>CM047511.1:29227889-29240389 GCA_026122265.1 Ammodytes dubius | reverse complement strand
ATCTCTCTTGTTGCCATGTTACCTTCGGCCTGGCCCAATGATTAATGCATTCATTTTCTAGTAATTCACGAGAATAAACTGTTGGTTTTTCAATTGATGCTTCTAAAAGTCTACTTCCATCATCCTACTAGCAGCTACAGTTGTATTTAATGCAGTTATTGGTTCCATAAAAGTTACATTTCTACAGTATTGTTGCCATGCCTATTTGTAATGCATTCATTTTCAAGAAATCTTATCTCTATTGATGCTTATAGAAGTTCATTTCCATCAGCATACTAGCATCCGCATAAGAGCAAATAATAGTTCCTTTTTTTTATACAGGTAAATCCCATTGAGACCAAAGACTCTTTTGCAAGGGAGACCTGTTCCCATTCCCACGTTACCATTCACACACACATAGCAAGCTAACTATCGACATTCACACGAGGCAAGGTGGGTGAAGTGTCTTGGCCATGGACACAACAACCATGACACAAGTGGCAGGGCGGGGGATCGAACCTCCAACCCTTTGATCATTGGCAGACCCGCTCTACCACCTGAGACACAGTCGCCCCTTGAAGTTAGATCTCCCTTGTTGTCCTGTTACCTTCTCCCTGGCCCAATAATTAATGCATTCATTTTAATAGTCCCTTAAAAGTTGAATATCTCTCCATGTTACCTTCTGCCTGGCCCACGGCTGCGTCTCCCTTCTGGTTCATGCTTTTCTTCCTGCGGTGTTTCTTCCTGTCGCTCATCGGTGATGACTGTCCCGGCTCTTTACCGGAGAACGGGCTGACAGCGCCTTCAAGGGCATCTGGGGGGAGGTAAGAGAATAGTGAATTAAATGGTAAATGGACTCCACTTATATAGCGCTTTTCCCTGGTTTTTCACAGACTCAAAGCGCTTTACATTGTTTTGTACACATTCACCCAATCACACACACATTCATACACCGATAGCAGCAGCTACCACGCAGGGTGCAAGCTAACTATCGGGAGCAATTCGGGGTTCAATGTCTTGCCCAGGGACACTTCGACATGTGGCAGGTATGTCTAAAGGCCTTTGCCACCGGGCGCATTTTCTTCATGTGATTCATTCGCTCATTAATAATTTCTATTGAGCGTATATAGAGTCAATACAAGCTTGCAAATCCTCATTTTAATTAAGAGAAATGATATATTTATTATGAGCTAGCTTTGACTCTTTCTGTCGTAAAATGTTGCTTTAATTATTATTGTTAATAATTTATTTTTTTCCCTCAACATGGCACTATTACTGCATCATACATAACCATAATGATTTTATTTATCAGTTTGCAGAGGTGGTAAAAACTGGTGGTAAAAGTGTATTTTATCCCCTCAGTACGTACCAACAAGAACGTGCTTTAGTGGAGAGAGAGGAGGCGTGTGCGTGTGTGTGTGTGTGTGTGTGTGTGTGTGTGTGTGTGTGTGTGTGTGTATTCCCTCAGTACATACCAACGCTCTGTGCTTTAGTGGACAGTGAGGAGGCGCAGCGCTGCATTCCTCTGTCTGAGGGAGACAGAGCTCCAGACCGATCCTCCACCACAGACAGCACGGACGGACACAGCTGAGGAACTGAAGAGGGAGGGGGGTGGGGGTGGGGTTAGATACAGAATATATTATTTATATTATGTGTTTGTTTAAACATTAACCTTTATTTATACAGGTATATCCCATTGAGACCGGAGACTCTTTTGCAAGGGAGACCTGTTTTCCTTTCCCACGTTACCATTCACACACACATTCATACACCGATAGCAGGCTAACTATCGACATTCACACGAGGCAAGGTGGGTTAAGTGTCTTGCCCAAGGACACAACAACTATGACACAGGTGGCAGGGCGGGGATCGAACCTCCAACCCTTTGATCATCGGCCGACCCGCTCTACCACCTGAGCCACAGTCCCCCATTGAAGTACAACAGTGTTTGGTGTTGTGTTCCCCCTACTGCTACCTTACAAGTGAAAATATTACATTTTTACAATTTTTTTTTTTTTACAATTTTTACTAATGCGCTACAGAAAAGCTAATAATTGCATATTTACTTCATTGAAAAACTACCTCATATTCTACATAACTATGTGAAATCTGTAAATGTGGAGTACAGGCGTGAATTGGCATAAATGGAAATACTTAAGTAAAAGACAAATAGGAACATTTGGGTCACGGTCCGCAGAGAAGTTTGGTCTCATGGTGGGATTTGTTCAAAATAAACAAAACTATAGAAAAATAACCATATCCTTAGATTAGCTTTAAAGGATCCCCATTAGCTGTCACCAAAGTGGAACTAGTCTTCCTGGGGTCCAACCAAAAAAAAAAGAAGAAAGAAAAACACAACAATGATAAACTAAAAGCAGTAAAACATTGTAGACATCGTTATAAAAATCATCAGAAAATCTCTCTCCTCTGTGTTTCTAATTATTTATTTATACAGGTAAATCCCATTGAGACCGAAGACTCTTTTGCAAGGGAGACCTGTTCCCATTCCCACGTTACCATTCACACACCGATAGCAGGCTGACTATCGACATTCACACGAGGCAAGGTGGGTGAAGTGTCTTGCCCAAGGACACAACAACTATGACACAGGTGGCAGGGCGGGGATCGAACCTCCAACCCTTTGATCATCGGCCGACCGCTCTACCACCTGAGCCACAGTCGCCCCAAATGATAAACTAAAAGCAGTAAAACATTGTAGACATCGTTATAAAAATCATCAGAAAATCTCTCTCCTCTGTGTTTCCATGATGTACCTTTAGCAGCCCTACCTGTACTGGTGTTCTCTGGGTCCTTACTGACCCCGTTGACTCCCGGGACGGTCCCCATCGGGACGGGGGAGGGGGGCGGCGGGGACCACCGCTCTGGGGGGACGTTTACCGGGAACCTTAACCGTCACTCGCAGCAGGTCGATCTCCTTTCCGTGGACGTTCTGTGTGTAATCCTGAAAACAAACGATGTATCATATCACACATATTAAACTGTGTGTGTGTGTTGTGTGTGTGTGTGTGTGTGTGTGTGTGTGTGTGTGTGTGTGTGTGTGTGTGTGTGTGTGTGTGTGTGTGTGTGTGTGTGTGTGTGTGTGTTTGTGTGTGTCATTGTATCACACATATGACACTGTTTCACCAGGGATTAGATTAGGCCTACTATAATATACTAACTAGACTATGTAACCTGAATCCACTAAAATAGGACAGTCCCTAACATAAGCATAAATACTGTAAAAAATAAATAAGTAAATTGATTTGTTAGTCCAGAATGTTGCTTCAAAAAATTATCTATAACCCCACAACAACAATTAAGTATAATATTTACATCTTATGTTACAGCCTATTAACACAATTGTTTTTTTTGTTTGTTTTTTTTTATTGGTAAGGGGATTATTATAAAATAAATTAACATGTGCAGATGTTCAAAGCATGACTGGCCTGACAAGACTAGTGATGGTTGTCAATAACAAAACCGGCCAATGCAATGCCCCCAAATATCTAGATAGGTGGATATCTCAACCCCCCCCACCCCCCTACCCCAGCCCCCAGCCCCCCACAATGTTGAATCCATAGTCACTCTCTTGGATTGGACAGGGAGGAAGGGGTTTTAATTTCAATAGTCAACACAGACAATGTCGCGTTACAAAGGCTCTCTTTAAAGTCAGCGTTCTCTCTCTGTTGACAAACTCTCCTCTTCAGTGGTGGAGGGGGGAGATAAAATCAATAGCCAGCTCAGGTTTTCAGAGCAATAATGGGGCTGTTTGAGACAGATGTGTAAAGCCATGTCAGCAGAAACTGGAGTGAAATCTAAAATGAGCTGCAGATAGTCTCATTCCCTGATCCATGGCTGTGTGTTTTACTGCTTTATTGATCTGTACGTGAGTGAGTGAGTGAGTGAGTGAGTGAGTGAGTGAGTGAGTGAGTGAGTGAGTGAGTGAGTGAGTGAGTGAGTGAGTGAGTGAGTGAGTGAGTGTGAGTGAGTGAGTGAGTGAGTGAGTGAGTGAGTGAGTGAGTGAGTGAGTGAGTGAGTGGTGAGTGAGTGAGTGAGTGAGTGAGTGAGTGAGGTGAGTCCCGTCCACACAGTCCTGTCAAACAGTGTACAATGTAGGCAGTGAAAAAGCATGTTTTTCTATATCTAGGCCTATATACAGCTCTGGACAAAAATTAAGACACCACTCCAAATGTTCAGTGTCTCTGGAAAGGGAAGTGATACAAATGATTTCGCTGCAGCAAGCAAACTAAAGCACATACAGTAAATGCCCCCCACTACATTGAGAACTCAGTTTATATCTTTATTTATTTATTTTGACTGTAATGTTAAATCTAAAATGCGCTGCAGATAGTCTCATTCCCTGACCCATGGCTGTGTGTTTTACTGCTGTATTGATCTGTACGGCCCCGCCCACACAGTCCTGTCAAACAGTGTACAATGTAGGCAGTGAAAAAGCATGTTTTTCTATATCTAGGCCTATATACAGCTCTGGACAAAAATCAAGAGACCACTCCAAATGTCCAGTGTCTCTCGTTTGACTATTTATAGGCATATGTTTGAGTAGAATGAACATTTTGGTTTTATAATATAAACTACTGACAACATTTCTACCAAATTCCAATACATTTTTTGTCATTAAGTTATGTAGAGATGAAGATTTAGGAAAAATACAGACTGGTCTCTTCATTTTTTTCCGGAGCTGTATATCTATTAACATTTATTTACAATCAGATTTTTTGTAGAAGTTAATTGAAACACCTTGTGACTATATGTAATTTTTTTATTTTTTTTATTTTAGACACACACACACACCTCTCTCTCTCTCTCTCTCTCTCTCTCTCTCTCTCTCTCTCTCTCTATCTCTCTCATTCACTCACTCACTCACTCACTCACTCACTCACTCACTCACTCACTCACTCACTCACTCACTCACTCACTCACTCACTCACTCACTCACTCACTCACTCACTCACTCACTCACTCACTCACTCACTCTACAGAGGATTTCAATCTTTAAAAAATAAACCCACTGCAGACATTCTCCATAGCTGAACCTTTAACCTTTTATATGTGTATTTTACTGCTGTATTGATCCTACTGTACTTTTACCAATCTTATTTTAATTCCAACCATCCTACCTCACTATCTAAATGTTTAAATTGTCTTTTTTTCTCTTTATCAGTTGTATCTATTGTTGTTTTTGCTTTGCATTTGTTTGCTATTCAAATATAAATAAAGGTAAAATGAAATGAAAATGTAATCCTTCTCTTACATTGGAGCTGGAGTGGTAGGACAATGTGCCGTTGGTAGAAAGCGTCACATATTTCTTCTTCCATTCCTTATTCAGAGAACTCCCGCTTCTCTTCCACAAGATACTCTGTCACAGAAACACACACACACACACACACACACACACACACACACACACACACACACACACACACACACACACACACACAAAAAAAACACAACACACACACACACACACACACACACCACACACACACACACACACACACACACACATACAAAAACACAACATACAAAAAAACAACAAAACACACACAAACACACAAAACACATAAATTCACACACACACACACATACACATACACACACACACAAAAAACACACACACACACACACAAACACACACACACATACACACACACACACACACACACACACACACACACACACACGTAAAAACACACAAACAAGGTCAGTTCACAGTTCACAGTAAACGTAGCTTCTGCCTAATTTTGGTGCCGACATAACAAGAGACAATCTCCTCAAAGTGGCTGAAAGCACCAGCTCCATATTTATAGAACGGCCTTGAGAAAAGGTTGCAGAGGTGGAACCAAATACTCTAGGTTTCGTTTTTCTGTGCTGCTTATGTAAGAAGGGATAAATAGAAAAGTGTATTTTTGTGTTTACATCTTGTAGCTGGAAAGGGAATTGATCCAAATGATTTTGCTGCTGTAAGCAAACTAAAGAATGTCCACTACATTGAGAATTAAGTTTATATCTTTATTTCTTTATTCTTGTTATGTTAAATGATACAAAAACATAAACAAAAAATAGCAAAATAAGAGGTAAACTATGACAGCGTACTAGGGACTTTTGTTGATTCTAGCGCCCCCTTTGGACAAAAGTTGTAGTGTTTCAACAACACCAGCGCATGCTGTTTTTTTTGTCTTTTGACAAAACTATATAAAGTGTTATTGTTACGTTAACCAAACCTGTTTGATGGGGACTCCCTCGTGCTGCTCTGGTCGCCTTTAGCGTCAGCAGACTTTTTATCCGAGTCTCGGTTCTGAAAACAAAACACACAAAAATAGTTACCACTGTTTAATATAATAATAATAATAATAATAATAATAATAATAATAATAATAATAATAATAATAATAATAATAATAATAATAATAATAATAATAATAATAATAATAATAATATAATAATAATAATAATAATAATGGATTGGATTTATATAGCACTTTTCTAGGCACTCAAAGCGCTTTACAGGGTTCCAGGTTCCATTCATTCACACACAGACATACCGGTGGTGGAATTGGGCTGCCATTCAGCGCCTACGGCCCTCCGACCACCACAAACATACAATTTATTTATATTCAACAGCAGCAGAGTTTCACATTCCAGAGTCACAGACAGTACAATATGTGATGGAGTGAAATGATTATGTTTGAGACAAGGGGAAACTAAAGCCAGTCCATATGTACACGGATATTTTCGTAACTATATATCTTTTTTCTGTGCGATGTTTCCACACACAAACACCAAAATCGGAGCGTTTGAAAATCTCAGGCCAAAGTGGAGATTTTCTCTGTATTGAAAAATGCATTTATTTTAAAATATTTGTGTACATTTGTAAATGGCCTTAAAGGAATACTTCACCCATACGGAACCAGCGTTCTAT
The DNA here is from genome assembly GCA_026122265.1 of Ammodytes dubius. NCBI lineage: Eukaryota > Metazoa > Chordata > Actinopteri > Uranoscopiformes > Ammodytidae > Ammodytes > Ammodytes dubius. The sequence goes on along the minus strand of CM047511.1, from coordinate 29,233,470 downwards.
CATTATAAAATCACTATTATATAATGTATATATAATAGTGTATATATATATATATATACTATATAATATAATGAATGAGGTTTTTCTTCCCTCAGTCTTCCCTCAGTATTCCCTTGGCCCAGCTGTCCTGTTAATCCTGACCCTTACTGTGATGTCACATAAAGGAAAATGTAGGGTTAGACAGTGAGACCATAAAACACTCTTTCTGCCTTTTCTCAGGCTAGGATGATCCGATTTAAAAAAAAAATTTTGCACATTTATACTTTATACTACATAGGATCTCAGAGTTCAATACACCTTCATATTCCAACCGGTGAAGTAGGTCTTTAAAGGGTGTGATACAGACAGGACTGACCTTGAACAGTGAGGGTCGTCGTGGGATGCTCTTCAGAGAACGGGAGTTTGCGCTGCTGACTACCCCGTCTCCCATAGCAACCCGCAAGTCTCTACGGCCCACTATAGGAGTGGAGGGGAGCGAGCACGCATAGCCAAGACTGGGGCCGTTACTGGCCTTTAAGGGTAGCCAGGGTTTGGGATACATTTAGGGTAGGTTTGGGATAGGATAGGATGGGTTTAGGATAGGGGGATAGTGGGGTCAAGGGGTCAGGAAAGGGGGGGTGAAATGGAGACAGAGAGAATGGGTTGAAATATGAGATAAACATGGTGACACACATTTACACACAGTGGATGTTGTAATGATCGACAAGATGAATTATTCAGCTGTGGATGTTGTTGTGTTGTGTGTGTGTGTGTGTGTGTGTGTGTGTGTGTGTGTTGTTGTGTTGTGCCGCCTGTGTGTGTGTGTGTGTGTGTGTGTGTGTGTGTGTGTGTGTGTGTGTGTGTTGTGTGTGTGTGTGTGTGTGTGTGTGTGTGTGTTGTGTGTGTAGAAGGGGAAGGAATGTGATACTTGTGGAGCTGAGATGGCTGTTATAGAAGTGATGGACAGGAGTCTCAGATGGTGTTGGAAATTTGATTTTGGTTTGATAGCTGATTTTCTAATGCATGTAGCTTCCCCTCAGATGAACACTTAAAGCTATAGTGCATAACTTTTTCATATAAATGAATGTCGGTTACATTCAAGCCATCGCCAAATGAGTTGAAAAAAAAGTTGACTGAGCCTATCAGCCCACAGTTACAAACTGGTTCACCCCCCCCCTCCTCGACACTGATAGTACTCAAGAATGTTACATTTGTATCTACTGCTAAGAAAAAACCTGAACGTACAGCAGAAGTGTAAAATCCACTGCGATCACTGAAGGCTCTTTACTTCATGTAGATGCGTCGACAGTGTTGTTGTAATTACTCAGTATTCAACAGAAGGGGGCAACAGAAGTTACACACTATAGCTTTAACCAGCAAAACTGTCCAGGGAGAGCTAATGCTTAAAAATTATTCACTCTATATGTAAATGTCTTTCAATAAAATAGACTTTTCGAAGACGTAATTTGTCTTTTTTATAGAAACACTAGGATATGCTCGGTACCTGTCCGGGGAAGGATGCGGATCCGGGGGTGGAGCCTCCAGAGTGACTGGGGGAGTTGGGGAGAGACTTACAGGCCTGGAGAGCAGCCTGCTTCTTCTGGGTCACTATCTTCTGGGCAGCTGAAACACACACATAAAACATAAAAAATTATAAAATATAACTGTAATGTAATACTCTGTAATGTTAAGTAACTAGATGGCAGCGTTTCCCCTAATCTCTTGATTGAAAGCAGATCTGAATTTTTTTATGTTTTTTTTTTCTCCTTTGATTTGTGTACAAATGTGTTGGGGGAAACATGTGAAAATAGGAGTTTATAAATGCTAAAATTGTCTAAATAATTATAAGCAGTTGAATAAGGCGGAGAATTAAAGCCTGATAAAACCTGGTCTAAAGTATTCAAATCCAATACAATTGTTTCTAATGACTATCTTTGTCAGCAAAAACAACATTAAAACAAAAGTTAATAAATTATATTATAAAACTTAGTTTAAAAAAACAGCTTTTTAATAAGGGAGACATTTTAAAAAACTAAACTCACCCTAACAACACAAGACTCACATAAAATCACACACAAGACAATAACATACATAGCGTGTGTGTACAGCAAAGCTGCATAAAAGGGGGTTTGTCTATTAGGTCTTGTTTACAGTGCATATTGCAGTGTATCATTACCACACTTGCATAACTTGTATTGACCACACACACACACACACACACACTCACTCACTCACTCACTCACTCACTCACTCACTCACTCACTCACTCACTCACTCACTCACTCACTCACTCACTCACTCACTCACTCACTCACTCACTCACTCACTCACTCACTCACACACACACACACACACACACACACACACACACACACACACACACACACACACACACACACACACCACACACACCACACACACACACACACACACACACACACACACACACACACACAACAACACACACCTCACCCTCTGCGAACACGCGGTCCACGTTGAAGCCGTATGTGGCGCAGGTCTCGTAGAAGAGCGAGTGGCGCACGTCGATACACAGCTGTCTGGCTCGCTGGTCCTCGATCACACGAGTAGGCGCGACTTGGGGAATTAAAACATTATATTTTATATTTATATTTTTTTATTGGTTGTTTTTTTTTATTATTTATTTTTTTATATTATTTTTTTATTTATTTTTAGTCGCTCTTGTATTTATTTATTTTATTTGCTTCTTATATTTATTATTATATTTATTTTATTATTTTTATTTTTAATTTTATTTTATTATTTGAGTGAATAATAATATACTTATCACCAAAGAATGTATTGTTCAGCAGCCAGCTACAATACAACACAACAAACATATAAGATAATATCCCCCACAAAACATGAGCCCACGATACTACTATTAAAAACAAAATGATGGGAATTAAAAAAACAACATTATATTTGTTATGTCCAGTTCAGTCTAGGGGTGAAGGATGCACGTGACCATTAAAACGGTTAACCAAGTGTTTAATGATGGGTTAAATTAGTAGGACAAACCAGAGCAACATATTTTTTAATATTTTTGTTTATTTATTCTTTATGTTTATTTCTATGTATTTTACTTATTGCATTGCTTCAGAATTTGTTTTATGTTTAAACTTTGAATCTGTGATTATGATTTATATATAGAGTAGTACACACAAAAAAAGTGTAAAAATAATCTAATAATAAATAAAAAATAAAATAATAATAAATAATAATAATAATAAATAATAATAAATAAAAATAAAAATAATAAAATAATAAAAATAATAAATAATAATAATAATAATAAAATAAAAATAATAATATAAAAATAAATAATAAATAAATAATAAACACATAATTAATTAAAAACAGCAAAAATTAGGTCAGAAATCGCAGGCAAATATTCTCCATGATGCAGGATTAGAGTTTGCATCTGGGCCTTTTATTTTACAGGATTATCTTCTTTACTGAATAATCTTTAAATAATTTATTTGATTTATTCCATCCTTTGTTTAGTGAAGCCTCAAACATCACAGCGATTAGACATTTCATATGTTTAATCCCTTTTGCATTTTGGTTTAAAAACTGTTAATTTGTTTCCTCATAACATAACATTAGCAACAACAAAAAATATTTTAAATTTGAAACATGTATCACACTTCCAGCCTTTTTTATTCTCTGCTTTTTGAAACTGTGGATTACTAAATTTCTTTGCACTTTACCTGCCACCTGTCTTTCGATTTTACAAAAGTCTTTAACTGATTGATGAGTTCAACCAACTACTGCCGATAGTAATAAAATCAGCCAATTTCAAATTTTCCACAAAGAAATACATTTTAGCACAACTTTCAGGATTAATTTTTGTTAAAACTCATGAAGAAACTAGCTGTGTCATGGTAAAGTATCACAAGAACTTTCAGTTTTGCACAGGCTCATGCACACCCACATGACACTTCACTCACACCACAAACAATAGCACACACAGGCACACCACACCACACCACTCATCACTCCTATACACACCCACAAACATCACAGCTGTGTGCGTCACACTGACCTTGTTCCGACACTATGACGGTATGTCTGAGCGGTGAGCGGAGAGCTGGCTGTACAGCTGGTACAGCTCCTGGAAGCTGGACTCATTCTCCAGACTGAAGACCAGGATCACTGCATCCACCCAGCTGCTGAACTACAGGGGGGGAGGGGGGTAGGTGGTTAGCATCAGCTTCTGTCTGTCGTCTGTCTTCTATCTGTCTTCTGTCTGTCTTCTTCTGTCTTCTATCTGTCTGTCTGTCTGTCTTCTGTCTGTCTATCTGTCTGCTCTGATCTGTCTGCGTCTATCTATCTATCTATCTATCTATCTATCTATCTATCTATCTATCTATCTATCTATCTATCTATCTATCTATCTATCTATCTATCTATCTATCTATCTATCTATCTATCTATCTAATCTCCACCCAGCTACTGAACTACAGGGTTAGAAGTATAAAGGTTAGGTTAGGTTAGCATGCTGTCTGTCTGTCTGTCTGTCCGTCCGTCCGTCCGTCCGTGTCCGTCGCTCGCTCGCTCGCTCACATCACTCACTCACTCACTCACTCACTCACTCACTCATCACTCATCCTCACTCACTCACTCACTCTCCACACATCTTCACTTCACGTCATCCACACTATCACATTTTCTCATCACAACATTCCAATTTTTTATTAGTTCTCAAAAATCACACAGTACTGCTCTTTTAAATAAATTAAGAAAGTAAAAAACAATTATCCACACATACACACACACACACACACACACACACACACACACACACAACACACACACACACACACACACAACACACACACACACACACACACACACACACACACACACACACACACACACACACACACACACACACACACACACACACACACACACACACACACACACACACCTGTGCGTCGGGCGGCCCAGGTTCCTCTCGGATCAGTAACAGATGACTCTGTCCGTCCACCAGCACTTCCTTCTTATACCTTCCACCTGAAACGCACAAATACACACGAGTTATTCAGTGTGTGTGTGTGTGTGTGTGTGTGTGTGTGTGTGTGTGTGTGTGTGTGTGTGTGTGTGTGTGTGTGTGTGTGTGTGTGTGTGTGTGAGTGTGTGTGTGTGTGTGTGTGTGTGTGTGTGTGTGTGTGTGTGTTTTGTGTGCTGTCCTCAAATTTACCAACATTGTTTATCTTTTTTTTTAAAGAAGTTGCCATTTTTTTTATTGGACAGTTGTGGAGAGACAGAGATGAAATGGGGCAGAGAGGGAGAGAGGGGCAATGACATGCAGAGAACGACCCGGGCTGGATTCTAACCCGGGTCTGCTGCGAAGAGGACTGAGCCTCTATGGGGGGTCAGGAGGTGAAGGGGGTGGGGGGGGGTCTTACCATTATGCCACAATCCCCCCATAAAATGCATAAATCTAGGTAATGGACAGACTTTATAGAAGATATTTTCGTACCATCAGCCTTCTCAGTTGCAACATAACTGCCGGTGATGTATTTGTTCACCAGCGCCGACTTGCCGCTTTTCAGACTTCCCAGAATGCCCTGCG
>CM047511.1:29222889-29225389 GCA_026122265.1 Ammodytes dubius | reverse complement strand
GTGACACAACACACAACACAACACACACACACACACACACACACACACACACACACACACACACACACACACACACACACACACCACACACACACACACACACACACACACACACACACACACACACACACACACACACACACACACACACACACACACACACACACACACACACACACACACACACACACACACACACACACACACACACACCACACACACACACACACACACACACACACACACACACACACACACACACACACACACACACACACACACACACACACACACACACACAGCTGCAGCTTCTGCTTCAGAGAGACGAGAATAGAGAGAAAGACAGAGAGTCTAAAGTAAAACCCAAACCGGTTCAATGAGCCAAAACTGATGCGGTCTAAAACAAGTCAGGGTGTGTGTGTGTGTGTGTGTGTGTGTGTGTGTGTGTGTGTGTGTGTGTGTGTGTGCTGTGTGTGTGTGTGTGTGTGTGTGTGTGTGTGTGTGTGTGTGTTGTCACTCACGTCCTGTTTAGGAAGTGAGTGAACGAGAGATGGCAGGATGCATGGCCATGAGGTAATGTATTTATATGTGACTATGTCAGATTAATAATGCTGATATGATGAAGCAACGTTAACTGTGATTTAGCAGAGTTCATAAAACAGGATGTTTCGGTCTACCTGCCTAAAATAGTTTTATAAATGTTCACAGGAAATATTGGACACACGCAAAGGCATTGATGATAATAGCCTTGCCTTGTGTGTGAATGGTAACGTGGGAATGGGAACAGGTCTCCCTTGCAAAAGAGTCTTCGGTCTCAATGGGATTTACCTGTAGAAATAAAGGTAAAAAATAAAAAAAAATAAAAAAAAATAGTGATTTGCAGTTTGTCCTGACAGAGTAATTTGATTGGACGAGAGACATTCCGTGAGCGCTGATATAGGAGTCCAACATCACTGGGACCGTTTACCAAACTGACTCAGGTTGCGTTCCGAATCGCATACTCTTTCTTTTTTCTATTCTACATACTACATCCGACGATAAAAAGAATCTAGTTAGGATGCAGTAGGCATACTATTCGGACATACTTTACTCTCTTATTTCATCATAACATTGCGCCTTGATCTTGCCTCTTGCTTTTATATCCGTCGCATCCCGGTTTGTTTTCATATGGAGGCTTCGTCGATGTTACGTCACTTCACGTGCGCACTGGATTGTGGGTCAGAATCGCCCAAATAGGATGCACTTTTCAACACTAACAATCTTGGCCGCATGAAGTAGGACATCCGGGTACTTCTAACCATCCTAAATCTGGCCATAAGAATCGGGACATCCTAAATCTTTTTTCTACATACTATATAGTAGAAAGTATGTGATTCGGAACGCAACCAAAATCCCTCCGCTCACTTACGAGCTGTATTACCTTATGTTGATATAGTATAGTGCTGATATAGAGCGACAGCATTACTCCCTCTCATGTGATGTTGCTTAGCTATACAGTATAAAAATAGCATTCTTTTCACTGATGGTCTCCTTTGCTGTTACAGGTCATTTATGATCATCAGAGGGAAAATTAGTTTAATTAAAGTTCCTCGAAGGAGGTTTGAACTGTGTGAACTGTATTCACCATATTATTATTATAAGTTGAGCTTGTCAGTATGCTAGTATGCAGATATGCTAACAAAGACTAAAGTAGAGCTTCAAGGTCATTATACTCATGCAGGACTTAAAGCTGGGGTATGTGATTTCTGATTGGTCAAAATTAACATGAGCGAGGCTTCTTCTTCTTATTGGCTGTTGGGACTGTCCATTCACTTTGGCACGACGTTGATGGTGTGTAGAGCGTGTCAGGGAGGGACAATAGGGGAGGGACCAAAGAGAACAAGTGGAGCGGTTGAGGTATTTGGATTCAAATCTCTATCCCAACTGCTATTTTCTCCGCAAATTCTTCACCCAGCTTTAAATAATAATAATAATAATAATAATAACAATAATAATAATAATAATAATAATAATAATAATAATAATAATAATAATAATAATAATAATAATAATAATAATAAAATTAAAAAATTAAAAAAATTATAATAATAGCTTCGCCTTATATTGCGCCTTTCAACAACCCCATGGACGCTTAATAAACAAATCCTAATCTACTCCCGGAGATAAAAAGTCCGGAGCTCAGCGGTGTCATTAAGAACGATCATGTGGGACCCAGAGAATGTCCGCACGAAATGTCAAACCGATCCGTCATGCAGATGTAGATGATGTAGATGCAGATATTTCACAGTCTAAGTGACGGGTTCATCTGCTGGTTCTGGTGCCGGAGCGAAAAGGCAGCGCGTCGTAAAAGTCTTAAGGATTTATCCACTAGGGAACATGCAACGCTCACACACACACACACACACACACAAGCGCGCACGCACACACACACACAGGCAAGCACGCACAGGCAAGCACGCACGCACAGGAAAGCACGTACGTACGCACACACACACACACA
>CM047511.1:29215389-29217889 GCA_026122265.1 Ammodytes dubius | reverse complement strand
GATAGATAGATAGATAGATAGATAGATAGATAGATAGTAGATAGATAGATAGATAGATAGATAGATAGATAGATAGATAGATAGATAGATAGATAGATAGATAGATAGATAGATATAGATAGATAGATAGTAGTATACGGGCGACTGTGGCTCAGGTGGTAGAGCAGGTCGGCAAATGATCAAAGGTTGGAGGTTCGATCCCCGCCCTGCCACTTGTGTCATAGAGACAGTGCATAACGCGTCATAATCTGAGGCCACGCCCATCGTGGGGGAAACAATTCACAGCGCTCCATTCACTTATATTGAATGCTACCCGTATTCGGCAAACAAACTTAATAAAAACGTAATACGACATGACTTTCACAAATACACGTTACTTTCTTTAAAGCCACGACTCTGTCTGTCTATACGAGCTGTTTGGTGAAAAAGTATTGAGTAATTTTCAATATCGAGACAAAACTCTTGACTAATGTATGCTGAATGCTAGGCTAATGTTAGCCTTCTGCTGTAGGCTAACCATAGCTAACCTCACGGACGGAAAAAAACCTCAATATGAAAATTACTCAATAATTTTCACAAAACAGCTGTATGGACAGACAAGAGTCGTGGCTTAAGAAATAACGTTGTTCTTAAATGGATGTTCGATTACATTTTAAGTAAGTTGTTTGCAGAAGACAGGTCTCCTTCAATACAAAGTGAATGGAAACGGTTTCAACGTCTCCCCACGATGGTCCGACCCGTCGACCGGACAAAAACACCTCAATATTGAAAATACTCAATCATTTTTCACAAAAACAGCTCATATAGACAAACAAGAGTCGTGGCTTTCAAGAAAGTAACGTTTTTTTTTAAATGGATGTTCGATTACATTTTAATTAAGTTTGTTTGCAGAAGACAGTCTCCTTCAATACAAAGTGGATGAGCGCTGTTCAATGTTTTCCCAAGATGGGAGTGGCCTATTTCATGCACTGTCTCTATGGTTGTTGTGTCCTTGGCAAAACACTTCACCACCTTGCTCGTGTGAAAGTCAATAGTTAGCTTGCTATCGTGTATGAATGTGTGTGTAAATGGTAACAGTCTCCCTTGCAAACGAGTCTCAATGGGATTTACCTGTATAAATGACTGGTTAAAAATGACGACAGACAGAGAGACAGACAGACAGATAGACAGACAGACAGACAGACAGACAGACAGACAGGCAGATTACCTTCCTCCTCGCTGGAGTCTCTCTGTATAAAGACGGGCGGTGCTGTGTTGTTGCCCGAGTTGCTCTTGGTGAATATCCCGCTGATGAACTTGAGCATCTTCCTGTCTTTGGCCGAACCCCGCTGGCCCTGCTGCTGCTGGCTGCTGCTGGGCCTCTCTCACCACCCCAGGTCCTCCGACAGGCTGTTCAGATCACTGTTGTCCAGCGTGCGACTTTTACCTTTGCGTCCCGGTTTCGAGGCCTGTGTGGCGGGCGCGGGGAGCGACGCCGACCCGCTTTTAGCCTGTCCTTTCTCGGGATATCCCTCATCACTGCAACCATAGAACCACCAACTCCAATACCACCACAGATATCTAGATTCATCCCAGATTGGGCTTCGTCCCTCCACGCTGCTTCGGGCCTGCTGGCTTCGGCCCAGGACGCCCTGCAAGGTCCCGGGGAACGCGTGGGCAATCGACAGTCCTTACGGTCCAGGCTTTGCGCTGAAGTCGGACTCCTCTCTCTGCCGTCTCTAGATTCTCGTCCGCGGGTCGTGACGTTGCTGTGAGACTTCAGTAGACTGACGGGCCGCTGTCCCATGGGCCGCATGGGGAGGCTGGTGCGGGTCGGGGTGCGAACGGGCTCCAAAACACCCTCCATCGGGGACGGTGTGGTGATAATCGACGGTGACCTGCATTGCTTCGCCTCTGGAGTCGAAAGCGTTGACGTCTTTTCCAGTAAAATCTCTTCCGACTTCGAAGTCCTCTGGTTGGTCCCTCTCTCGGTCGGTAAGGGTATGGACAGGTTGCACGGGGGCTTCTCAATCTTCTCACTCACTATCACTATCTTATCCTTCAAAGGGCTTAGCGGCCTTCTCTCGTTATCTTTGAGTTCATCTGCTACCTTGCCCTCTTTCACGATGCCACCACCAGCATCCCCAGGCTTTGGGGTTGTCCCGAGACCTTCCCAGCCCCATTCTGAGCTTCCGATTCGGGCTCCAAACTCGACGGAGCCTCCTGGGGGGTCTTCTCCTCCGGTAAGGGCTCCGAAAGCTCTCTGGTGGTCCCCCCTCCATTCTCCTCGACGGCCTCTACCTTGACCAGAGTGAGGGAGATGAGGTAGGTGGTCCGCTGCTGTTGCACAGAGCCGGCTCCGCTCATGTGGCCAGCTTTTCAGGACACACACAGCAGATGAATGGGACCAGATCTAGTATAGCCACACGAACAGATGACGTTTTGCCTGTAGCGATTTCGAAAGAATTTGACTTTAACGGCACGATTTTGACGGAATAAGACTTACGTGGAAGAAGGTAGT
>CM047511.1:29187889-29210389 GCA_026122265.1 Ammodytes dubius | reverse complement strand
GAGCATTTTACAGGCTGCACAGTGAATCTAATTATTTTTGAAAATGGACACCGACATAAAACGCTCACAATCAGGTCGTATCCGGGCAGACACTCTGTAGTATACACACTCTTTTCTCCTCTGTAGGATCAGCATGCATATAAAACACACACAACACACACAACACACACACACACACACACACACACACACACACACACACACACACACACACACACACACACACACACACACACACACCACACACACAGGCAAATGTACCAGGCTAAATGTCCCCACTTTCCAAAAATGTCCTCACTACGAATGTTAAAAGCTAAACTGGTCCTCACAAACACAAACACACACAACACACACACACACACACACTGACACCCATGGGCAGGTGCTGTCAGATGGACATTGGCCAAGGGCAGTGGTCATGCTGGGAGATTTTTCATTTGCCTTTGCTGTGAGTGTGATCTCTCCTCTCCAACACCACCTCTCTCCACCTACCACACACACACACACACACATTGTTGTATATGTAAGCCCTTACTGTCTGGATCGTTAAGTCGCATAATAATAACATTAAGTACTTTTAATGTTGCATTGCGGGACTAATACACTCAGTTGAGCGCAATATCTCTTGATTGTTCACTTATCAATATACACGAGTTGAAATACTTCAAAGAGACCTGCAGTAATAGGTCCACGGGTCGGATTTGAACCCGCGACCACTGCAACGAAGGCCGGAGCCAATATGGTACACGCTCTATCACTACGCACGTACGCCCCACCAGGCAGATTTTCTAGTTTATTTTTCACAGTCTTTCCTTGGCACAGAATCAGTCGACCACATCCCACTCCTTTATTATTTTTAATCCAACAGAGATGGTGGCACTCGTTTTTTAGCACCAGTGAACTCAAAACACACACACACACACACACACCACAACAACACACACACACTCACACATGTACGACACATATACACACACACCACACTCACACACACACTCACAGACAGAGACACAGACACACACTCACAGACAAGACACAACACACACATAACACACACACACACACACACACACACACACACACACACACACACACACACACACACACACACTCACACACACACGCACACAACACACACACACACAGCACACTTAGCCAAGCCCCCAGGATAGTCTAACATTGACTTTGATCCTGACTACAGAGCCTACACTCCAGCAGCCTAATGAAACCAAAAAAAAAATTATGAAAATAAAAATGAAAGTGGAATGTTTTTACACATGGGGGACGGAGCCTCTACGAGCGATTCAAGATCAGCCAGAGCACAAACACATCCTCAAAGCTCCACTATATACAGCAGGGGGCCCACTGACTTCAGTTCACACACACACACACACACACACATGAACGCACGCACACACACACACACACACACACACACACACACCACACGCACACTCATACCATACTCAAACACACACACACACACACACACACACACACACACACACACACACACCACACACACACACACACACACACACACACACACACACACACACACACACACACACACACACACACACACCTAGTGTAACGAGCCAATGAGTAACAGATTAAATCAAAAGGTAAAGTGGTTATTTAGTGAGGTCATTCCACCCAGTCGGATCTTAAAGAACATTTTGTAAGACGATTCTGATTTCCTTTACTAGAGTATTTCAATTCATGCTACAGTGTATCTACTCCACTGCATTTTAATGGGCAATGCTATCATTATTTACTTTGCACCGCCATGTTTCTACAGTAGCACAGAACGGACAAACTTAACGGCCTTACATGTTTTTATATATAGTGGGCGTCCTGGGGAAATGCACCTGTTGGAAGACCAAGAAGAAGAACTATAGAATAAATAACTAAATACATCTTCACCTCATCACTTGATATTGTGGAAAGACTTGAGGCAGTGGTGGATGATGCCATCTTTAGAGAGAGAAAACACACACACACAATCACGCACAGAAAGAGAGAAAGAGAGAGGAGAGAGAGAGAGAGAGAGAGGGATAGAGAGAGAGAGAGAGAGAGAGAGAGAGAGAGAGAGAGAGAGAGAGGAGAGAGAGAGAGAGAGAGAGAGAGAGAGAGAGAGAGAGAGAAGAGAAGAGAGCGAGAGAGAGAGAGAGAGACTGGTAGATAGGCTACTATGTGTGTTTTTTTTTAAGATCATCGTTTGTTTTATATGTCACAAAAGTTTGCTCAAGTAGAATTCTGTACTAACAGAGTACTTGTACATTGTGATATGTGCACTCTTACTGTAGTACAGCCTTCACCACTGGACTTCACTTATTATATATGTTGATTCTGCTTCTTCAGAAACAGGTTGCAAAAAAAATCTCTTCCAGCTCAGTTCCTTTAAAATAGATTTTTCTAGTAAATTCTGAATGTAGGATTTATACATGTAGTTACAGAGTACTTGTATGTTTGTTACTGTAAGCCTATCAGTATAAGCCTTATAAACATCCTTCACCACTGGACATCACCTCTATGTTTCTTCTGCTTCCTCAGAAAAAGGTTTTAAAAAAAAACATCAAAAACAGACTTAACCGCGTCACGTTAACCAGAAACGGTGGGAAGTACAGACAGTGAGGAAATGATGTAAAACTGATCGGCTTCCCGTGTGAAGGGCGACACACACGCATGCACACACACACACACACACACACACACACAACACACACACACACACGATGTTTGTGTCTGAACGGAAGTGTGTGTGTGTGTGTGTGGTGTGTGTGTGTGTGTGTTGTGTGTGCGTGTGTGTGTGTGTGTTTTCAAAGAAATACATTGCGTGATTGTTAAAAATTCAAAAATACAATCCATGCTCTGACTGCTTACGTGGTGATACCATTGAAAAGGCACACACACACACGCACACAGACACACACACCACACAAACACACACACGCACACAACACACACACACACACACGCACACACACACACACACACACCACATCACCACACACACACACACACACACCACACACACCACACACACACACACACGCGATGTTTGTGTCTGAACGGAAGTGGCTTTGAAAGACGTTACAGATTGGCAGACAGGAAGTAGGCCGCACAGCAGGTCCTCATCCTGCTGCCATGACGATGCTGCTAAGGCGCACGGTGACGGTTGCCATTGGTTGCCGAAGTGTCAAATTAAAAGCAGTAGAGGCTTTGATATTTTGACTTTATACTCGTATGGGTCAAACTCCATTATTGGATCCTTCAATTCCCTTAAAGGCCTACTTCACCGGTTGGAATATGAAGGTGTATTGAACTCGAGATCCTATGAAGTTAAATGTGCAAAAAAAAATTAAATCGGATCATCCTAGCCTGAGAAAAGCAGAAAAGTGTTTTTATGGTCTCACTGTCTAAACCCTACATTTCTCTTTCTGTGATGTCACAAGTGAAGTAGGCCTTTAATACAATCTTGAGAGCATCTGAAGGTAGTGCTACATCACCATGCCTTTCAGAATATATACATGCTCCTCACCTGATGAAAAAAATGCCACCACATACATACAAGCCACCAGAGAAAAGGGGGTGACTTTTTGAAAACTGAATTAAAAACTAATTTTTGACCGTGAAAATTTTAAACTATTCCCCGGAAAATTTGTTTTGAGTGACACAGGAAGTTCAGAGCAAGATAGTAATCACCTATGAACGTTATGATGTTCCCACGCGACCCACTATTATTGATAATAGGAAAAAGATGACTTACTAAACTCATTTTGAAGTTGTTTATCAAAGCAAGAATGGAATTAAAGCGGCATCCATAAGAGGCACACCATGCACCAAATTGTAACTGAACCTGTCAATACAAATTTTAGTCTACAGGTAGGTTAGGAAGTTAGTGAGTGAGTGAGTGAGTGAGTGAGTGAGTGAGTGAGTGAGTGAGTGACTGAGTGACTGAGTGAGAGAGTGACTGACTGACTGACTGACTGACTGACTGACTGACTGACTGACTGACTGAGTAAGTAACTTTACAAACACCTTTCAAGAGCACAGAGTCACAAAGTAGACTAGGCCTCCTTCACAAGAGCACAACACATTGATAGACAACAACACATGGTGAAGCAAGAATTTTTCCAAAAAACTTTAAAAAAAAATAAGGTAAAGGTAACATAAAACAATATTTTTTAACCCATAATACAACAGTCAAAAGTCCATTTCAAATCCTGTCTGCTCTCACTCAGTAAAGGCCTGTGATGATGCTCTTACCTTTAATGCTGTGCAGGTAAACCTTTAGGCCCGATCGCAGCTGGTGATTCTCGACTCGTTCAAACTGCTTGAAGAGTTTGTTGATTGCGTTCTGCAGGTGATCGTGCCTCTTGATCTCGGCCTTTATGGCGATGGAGTTCACTGATTTGCTGTTGTTGTTCATCCTTACACATGGGGAATTATCTGCTGTTAAAAAAAATGTAGAAGAAGAAGAAAGAATAATAATAAAAAAAAAATGGTGGCTCTTAATTTCAGCCCATTTGAAGTCCCGGCTTTAGCTTTTAGTCCCACGAGACGCACACGACAAAAGTTAAGACACTGAAAAAGTAGCAGAGGCAGCAGTAGCGTTTGTGGTGGCGACTGGGTGTCTCTCTCTCTCTCTCTCTTTCTCTCTCTCTCTCTCTCTCTCTCTCTCTCTCTCTCACACTCTCTCTTTTCTCTCTCTCTCTCTCTCTCTCTCTCTCTCTCTCTCTCTCTCTCGCTCTCTCTCTCTCTCTCTCTCTAGACCACAGAAGTCAGCTCAGTTTCCTCTGCAGGTTTGAAAAGAACTGAATTCACTTCCCTATTTTCAAACCATATTCACTAGCGAGGCGGTGACACTTTTGAAAAGGCGTTTTTTTCAGCCTGTAATTTACCATTCAAAACATGCTTTAAACCTACAAGTAAAGGCCCAATAATATAGGAATATTGTATTATATGTTGGTGTGTTTTTGTCTCATTATTGGCTCTCGATTTGAGCACACACACACGTTTTGACACTGACTTTTTTTTACACTGTTTTTAGGTGTCAGACATGGTGGCCCTATACAGCGAAGATTAAATTACTTTTCAGGAACTGATCGAGACTATCAATACAAGCTTTGTCTCAAATTACAAATAGTCACACAACTCATTTATAGAGAAATGATGTCATGTTTATAGACCTATTGGCTTGTTCAGTTAGATCGAGAGTAAAAAAATAGTAAGGCAAGGCAAGTTTATTTCTAAAGCACATTTGGGACACAAGGCCATTCAAGGTGCTTTACAGATGCAAAAACAAAATACATCAAGAATAGAGCACACATTAAAAAAAAAAGCGAATGAGAAACATGAATATAAATAAAACATAAAATAATTAAAACATTTAAAAATAATTAAAATAAATAAAAATGTAAAATTACAGGTTAATAAGTACATACATACGTTAAGTACATAGAAGATAGGCTATAGAAGAGCAGCAGAGTTACACATTTGACTACCTAGAACTGTAAAATGTTCAGCTTTTATTTTATTATTTAAATGACTATAAGGTGGACTGTGGCTGTGTGATAAAATACTGTTTTTGTGTCCACAAGCCTTCTCCAGAATCACAGACTCCACCTTAAAATGACTTTACAGGAACTCATGCTTTGTATTCAAACAACAAACTGTCACAACACACCACTCATTTCAAGAGCCAAGATGATGTCATGTTAGTGATGTCCTGTTCAGTTCAATCAAAAGTCAAGAGATTTATGGGGCGTGGTGGATGGGGCGCGTACCATGTTGGCTCGGGCCTTCGTTGCAGTGGTCGCGGGTTCGAATCCGACCCGTGGACCTTTACTGCAGGTCATCCCCCCTCTCTCTCTCTCTCTGTCTCTCTCTCTATCTCTCTCTATATCTCCCAATTTCAACTCTGTACTATCTAATAAAGCTTGAAAATGCCAAAGAATAATCTTTAAAAAAAAAAAAGTTAAGAGATTTACATTTCTCTCATGACATAGAAGAGCAACACGTTTACTTACACATTGGAGAAGTTGGAACCATGCATTTTTAAATAAATACTTTAACTGTTTTAAAATAGTTTCAAAATTGTTGTTGGAAAAACTGCAAAATACAATCCAGCTCCGACTGCTAATTAGGCGGTGACACAGTTGAAAAGGCTTCCAAGGCTGCAATTTACCTAAGTAAATCAATTTATTATAATTTTTTTTTTAAATGTACAGAATTTGCTTCATTGTAACAGGTAAAAAAAAATGTTGATAGCCACAACTATAATCTGTAATATATATCTCACAACTGTGTTACAGTGGGGGCGCCTTTAGCTCAGTCGGTAAGGCGTCCCCCTCCCGGGCCGGGCCCAGCAGCAGACCCGGGTTCGATTCCCACCCGCAGTCGTTCTCTGCATGTCACTCCCCTCTCTGCCCCATTTCACCTCTGTCTCTCTACACAAATAAAGCATAAAAATGCCCAAAAAATATCTTAAAAAAAAAAAAAACTGTGTAATAGAGGAACAGACAAGATGCAACAGATAAAAACGGCCTCTAGGGAGCGCTGTGCAGTGGGGGAAGAAATACTCACACCAATACTCACGTCTCACACCACAGTCTAGAAACAGTTCTCAAATGCTCAAATGCTGAGAAGATAACGGGTTTGGTTGCTGTGAGGGTTGATTAGTGTGAGACTTTTGATGTTTTGATGTTATTTTATTGTACCTTATTTTTGTTATTTTAGATAGCTTTATTCATTTTTTTTTATCTATTTTTATTGTACCTTATTTACTTATTTTTATTGTACCTTATTTTTACTTGTTTTTATTGTACCTTATTTTAGGCCTGTACAGCACTTTGTCTCTGCTCTGGTTTGATGAAAGCGCTTTATAAATAAAGTTGGATTGGATTGGATTGGATTGATTACATTCGCCATGTTTTTTGCGCTGTTGTTTTCCTTGACCTCTTATGGACATGTAATAATGTAAAAGTCCTGCATTCAAAAACTAAAACTACAAAACTATTAGCACTAAAATACATTTAAAGTACCAAAAGATTATGCAGAATATATCCCATTACCGGTAATCTAAATTGTATCTAAAAAAATACACCAGTTATGATTAAATGGAGTGGTGGTAAAAGTGAAGCAACAGGATGTCCTTCTGAATTGAAGTGTTGTTAATATATATAAAGAAAGAAAAGGCTTCGATTGGTTAAAAATGTATTGTTATTTACTCATTAACAATGAAATTAGTCAGGCTGATGAAGTGACTGCTACTGTCAAAGAGAACATGTGTTTTTCTGTGTCATGCTGCATCACACTCTCTTAACTAACATCACAGAGTCTATTGTGTAAAACCATATTGTGTAACAAGTGTCTGTCGGTCCCACAGAGCACACACACTGCTGCTGATAATACTATATGTTTACACATAACAGGATTTTTTTTTTACCTTACACAATCTATCTATAGGCTATATCTGTCTGTCTGTCTGTCTGTCTGTCTGTCCGTCCGTCCGTCCGTCCGTCCGTCCGTCCGTCCGTCCGTCCATCCATCCATCCATCCATCCATCCATCCATCCATCCATCCATCCATCCATCCATCCATCCATCTATCCATCTATATCTATCTATCTATCTATCTATCTATCTATCTATCTATCTATCTATCTATCTATCTATCTATCTATCTATCTATCTATCTATCTATCTATCTATCTATCTATCTATCTATCTATCTATCTATCTATCTATCTATCTATCTATCTATCTATCTATCTATCTATCTATCTATCTATCTATCTATCTATCTATCTATCTATCTATCTATCTATCTATCTATCTATCTATCTACCTACCATATTCTATTGTATACAAAAACACCAGCATGTTGGTAAAGACCCTGCAATGACGTAGATTGACACCCTTACGTCACATGCGACGCTGACGTCATCAGATACGCCCTCTCGTCCGTTCTGTCCAGACGGTTAGCTCTAGGGCGCACCGGGAGACACACACAACAACAACCGTTTTATCAATAAACAAAAAGTATTTAATCAATTTATTCTTCGGCGGCTGATCATAGGGGTTTCAAACATGGTCTGTGGCGGTTTCACCTGCTCCAAAAATGCGCTTTGTTCCCTCAATGTGGTTTACATGGTGAGTACGTGCTAACTTTTTTAGCTTCGGCTAGCTAGCCTTTTGAGTTGAAAGCTAACAAAATCACTAACAATAACAATGATTTCGCCTTTTTTGCTTCACTTGTCGCAGATGGTATTCGGTATGGACGTTACGCTGTTTGTTACATGTTTAAAAAGCTAGTCGTGTGTAGTGTTAGGTGGCTAAATAGACAGAAATGTAGAGAGTAGTGGTGCTAGCTGCTAGCCCCGTTATGTGTAATGGGAGGCCAGCTGACATAACGTGTGAAATTGCTTCAACAACCTCTTCTTTTGTCTGTCTGGCTTTTCATAACAACATTTAGTCTAGATGTAACCGTGTGTGTGTGTGTGTGTGTGTGTGTGTGTGTGTGTGTGTGTGTGTGTGTGTGTGTGTGTGTGTGTGTGTGTGTGTGTGTGTGTGTGTGTGTGTGTGTGTGTGTGTGTGTGTGTGTGTGTGTTCCTCATGTTAAGATAGATAGATAGATAGATAGATAGATAGATAGATAGATAGATAGATGGATAGACTGCCCTACTTTATTCAATTTCATTTTCATAATAACAAGCTTTATTGCCACGGATGTAATAAAACGACATCGCCAAATTATCATATAATATACATAATAATTCATATTTTAAATATGCTGCACACTGTAGTGACCACTGTAAATGAAAGGGTTCGATACAATTCATATTTAGGGAACAGCTGTACTGATCACTCATAACAAAACTGCTGGAGCAACATAGAGCTTTTGGAGTGAGTCAGTTTCCTTCCACATTTTTTGTTTACATGGATTTTGAATTGCACTCATAATGGCCTCAAAATAAATTCTTCAATTTCAATTTTTAGATAAATAAACTGATTCCTGTCAAAAGGAAATTGTACATAAATTGTTGAACCCTTGAAATTTCGAAGGCTCAATCCCAATTCACACCTTTAGCCCTACCCCTCCGAATTGCCGTTCAAGTGAAGGGCTAGGGGTGTCCTAATTCACTTTGGCAGGTAGGGGTAGGGGTAGGGGTGAAAATGAGAAATGGGATTGGCCCTAAAACTCTGTAACGTTGCGATTGTGCTAATAAAGTCTAAGCTAATTAATGAGTCCAAGTTAACAGTCCAGTCGTAAATACCTCGTCTATAGTACCTTGAGATTAGACTTTAAGGTGAATTTTCAAGGCTGTGTTTGTGTGGTGTTTTATTGGACTAATTTACCATGTAGTAACTTTGCTCCAACATATATATGTCACTAGGTTCCTACAGATTCCTAAAAAGTGTGAAAAGACAATTGATTTATTAATTAATATAAAAAATAAGGCCTTAGTTGGTATTAAAATGTCTTAAATACATTTTTCAAAAGCCTTATAAATGCTAAGACAAAGGGCAGTAGCTTGTTATGGACCTGTTTTTCTTTTCTCCTAATGTTGCAATTAAACATCTATTTTTTTAATAATTTACTAATGTTCCTCACGTCAACATCATGCATATCTGTTATGGTCCCATGGAGACATTTAAGATAAACATTCTAATAATTTTTGGCTTTTAAATTGTGTATTTAAATTTGAAATGAGTATAGATAAAATGATGACATGCCAACTTTTTTTTAAAATCACTTTTTTTTTCTATCAAGTATGCAGTATTGATTGTTTTTTTCCTTACCTGTTGTCCTAATTCTTTCTATGTCAGTCAATCAGTCTTCATTATAATCACTTTTGGCTTTTAAATTGTGTATTTTAAAATGATTTGAGATGAAAATATTGACATACCAATTTTTTATTTTTTATTTTTTTTGCTGTCAACTATTGAGGCAAAAAAAAACGCCTGTTAATTGTCTTACTTGCTCTTACCTGCTGTCCTAATTCTTTGTATGTCAGTCAGGTCATTCAGTCGTGTGTGTGTGTGTGTGTGTAGGCTCGTTCGACCTGTCGCCGTCTTGCTAAGACCTGCGCAATTATGACGCTCGCCTTGCTGAGCGCACTGCATTATGGTTAGACTTTTTGTCCAACTTGCACCCGCGGCTGGCTGCGGCTCGGCTGCTTGAGACTTTGAAGTCCCGCGGTATCAAGACGGACACAGACACTGGAGCAAGTCGCTGCAGTTGCTCCCCACGGGCTGCGGGAGCGAAATGTCTGATGGGAAACGTCTTGCTGACAGGCGGAGCTGAGCGCTAATTGGGAGTTTAAACCCCGTGCCTTTGATGCGTTTCCCCAATTGGTTAGGCAAAAGTCTGACATCACCGCTCAAAATTAAAATACGATCCATTCTTTTTGATTTTAATTTATGTTAATCATTAGGCCGCCACAATATGCATTTAAGCAGAAATGTTAAACCTCCACTGATCTGAACCCTTGACATAGAAATAATTTGGATGTGTAACTCTCCTGTATAGATTTATTTAAAAGTGAACACAAACTTGAGTCACAAGATCTTGGTGAAGTGATATCTTTATACCATTAAGATTAAACCATAGGCTTATTTCCAGTGATCTAAATGGTCTGGGAATTGTATTTTACATGTAGTTTCGCAAAGCCAGACCAAAACTACAACAAGTAGTTTGTTTGTTACACACATCATAATACAGTTCATCATAGCCATCTCTACAATAATAATAAGGGATCTTTTCTTAGACCTTCTTTAACTTTATTTAGGCCGATCATCTTCGTTATGTGAAGGGAGAAATACTAAACCTCCTTTATTTGGATTTGTAAATTATTCTTTATCACTTAAAAGTAGGTTTTCTAGTAAAGTAACAAGAAAGATAAAGATGTGTGGGGAATGGAGATATTATATCTCGTTTCTTGTTTTGAAAATGCCCCTCGCTTTTAAAGTATTTACTCGTCTTTGTGTTGTGTTCTGCTTCTAATCGGTTGTAGCATGTGTAGCTCTTCTACGAATATGTTTCTAACAAGCCTTCAAAATAAAACTAGAAAACGAACTGCATCCGCAACAAGGACGCTACTTCCGACTCGGAGCTGTCCGGCTTCAGTCAGGCTTTTTCGTCACTCCCCCGACTGCACTCGGCTACTCTCGTCTACTTTCCAGACGAGCTGAAAGTGAGGTCGAACGAGCCTTGTGTGTGTGTGTGTGTGTGTGTGTGTACATTGTGGGAGTGTGAACCTTTCATTGCATAGTCTGCTAGTTTACCTTCTGTTGTTGTGACACACTGCGGACATTCGGCCTGAGAAAAAGACTTTGGATCCAAGATGTGCACATAGTCACATACCTCCATGTTGGAGTCTGAGTCACTCTCTGTCACGAGGGAAATGTGGTCGCTACGAGTTACTGAGCGGAATCAGGGATGTGTCATCATCAGTGAAGAAATACACAGGACTGATAGTTCCTTTATCAATATTTGAGTCTTTTTCTGTTAGATATCACAGACAGAAAACAAGCTACACTGGAGTTGTATACACACATAAACAGCTTTAAAGTTTCAGTGTGTAGAATTTTCTTGCCGTTTTACAGAATGGTCATGTGTATATGTTTTTATTTAATTGTTACTGTCAACTGTGAAGGAAGAAGCAGGACAGATAGTTATTCAATAAACAGATGAGCTTCTGTAACAGATATGGAAATAATAATAATAATAATATGTTCGATTTATATAACGCTTTTCTCGCACTCAAGGTACTTGAAATATGAACATATGCTGTTCTGTTTTGTTATCTCCCAAACAAACATTGAAGGAAGAAGCAGGACACATTGTTCCTTTATGAATAGATGAGGGCTTTAGTGTTAGATATGGAATTATGAATATGGTGTTATGTATTGTTTTGCTCCCAAACAAATATAATTTTGGACACACAGACAAATAGCTTTTGTGTGTAGAACTCGAATATATTGGTGTTTTCCAAAACAGTCTTGGTAGAAATGGAAATATAATATTATAAGTATGTATTAATTGTATTGTGTAAGCAGTTAAGAAATACACAAGACAGATAGTCATTTAATGAAAAGATGAGTCTTTTAGTGTTAGATATGGAGATATGAATATATGTGTTTTTAATATTTTGTCAGCTCCTTATTAATAACACATACATAACACAAGCTAGACAGAGTTGGAGACACACAAACAGCTTTAAAGGTTCAGTGTGTACATTTTTCTTGCCGTTTTACAGAATGGTCGTGGTAAAATTTTAATATTCATGTGTATGTTTTGATTGAATTCTTTTACTGTCAACAGTGAGAAATACACAGGATAGATAGTTATTCAATAAATAGATGAGCCTCTGTAACAGATATGGAAATAATAATAATATATTCGATTTATATAACGCTTTTCTCGCACACAAGGCGCTTGAAATATGAACATATGCTGTTCTGTTTTGTTATCTCCCAAACAAACATTGAAGGAAGAAGCAGGACACATTGTTGCTTTATGAATAGATGAGTGTTTTAGTGTTAGATATGGAATTATGAATATGGTGTTATGTATTGTTTTGCTCCCAAACAAATATAATTTTGGACACACGGACAAATAGCTTTTGCGCTACAGTGTGTGGAACTAGAATATATTGGTGTTTTCCAAAACAGTCTTGGTTGAAATGGAAATATAATATTATAAGTATGTGTTAATTTAATTGTGTCATCAGTGAAGGAAATACACATTACAAATAGTTCCTTTATGAACAGATGAGTCTTTTGGTGTTAGATATGGAGATATGAATATATGGTGTATTTTAATATTTTGTCAGCTCCTTATTAATATCACATACATAAAACAAGCTAGACCAGAGTTGGAGACACACACAAACAGCTTTAAAGGTTCAGTGTGTAGAATTTTCTTGACGTTTTACAGAATGGTTGTGGTAGGATTGAATAGGCATGTGTATGTTTTGATTGAATTGTTACTGTCAACAGTGGAGGTAGAAGCAGGACAGATAGTTATTCAATAAACAGACAAGCCTCTGTAAGAGTTATGAAAACAAATATGGTGTTTGTTAATGTTTTGATTAGAGTCGGAGAAACAGTTGAACAGCTTTCAAGGTTCATTGTAGAATGTATAGTTCCTTTATTTACAGTTGAGCCTCTCTCTGTCAGATATGGAAATTATGAATATGGTTATAACTTATCTGTAATGTTTTGGTTGCTGTAGCGACACCATCAGGACTATAAGCTTACAAACCGTACTGATTAAGTTTGGCACAGGACTGGACTTGTGTGCAAACTTAGGGATTTTTCACGTATAGGCACATAGATTAATATGGAAAAATAATAATAATAATACTAAATCAAAGGTCAAAGGGTTGGAGGTTCGATCCCCGCCCTGCCACCTGTGTCATAGTTGTTGTGTCCTTGGGCAAGACACTTCACCCACCTTGCCTCGTGTGAATGTCGATAGTTAGCCTGCTATCGGTGTATGAATGTGTGTGTGAATGGTAACGTGGGAAAGGAAAACAGGTCTCCCTTGAAAAAGAGTCTTCAGTCTCAATGGGATTTACCTGTAGAAATAAAGGTTAAAGAAAAGAAAATACTGGTAAGAACAAGGGGGTCCTTCCTTGTAGTCTTTCTGCTCGGCCCTAAATTAAGGCCAATAAATTAGATTAAATTTCTCTATGACTGTGCTGTCCCTGCATTATTCATTTGCCAAACTCTTTATTTTAAATCGTCATAGAGTTCTATAGACCCAGCTAGCTTGTGTTTATAGCATAACCTGAGTTTGTTGTTATCTAAACGTACAGCTCCGGAAAAAAAAATTAAAAGACCAGTCTGGATTTTTCTTAAATCTTCATCTCTACATTACTTAACCCATTGATGACTATGGCATCAATGGGATGCATGTCCTTAATGCCTGAGGGTTTTCTGAAAAAATAGTACGAATTGTCAAGTCTACCAAAACCTTAATATCTAAGCCGGTGTAGTACATAGAAACATGAAATAAAATACATTTAAAAGTTAAGGTTCACAGGTTTTATTTAAACATGCTCCCATAGCGCTTACCAACCAACACATGTTTCTAAAAATTGTCAAAATTAGAAAAAATTATTTAAAATTAAAAATATTGTTAATAAAAAAATGCAATGTGTTGTGTGATTTTCGTCAGTAGCCTATTGTAGACCTAGATTCTGCGCTAAAAACGGCACTAACTCTTCTGTAATACACTATCGCCGACACAGCTGGCGTATTTTTTTTAATTATTTTTTATTTTACTTTTTTTTTAAATTATTATTATTGGCGTGATTTTCGGCAAACCACACAACTTTTGGGTGGTCACGTGTTCTTAAAAAATCAACAAAACCCACCTCATGTGTATTTGAACCAATGACGGTGCATTCTATGTTGTGCACGCCATAAAAATTAGATAAAGTAACAATGCTGCACGATGCAGCATCAGGCAGGAGAGCCTATGTGGCATCGCGCAGCTTCAGGCATCAATGGGTTAATGGAAATGCTCTAAATGACATTATTCTTATTGGGAATTTTGTAGAAATGTTGTCAGTAGTTTATATTATAAAACCAAAATGTTCATTCTACTCAAACATATGCCTATACATAGTCAAACGCGAGACGCTGAACATTTGGAGTGGTCTCTTTAATTTTTTCCAGAGCTGTAGCCCTGTGACCATGATATAAGCTCCACACTGCATTTAAAGCCTGCTGGGTAACCCTGGCGACTATTGGCCTATATATAAATCAATCTGGCACCATGCACAGCGCAGGGTTAGATATAGACAGCCTTGTGAAGTCAGTGATGACCACTACACGTTAAAAAAGCAAAACTATATAAAGAAGGCTCTGTCTGTATGTCTGTCTTTCTCTCTGTCTGTCTTTCTGTCTCTGTCTCTCTGTCTTTCTGTCCCTCTGTCTGTCTGTCCTGCCCAACATATTTTATACATTATATGAAAACTTGCATACACAAATTGACAGCCTCTGTGTTTGAAATGCCCCTGCATGAATGCCCTATCTGAATGTTATGTATAAATGTCCCATCTGAATGCCCCTGTTTAAATGTCCTATCTAACCCTAATCTAATCTAAGTTTATACTTCTTCCTACTCCTTTTCAGGCATATCAATTAAATATGTTATTTGTTTATTTTTTGTTTATTTTGTTTATTTTTATTTGTGAAATCATTTGAACATATTTTTTTAATTGTATTTTCATGCTTTTAATTTTTTCTTTTTTTTGATATGTCTGAAATAAAACTGAATCAATCAATCAAACCCTGGTTCCCCCTCCCCCCCCTGTCTAGATGGTGGGCTTGCTGCTGATAGGGGTAGCGGCCTGGGGGAAAGGCTTCGGTCTGGTCTCCAGTATCCACATCATCGGAGGCGTGATCGCGGTGGGAGTGTTTCTGCTGCTGATAGCCATCGTGGGTCTGATAGGAGCCATGCACCACCACCAAGTCATGCTCTTCTTTGTATCCTTTTACAGTTAGAATAATATTAATAGCTTTAAAGCTGGGGTATGTCATTTCTGATTGGTCAAAGCTAACATGAGCTGTACACTTTGACCAATCAGAGAGAGGCTCCGATTCCTTGCCTTGTTTCCTTGACCTCTTATGGTCATGTAATAAGTTTTAAATTGCATTCATAATGGCCTTTAAAAAATAAAAAATATATATTACAGTCTTGAACCTACCTTCTTAGATAGATAAATGAATACTTAGATAGATAATACTTTATTCTATTTTTTTTTAAATTTATTTATCTATTACTATTTAAACTTGTTTTTTTAGTTGTATTGCTTACATGTTCGAAATAAAGACAATCAGTCAATCAATAAAGTATAGTATAAATCAATCTCTGAATGGACATTGTAGTTGAAGCCTAAACCCTTGTAACGTTGCTGTGAGGATTTGATCACATTCTCCGTGTGTGTGTGTGTGTGTGTGTGTGTGTGTGTGTGTGTGTGTGTGTGTGTGTGTGTGTGTGTGTGTGTGTGTGTGTGTGTGTGTGTGTGTGTGTGTGTGTGTGTGTGTGTGTGTGTGTGTGTGTGTGTGTGTGTGTGTGTGTGTGTGTGTGTGTGTGTGGGCTTGTTGTTTCCTTGACCCCTGTCCCAGTACATGGTCATTCTCTTCATCGTCTTCCTGTTCCAATTTGGAGTTTCCTGTTCCTGTCTGGCCATGAACCGAGGGCAGCAGGTGAGAAAGACATTATAGTTTAATATAGATATAGTGTATACTAGTTTAGTATAGATATAGTATATACTAGTTTAGTATAGTACAGAGAGGGAAACCCTAATCAAGAAATTAAAGAAAAAAAATGGTCTCATTGAATGTTTAAAGGAATACTTCACTCATACGGAACCGGCGTTATAAAATCACTATTATAATATAATGAATTAGGTTTTTCTTCCCTCAGTCTTTCCTCAGTCTTCCCCTTGGCCCAGCTGTCCTGTTAATCCTAACCCTACATTTTACCACATAAGTAAAATGTAGGGTTAGACAGTGAGACCATATGACACTCTTTCTGCCTTTTCTCAGGCTAGGATGAACCGATTTCTAAAATTGTTGCACATTTATACTACATAGGATCTCAGAGTTCAATACACCTTCATTTTTACTCTTAAAAGTGTAGTGGTTAGAGCAAACTGTCAATAAAGCATAAAATGGCCCAAAAATGATCTTTAACATTTTTAGTTTTTTTTAAACCAAGCCTAATTGTATTGTTCTTCTTTGCGTTTCCCAGGAGACCCTCCTGAACTCAGCGTGGGGGATTCTGGAGAACAAGACGAAGACGGACCTGGAGCTTCAGCTGAACTGCTGCGGTCTGCTCAACACCAACACCAGCAGAGTCCAGTTTGAGACCGACTGGCAGAACTGCCCCGCTGTGCGTACTGTGGCATAGAACCCTTAAAGACATACATAAATAGAGGAAAAATACTGTTTCTTTTTTTTGTGATCAAATTTTTTATTATTTTTTATTTCAAAAATACAGATTAACACACAAAAGTACGACATATTTTTTAAATAATAATATAAAGAAAAATACACTTATCCAGTACCCATACTAGATACTGTGTTTCTTAATAGCAAAACCTGCTTTAACAGTAAAAGCACAGACTAAAGTTTCTGCATAATGTTTTGTTTCTGTGAATGAATGAAATTTTTACTTTGAACGATTCAAAAAATATATAGATATTCTAAAATATAAGAATAGCATTAATCATAAAAAAAATGATATACAAAATCAAAAGCCAATTTCACAAAACACAGAACACACGAGAACCATTTGTTAAAAGTAGTCAGTCCACTTTTGAAGTTCTCAGAATAGATTTTAGTAGCTGGTTTAGCTCACAAACTGTGGACTAACAACAGCCAAATACTCATTGTGTTTTTTGTGTGGGATAGAACCCATAAAGAAATACATAAATAGAGGAAAAATACTGTGTTTCTTAATAACCAACCTGCTTTAACAGTACAGAGGCAGACTTGACTTGCTGCTTAATGAAACAATGAATTAATGGATTAAATCTTTATTTCGAACAATTAAACAAAAAAATTAATACAAAAAAATATTTATATATGAATACCAAAATGAATCAAAAGCTGATTTTAATATAACACGGACTAGACCGGTTCTAAAAGGTATAAGAAGAAACCAAGGCTTGTCAAGACTTAACCCCATTCTTTACCGTAAACAAGTGCATTAAGTTCTAATAGATAATAATTAGATTGTGGTAGCTCACAATCTGTTGACTGATGTTGTGTGTCTTTCCGTCCAGTTATGCAAAAAGAACGACAGCTGTAACGCGTGTGGGCTGCTGATGCTGGACCACGCCACAGAGGCTCTGAAGATCCTGGGAGGAGTCGGACTCTTCTTCAGCTTCACAGAGGTCAGGGGGGGGGGGGGGGGGGGGGGGGGGGGGTGTGTGTGTGGTGCGTGCGTGTTGTGGCGTGGTGTGTGTGTGTGTGGGGGGGGGGGGGGGGGGGGCCATAGGGCTCAACAGTTTGGGAAAAATATCTTATTTTCTATTTTTTTTATTTTTGAATTTTATTGAGCAAGGACAAATACATTGTACATTTAAGCAATATCACACGAGAGGGAGCATGTTGTCGCTCTATATCAGCACTGCTGTGATTCGGTCGTAGGCACGAGGCCGCAGGCCGAGTGCCGAAGAGAAACACAGCAGTGCTGATATAGAGCGACAACATGCGACCTCGAGTGTGATATTGCTTTTATACAGCAGTTTTATAACTTAAATTCACAAGTTAACTTTAAAATGTGATCTTTAATCATTTAAGAATGTATTTGCTTCCGCCAACACAAATAGTCCGACAGCGGAGCACGTTGCTAAGCAACAACTTGACGTGAGCTCGTCCTGCTTTGTTTACTCTGGTAACATTAACCACGGCGGCCCGATGTCCCGTAAAAATCACTAAAGGAAAGGAACGGCGGAGTTGGTGGTAAGGTCCCCTGCCCAATCAGGCTAAAGCTAGCGTCCGGATCGCGTTCCGCTCGGCGCTCGTATTAGTCAGCAGCCTGAGTTTATCTCCACACACTATTGCTGTCTTCAGTAACGTGAGTGTGAGTGACTACCGCACACTGTCTCTGTCTGTGTGTGGCAGCGATGCCCTCTCACATGGGGAGACTCGCCACAGTCAACCTGAGTCACACACACACAGTTTACACAAGTGAAGCTCCGGCTCGTCAGTGAGCGGAGTGATTTTGTCAGTTTGGTGAAAAGTCCATGAAGTCAGAGTGATGTTGTTCGCTAATATCAGCACTCCTTCAGAACGCTCTCGTCCAATCAAATCACTCGGTCAGAACCAACTGCTGTATAATGTTTTATATAAAATAGATGAAATAGTCCTGGACTAAATGGAATTTTGAATGGAGATTGTCCATTAAAAGTCAAATTTGTTCCAGGACTATTTGGCTTAATCCATGTCTGTGAAACTGGCCCTAAATGTTGGCAGTAGTAGGGGCACAAATGTAATTATGACCGTAGGGCAACACATTTTGGGTCATCGCGGCCAGAGGGAGGGGAAACCACAGCTATGGCAGCACTACATGATATGCCTCGATTGCTTGTGAATAATTTTTTTGCTGAGCCATTTTCTGTTACGTCCAAGCCTCGTATTAATATTTTCTTCCTCTCTCCCTCAGATTCTTGGGGTGTGGCTGGCCGTGCGCTACAGGAACCAGAAAGATCCCCGAGCAAACCCCAGTGCTTTCCTATAGTCATATCCACGGCAACACAGTAGAATTCAGTTTCACACACACACACACACACACACACACTGGTATAAACGTAGAATCACGCACATAGAATATACTGACACACATTCACACAGACTGGACGAACGCACACACACACACACACATACTGAGTCACACACACTGAGATACACACACACACACACACGTAGCACTTAGAAACAA
The DNA here is from genome assembly GCA_026122265.1 of Ammodytes dubius. Taxonomy (NCBI): domain Eukaryota; kingdom Metazoa; phylum Chordata; class Actinopteri; order Uranoscopiformes; family Ammodytidae; genus Ammodytes; species Ammodytes dubius. The sequence goes on along the minus strand of CM047511.1, from coordinate 29,190,913 downwards.
CACGCACGCACGCACACACACACACACACACTGAGAAACCACACACACACACACACAAACAAACCTTCACCTTACAACCTACAACAACCTGTCCAGAAGTTTTTGCTGTTGCTGAAAGAGCTGGATACTTATGTATGAAAGGAAAACTTGTGATACCAAGAGGTGTGACTTGTTGGTATGGCGACCCAGCCTTGATTTGAGTTCCAGAATTTCACGCTTTGCGACTCGCTAGTTTCCAACCGTGTAGCAAGCGATGAGACATTATTGCATGTGTCCCTCACGCCTGCAAGATGTAGACTTAACTGTCTCTTTTTTATCCATTTCATTCAACACACACACTCTCTCACACACACACACACACACACACACACTCTCTCTCTCTCTCTCTCTCTCTCTCTCTCTCTCTCTCTCTCTCTCTCTCTCTCTCGCTCTCTCTCTCTCACATACACAGACACACACACACACAAACACTCTCTCTCTCTCTCTCTCTCTCAAAGCTCTCTCTCTCTCTCACACACACACACACACACACACACACACACACACACACACACACACACACACACACACACACACACACACACACACCATCTAAATGACTGTGTCGTGTCCTACCAATAACCTTATGCACGGTCTCTAATGTAGTGCCGCCACTCAAAAGACATATACTGTTTATTCCTCTGACGTTAGGGCTGCACAGTGTAGCATAACATTGCGATTATTATTTTGACAACTGCGAAAATGATTTGCGACATTCGACTGAAAGATCACTTCAACATCCTAATTCTCATCTTCATTTAAAAAACCTTTTTTAAATGATTATGGTGTGATTTTGATGGGTATCTTTACCAAACAAAGATGAATTCTAAAGTCGTAGAATATGATGTGTGTAGGCACGCATAACAATAATTAATTTCTAATGGTATTTTGAAGCACATTTAGCTTTTTAAGAAATATTGCAACCTTACTGCGATTTTGGAAATTGCAGTGGGTCATCATAGTGCGATTTCGATTTACATTTAGATTAAAATTGTGCAGCCCTATAGGTGACGTGTGCAACTGTTTACCCTGACGAGATAGTTCCAAAAGTACAGACGAGTGGCGAGGGAAAAATAATGCAAATACTGGACGTGTGGAGAAGTGTTTTGAGTCGTGTGTGTGAATGATTTGGTTGAGACAAGTCGATGCAACAAACACCGGGACTTTAAAGGAATAGTTCTACTTTTTTTATATTTAGCTTCTTAAAGACCTACTTCACCGGTGGGAATATGAAGGGTATTGAACTCTGAGATCCTGTGTAAAAAATGTAGGGTTAGGAAGGATTAACAGGACAGCTGGGCCAAGGGAAGACTGAGGAAAGACTAAGGAAGAAAACCCATTCATTATATTATAATAGTGATTTCATAAAGATAGAAGCCGGTTCCGTATGGGTGAAGTATTCCTTTAACTCACTCTCTTGGGTTCAATAAATAATTCCCAACAAGCACACAGGACCGTTTAGTGATGACTGTCGGCGGATGCAGGCTAACGCTTCCCATTGACTACCAGTATTTGAGCTAAGCTAACTAGCGATGAGCTAACTTTGCCCATTTCTAATTCAGAAATGCACGCACAGTTAAAGGAAAGGTTTCTGTCGCCTTGTCTTGAACCAGAGAGTGACGCAAAAAGCTAAAAACAATTTAAAAAAATGTACTATTCCTTTAACGGGTTACAATAAAGAAACAAGACTAGCCCTGCGTTCCGAATCGCATACTTTCTACTATATAGTATGTAGAAAAAAAGATTTAGGATGTCCCGATTCTTATGGCCAGATTTAGGATGGTTAGAAGTACCCGGGTGTCCTACTTCATTCCGGCCAAGATTGTTAAGTGTTGAAAACTGCATCCTATTTGGGCGATTCTGACTCACAATCCGGGATCAATCCGAAATAAAAGAGTAAAAGTATGGTCCCAATAGTATGCCTACTGCATCCTAACTAGATTCTTTTTATCGTCGGATGTAGTATGTAATAGGAAAAAAACAAAGAGTATGCGATTCGGAACGCAGGGTGGGTTTTAGGGTGACTATGTAGTGGCAAGTTGTTTCGGGAAAATCGGGGTTCAAATATTTATGAACTGTAACTGAGCCAACTAACTTTTAACAGTCTTGAGATGTTGGAAATGCCGATGGACTGATGTACATACTCTTTTAGAAGTCTTTCTCTCGTTCCATAGCGTTCCTTCCCATGTAGTTTTCACCCCTGCTATAGTTAGGTAGATTTTTGCCTGCGAAAATAACCCCCACCCACCCACCCACCCTGTATTTAAGACCTCCATTTGTGTCGCACAGTGATGTTGCTTAGTTAGATTCAGTTTGTAGAAAAAAGTGGATTCAGGTACGTGTCGGTACCACCTGTGTAACTGGAAGAAAATGACTATAAAAAAAAAACGGGGAAAAAAAAAATATGAATATTTTGATTTTAATTAATTTGGCTGATTTGGTTAATTTTGCAGACCTAATTTAGTTTCAATAGTGTTATTGTGAATATGTGCTCTTGGTTGCAATTTATTTTATTTTATTTTGTTTTATTTTATTTTATTTTATTTTTTATAAATATATTTTGAAATTATTTTTATTTCGGCTCTTTTTTCGCTCATCAGTGTTAAAATGCTTTGTGTAAAAAAAAAATTATATGTTTAAATATTTTCAGGATTCTTATTTAAGTTAAGTTTTGAATGATGCACATTAAGGCTGAAGATGTGTCGTCGTGGTTTCTTGATGGTTTTGATTTTTGACGCCTCGCTCGATGTGTGAAATTTCCCTGTAGATAAATCACTGCTAGTTAAAGGTGAGTCAGTGATTCTGGGAATGCTTGTTGTCAAAATCACTTTTTTTGTCCAAATCAGTGAATAGCTACCGGTCCGTACTGTGTGTGTATGCTGAAAGTAGTGTTAATACACAGCCTAGGCTCTGTAAACGGGCGTGCTGCTAGCTACGATGGACCATTGTTAACTTAACATGCCCTTTGTTAACATTCTGTTTTCT
>CM047511.1:29175389-29182889 GCA_026122265.1 Ammodytes dubius | reverse complement strand
TTTTTCTCATGTATCTTATATGTTGTTTTATATTGTATCTTGTACTGCACTTCTTTGGTCAACTGATATTGTTTTTTTTTAAATATGCTGTAGAAATACATTGTACTTTTGTCTAAATGTAACCTTAAGTGTCCTTATCTAATTGTAGATTCTTCTCACAGCTGTGCTCAGACCAACAGGAAATCGCTTCCATCAGTGTGGAGAGATAAACAGCTCAATATGTTCCTATCAATAATGAAACAGAGCAGGATGCCGGTAGTGAGGCCTTTAGCTGGGAGGGGGGGGGGAGGGGGCACAGGTGATGGGGGGGGGGGGTTCAAGTCTTAAAGGGGTAGTTCACCTTTTTCCATACAACTCTTTGATAGATAGATAGATAGATAGATAGATAGATAGATAGATAGATAGATAGATAGATAGATAGATAGATAGATAGATAGATAGATAGATGGATGGGGGGTTAAAGTCTTAAAGGGGTAGTTCACCTTTGTTTTCATGTCTGTTTGAGTTAAAGCTATAGTGTGTACATTTTTTCATATGACTGAATTTCAGTTACATTCAAGCCATTGCCAAACGAGTTGACCGAAAGTTGATGAAGCCTAGCAGCTCCACAAAACTCTCTTTAAAGGGGTAGTTCACCTATTTCAATACACCTCTATGTCCATTTGAGTTAAAGCTATAGTGCGTAACTTTTTCATATGAATGAATGTCGGTCACATTCAAGTCATCGCCAAATGAGTTGACACAAAGTCGATGTAGACGCACAGACAGTGTTGTTTATCATTTTGACAACATGCTTTCTCCAGAATCACTGACTACACCTTTAATAGCAGCTGTGTGTGTGTGTGTGTGTGTGTGTGTGTGTGTGTGTGTGTGTGTGTGTGTGTGTGTGTGTGTGTGTGTGTGTGTGTGTGTGTGTGTGTGTGTGTGTGTGTGTGTGTGTGTGTGTGTGTGTGTGTGTGTGTGTGTGTGTGTGTGTGTGTGTGTGTGTGTGTGTGTGTGTGTGTGTGTGGTGTGTGTGGGGGGGGGGGCATGACAGCAGATGCATGGCAGCACACTCCAAAACAAGTGTTATGCTTAGAATAAATCCATATCTGTAACAGGCAGGGTGTGAAAAATCTATCAGGATCGAAGAGACAGGGGAATTGGTGGGAAGTGTTGCTATGGAGAATGATGAGTGTGAGAAAAGAGTGAGAGATGGATGGAGGGATGGAGGGAGGGATGGATGGAGGGAGGGAGGGATGGATAGATAGACAGACAGTTGGATGGATGGAGGGAGGAAGGGATGGATGGAGGGAGAGAGGGAGGGAGGGATGGATGGATAGATAGACAGACAAACAGACAGTTGGATGGATGGATGGATGGAGGGAGGGATGGATGGATGGATGGATAGACAGACAAACAGACAGACAGACAGACAGACAGTTGGATGGAGGGAGGGAGGGAGGGAGGGAGGGATAGATAGATAGATAGATAGATAGATAGATAGATAGATATATAGACAGACAGACACAGACAGACAGACAGACAGACAGACAGACAGACAGACAGACAGACAGACAGACAGACAGACAGACAGACAGACAGACAGACAGACAGACAGACAGAGACAATAGATAGATGGATAGATGGATGGATAATTTTAAGTTAACATGAGGGCAGGCGTTGGTAGGACTCTAAATCTGAGTTGGTAGCCGGCCGTGACTTTTATAATGTCATTGATGAAATAACTATTTAATGTGGATCTGTCACATTAGGCCGACACCAGACTCCCCAAAGGGCACCAGACAGTTTGATTAACACACACACACACACACACACACACACACACACACACACACACACACACACACACACACACACACACACACACACACAGTAAATGAATACACACATACACACAGACACACACACACACACACAACACACACACATAAATGAATACACACGATCACACACAGACAGACAGACACACACACACGTATATACACTCATGCAGACTGTCTCTCACACACACAAACGAACACACACACACACAGACGACACACACACAGACACACACACAGACTGTCTCTCACATGAACAAACACACACATACACACTTCCACAGACACAGAGAAGGAGTCATTTGTTAGGGAGAAATAAAGTGCTACTAAAGTGCAGTGTGTGTAATAACTTTATTAACTGTATTTTGGCTTCATCTAGTGCATGGGGAAAAGTCTAGATTGCAATGCTCCCTTACTACCCGCTCTTGTTGTGATATGTGTCTTGTGTATGATGTACATTCATTATTGCATTGTCCTGTAAAGATGGTTGTTAGGACCACACACACACACATACACACAAACACACAAACACACATATACACCACACACACACACACACACACACAAAGAGAGAGAGAGACACTCTTTAGTGGCATATGTTTGAGTAAAATCAACATTTTGATTTTATAATATAAACTACTGACAACATTTCTACCAAATTCACAATAAAAAAATATTGTCATTAAGAGCATTTTCAATAAGTAATGTAGAGATGAAGATTAAGAAAAATCCAGATTGGTCTCTTATTTTTTTCCGGAGCTGTAGCCTATGTCTATGTCGTACTTGGCGCGAATTAATATTAGTTCTCACAAAAATAGTTGTACCACACAGAAGAGAAGAGAGAGAGAGAGAGAGAGAGAGAGAGGAGAGAGAGAGAGAGAGAGAGAGAGAGAGAGAGAGAGAGAGAGAGAGAGAGAGAGAGAGAGAGAGAGAGAGAGAGCGAGAGCTCCCAATCACTCAACCAAGTCTATTTCGTACTTGGCGCGCTCCCTGTGCATGTGGCTGCAGCGAGCGTACACGTCAGCAGATCAGCACCCCGGACAGCGACGCCTGCTCAATAATAAAACAGCCTCAGCTCTCCCTCTCTACCGGGGCGCACCACAGCAGCACCCGTACGAGACGACAGGCGGCGAGTAAGAAGAAAAAAAATACCGACACTTGTTTACCAGAGATAACCGCTTTTTTCCCCATCCAGTTATTAATGTATTGAACACTATCTACAATCTATAATCCGGAAGTAACCGCTACATTCGATTCGATCGTTCGTGCGTTGGACGTTGGACGTTCTATCTCCAAGCCGACCATTTTCGAGGAGAGAAAAAAAATCAGCGCAAGCCAGCTAGGAGGAGGACTCTACACCACCAACCACCATCTATCCGATCCGATAATCGATGGCTTTACTGCTGTGTAATTGCTGCCGGATGCGAAGACATCTCCATGCGAAAATGCGTCTTCTTTAATTAGGTGGAAGGGAAAGGAAAAAATCGCAGGGTGCCTCTTTCTATATCCTGCCTCTGACTGCTTTTTGACATTTCAGCGTTTTATATATATATTTTCTTTTTTTCTTTCTATCTTTCTTCCGTGGCGGACATCGAGCCAGGATATGGGATCCGTTGGGGAAGGTAGCTGTGTCGGCGGTGGAGGAGGAGGAGGGGGGCTGTCGTGGTGTGGAAGAAGCCGCTCTTCTTTCGCTTGTTTTTGTGTTGCCACGTTTGCACCAGCGCCAGCAGCATCGCCAGCCAGAATCCCGTTAAGAATATAACGCGAATGATTATGATGATGATGATGATGATGTGAAAAAAACTGATTTTGTATTACATTTTTTGGTGGACGTTGGAATTCTTGTTGTTGTGTGTTCTCGAATGGAACGGATTTTTTTCCCTCATTCTTCTTCGTGGAATCTAACCGGACGCCTCATAAACAGGGGATGAAATAGAAAGAGAGAGAGAGAGAGATTGAGGGGAGGGGGGATAGGAAGATAGGAAGGAAGGAACGAAGGAAGGAAAGAAGAAAGGGAAAAAAATGGACCACGATCTATCGCTTGGGATACAGTGAGGGGGACAGACAATAAGACCAATTCTAACTGACAGACACAGACATTCTCATCTCCTCCAAGTGTTCCAAATAGAACGTTCCTTTCCCCCCATTCCATTCCAAATCGAACGTTTTTTTTTTTCTTTCTCTCGTCTTTGGATTATTATTATGATTCTCGACCAGAGTCCCAGAAGTGACTGCTGTTGTGAATGTGTGGATGGCATGTCGTTGTGTTTCTTTACATCCCATCATATTCGGCTATTTCCTGGTGTCTCTCTTCCACTCGCGCACGCGTCTCTCGCAGTCTTCTGCTTTGGGTAGCACACGGAGAAAGAAAGAAAGAAAACATGTAGCCTCTAGGACTAGCATATTTAGCCGATACCCTATTTTTCTCCGTCTCTCTCTCTCTCTCTCGCTCGCTGAAACAATCTGAAACCCAATCAACAACAATAGCAACACAAAAAAAAGCAATTCAGCGGTGTCTTTTTGAGAGCGTATTGGCTATACAGGCTAATGGACCGTGAGAATTGCCCAGAAAACAATTTGTGGTGTGTGTGTTTTTTTCTATTCTGGGGTGCGGTGGAAAATAGATAGACAAGCGCTTTTTTTTTCTCTCTCGTGAGTTGTTTGAGTAATGCATTCGGCCGGTTGAACGGGAACGTCTTTCCACCGCATTGGCTATAACACACACATGCCATCAGTGGGGCGGTCGAGAGCCAATTCTTTTATATAGAGCTATTTGTCTGGATTCCCACTTTTTAACAGGCCTATTTGGGGTGCAAGTGAACGCACCACAATGAAAATGACCATATCGTGTGGCTGAATATCACAAGAATAATACTAGAAATAGGCTTATAATAACCCAAAGGAAAGTGGGTTATAGGCCTAAAGACACACACAAACGCTTAATTGAATTATTTATTCCAGTCTGGCGGGATTCTGTGTGTGTTGCCACCATTAAACATGTTCAAATATCGGATCCGCATGTTTTTTAACGAACTGAAAGTGCTGGTGTTTATGCGATCCGATTCGAGACAGTCCAGCCCGGATAACAACACAGAAAACAGGCGGTCCGCTACCACCAACAACAACAATACTACCACCACCGCTACTGCTACCGCCACCGCCACCGCGACCATGAGGGGTTTGGGGATGGGCGGCTGTGGCTGGCCCCCGTTTGTGGACTGCCATTCCCGGGATGATGAAGAGGAGTACTACGGTAGCGACCCGCGGCCCCGGAGCCTGGCGTTTGAGGAGAAGGAGCCCAAACTTCCAGTGGACGCGGTGTCTATGACGAGCAGCAACAGCAGCCTCAGGACGTCACAGTGTCGGATCTGCTTCCAAGGACCAGAGCAGGTAGAGAGAATATGTACAGTATAACACTTTACACACACACACACACACACACACACACACACACACACACCACACACACACACACACACACACACACACACACACACACACACAACACACACACACACAACACACACACACACACACACACACACACACACACACACACACACACACACACACACACACACACACACACACACACACCACAGCCACCACACACACGCACACACACACACACACACACACCACACACACACACACACACACACACACACACACATACATACATACAGTATAAGAGCAGTAAAGACTATATGCACTCACTGTACATTATACTGCACTATACACAGACACACTAATGTACACATACATAGACACACACACACACACACACAACAACACACAGGCTTACTCTGGATCTGCTTCCAAGCCCAGAGCAGGTAGAGAGACTATAGCAATGTAAATTATAGACTATACACACACTACATAGCAGTATACACACATAGATACAGACAGACATACAGTAAACACACACACACACACACACACACACACACACACACACAACACATATATACACACACATAGATAGACACGCACACAGACATACAGTATAACACACAAACAGACAGACACTTATACACTAATACACACACACACAGATACACACACACACAACAGACAGACACATAACAACACATATACGCTCTCACACACACACACACACACACACACACACACACACACACACACACACACACACACACACACACACACACACACACACACACACACACACACGTGTTTTAGAGCCCTGTTATGTGCTTCTGTGTGGAGAAATTTCCACCGTGCATGAATTGATCCAGGTCAGCAGGATCTGTTCTTTATTTAACAATCAAACTGGCTTCTGTATTGTTTGCCTATAATCTGACATTTGGCATTTTTATATTTATATTTTTATATTCAGCCAATCACAAAGGGACTCCGATTCAGTGTGTAGCCACTACCGTCGTGTGTCCTACATCACTCCCTTTGTCCCACCCACCTTCCCCTCAATTGCCTCCTTTGAAAAAAAAACAATCTAGTAAGGAGCCTTGAGGTTGTAATCACGTTAAAATGCCCAATTCTGTTTTATTTTTATAGCCCGAAAAATCCCAAATCTGCTTCGTATAGGTCTTAAAAATCTATTTAACACAAGACACGAGCTAGAATTTAGATTAGTAAAATGTTGTTTTTCCTTTTTTCTTTATTTTTTTCCCTGAAAAGACAATTGCTTGGTGATCTGGTTGTCTAGATTACACTGTTTATATAGCTAAGCTAATCAGTGGCGGCAAGGCAGCAGTTTTATCGAACACACACACACACACACACACACAAAAGAACACACACAACACACAACACACACACACACAACACCACACTCACAAAATAACACACACACACACACACACACACACAAAGAACACAAACACACAGGCACACACACACACACACACACACACACACACACACACACACACACACACACACACACACACACACACACACACACACACACACACACACACACACACACCAACAATTTGAATGAAATCCAGCCTGCATAGCAACAAAGAAAGTTGTCCAATTAGGGCTGCAGGATGACAAACGGAGTGAGAGAGCGGCTGAATATACATGAGTCAGAATCACAATCAATTTGTTAACGTAAATCCACTGAATGTGTCACAATAACAGATGATCTATTACACACACACACACACACACACACACACACACACACACACACACACACACACACACACACACACACACACACACACACACACACACACACACACACACACACACACACACACACACAAAACAGGATGATCGGACTATTGATATTATGACAGTCACTGACTATTGGTGCTGGACGTGACGAAAAAATGACATGTTTTATGTTAAAATAATGTTTTTAGGGCGCTCCGGTGGCGTAGTGGATAGAGCACGTACTATATTGGGCTCCGGCCTTCGTTGCAGTGGTCGCGGGTTCAAATCCGACCCGTGGACCTTTACTGTATGTCATCCCCCCTCTCTCTCTCTCTCTCTCTCTCTCTCTCTCTCTCTCTCTCTTTTGTCTCCCCATTTCAACTCTCTGTACTGTCTAATAAAGCTTTAAAAAATAAAATAAACAAATAACAAAACAGGGCGATCAGCTATTGATATTGTAACGGCCACTGACTATTGGTGATGGCTTTGATGAAACAAATACATGTTTTATGTTATAATATGATTTTTGTAG
>CM047511.1:29155389-29170389 GCA_026122265.1 Ammodytes dubius | reverse complement strand
GAGCTAAGGGCGCCCCTATATTTTTTATATTTTGAGTCAATATTTAGGTTGTATTTTCTGTGATCCTACAACATTAATTTAACTTTCATGTTTCTGAATCGGGGATTATTTTTTAATGTATGTGTCATCTTACATGTTAAAACTAAATTATTAAAGCCTGAGCCTTAAATGTGACCTGTTAAGTGTGTTTCAGTGGCATACATGGTGTAAAATAATGTTCTAATAAGATATTGAATGTTTAAACCGAGTACAGTGCATTATTTATGCTCTGTCTTTACCTGGTTTATTTATGGTTAAAGGAAGAATTCAGCATTTCGGGGAAATACTATAAACAAACACACGCTCTGCCGGCACATGCTAGCAAAGATCTTTAGCACAGCAGGCCGTGGTGTCATTAAAAACACTACCGCTTTAGCCCATAGGGGGCGCTGGAATCAACACAAACTGAATGTTCCTCATTTAGCCCGACCAGAGTAGCCTTCTCCTGCTCTGGGGATATGCTGGCGCTGGTGCTAACCGGTGCTGAGAGCACCAGTCTGCTGTGCTGATGGTGCTTTACCCAAGCTAACTGGTGCTAACTTGGTTCATAAAGCAAAACTGATAGCTGTACACAGCAGGCAACAGACACAGAGGCTATTCACAGAACTTATGGGAGCAAACTGTGACTATTATGTTTTCATCCATCTTAATTTCCTCTGTCCGTCGTCCCGAAGTGAGTGACGTCGGGAGTAGCTCAACGCTGATTGGCTATCGCGGCCGGCGGCAAAAAGTTCAATATTTTCAACTCCATACATTGACTTTCTATGTAAACTCGCCGCGCGGCGGTGTGCAGTGTGTTGGCACCTTTACCCAGATGTGGGTCTGTCGTGTAGAGGGAGGTGTTGAGCAATGAATGTGTACATAAACCACGCAATATACAGTAATAAAGCATTGCTTTATCTGATAGGTTAAAAAAAAAAAAAAAAAATGTGTAACTCTGATGTATTGTTTTTCCCTCTGACCACTAGTTGTCTAATAATCTAATCTAACCTGATGTGTTCCCCCCCTGTCCCATAGGGGGAGCTGTTGAGTCCGTGTCGCTGTGCGGGCTCGGTGCGCTGCACCCACCAGCCCTGTCTCATCCGCTGGATCAGTGAGCGAGGCTCCTGGAGCTGTGAGCTCTGCTACTTCAAGTACCAGGTGTTAGCCATCAGCACCAAGAACCCACTGCAGGTAACTACACACACAGAGACAGACAGAGACACACAAACACATAGACACACTGCAGGTAACTACACACATCAAGACACATTACACACTGACAGAGAGAGACACACACAAAGATAGACACACAAATACATAGACACACACACACACAAACAGAGACAAACACACACACACACACACACACAGACACACAGAGAGAGAGAAAGAAAAAAACACACACACACACACACACACACAAAACAAACACAGTATGGTTCAGTTCAGTTCAGTTTGGTTTAGATAAACAGCACATAGACAAGACAGAGACCGTATGTGAATATGTAAACCCCATTATCAACATTTTTGTAAACAGTTCTTACGCTCCGTTAGGTGTAATTATTCAAAAAGATCATGAGGGAATCTGGCACACACACACACACACACACACACACACCACACACACACACACACACACACACACACACACACACACACACACACACACACACACAACACACACACACACACACACACACACTCACACACACACACACAAAAATAGTTTATGCTGACGAAGACATTTACCCAATAACATCTTCAAAATGCAAATGTTGTTGCGTGCGGCCCAACATTCTAGAACAGATCTGAGGCGTTGCCGTGGTGAGGACAGTTTGCCATATTGTGCTGACACATTTTCCCTCTGCGTCACTGTGCTCCTGCCAATGAGACGCCTTGTATGGGCAGTCGGTGTGTGTGTGTGGGCATGTGTGTGTGTGTGTGTGTGTGTGTGTGTGTGTTGTGTGTGTGTGTGTGTGTGTGTGTGGGTATGTGTGTGTGTGTGTGTGTGTGTGTGTTTTTTTGCATGTGTGTGTCTGTGTGTGTGTGTGTGTGTGTGTGTGTGTGTGTGTGTGTGTGTGTGTGTCTGTGTGCGTGTATGTGTGTGTGTGTGTGTGGTGCTTGCGTGTGTGTGTGTGTGTATGTACTCATATATGCAGATTTCTCGGAATAGTGAGATATAAATGTTGTGGAAAAACAGAAAATATTCCCCAATTAATTTGCTAATAATAAGAAACTTATACTTTACTTAATTTAATTCATTCATTCGTCTTTATTTCGAACAAAATTAAAATAAAATAAAAAAATAACAAAGCAAGTATGACATATCATACAAATACATATAACACAAAAAACAATAATTATAAAGTGTCATAAACAATATTTATAAAATAAATGTTGTGTCTTTGTTCTAACTAGTTGTTCCTTTTTGGCTTCAGTTATGTTGAAGAGATTTCTTATTTTTCCTCTCGACCTCTCAGTTTAATCTCTCGACCTTTTGGAGGGGCCGGACCCTTAGGTTGAAAACCACTGACCCAAACTACTTAACTGTTCATAAAACTAGCTCCATCATACTAGATCAAATCATCAACATTTTCAGTGATTTTTTTTGTTGTTGGCATTTTCAAGCTTTATTAGACAGTACAGAGTTGAAATGGGGAGACAGAGAGAGAGAGGGGGGATGACATGCAGTAAAGGTCCACGCAACCACTGCAACGAAGGCCGGAGCCAATATGGTACACACTCTATCCACTACGCCACCGGAGCGCCCCTTTCAATGATTTTTAAGTCAGATTAAATCACTTTACTTTACTTTATGTAAAAAGACAGTACTATACTTTTTTCCTAAATTTTTCTGCTCTATTTGTGTTCATAAATATTGAAACAACTTTTTTTTTAAAACCTTGAACTTTTTATAAAAGGATTTTGACAGATCTGGACTAAAGCTTTGTACATCTTTAAAGGCGACTGTGTTATTTCTCTAAGGTTCCTGAACCCTGACGTTTTATGCTTTGTTAAACTGTCAAAATGACAATCTGATTTATAGCTGAGTTTGTGCTGAAAAAATGGCTGCCATGTAGAGTGAGAACAATTTAAAGGGTGCAAAATAGAATCAACAACTTAAACATTTCTTGGGCTCTTCTTCTTGGGATTTTTCTGAGCTCCTGCACCAGTGTCGGGGTGGTGGGGGGGGGGGGGGGGGGGGACACACCAGTTTGTAAACGCTGCCATACTGAGAAATACAGAGAGAGTTTTGGTGAACTGATAGGCTTATTCAACTTTGTGTCAACTCGTTTGGTGATGGCTTGAATGTATCCAACATTCATTTATATGGACTATCCTATGGGCGATCACCAAAGCCTTACCTCATGTACAGTAGATTTGCTAACAGTGTTGTTCTAATTACTCATAAATCCTCATGGGGGTGACAGAAGTTACGCACAATAGCTTTTAAGTATAAGAACTGTGGGGTGCTGATGGCATATTGGGTATAGCGCTTTCCACTTGGAATCGAACCGTGGACCTTTACTGCATGTCATCCCCCTCCCTAACCACATTTCCACTCTGTACTATGATCTTGAACTGTCAACAAAAAGTTTGATGTATGTATTGCAGTGTCTCGCATTATTTCTTCCACTAATTCATCATACTTCCTTTTTTATTCAAGTATGAAAGAAGACATTATGAACAAAATAGACCAAATCTCAAAATGACCACACTTTTTGCTTGCAGTGTCTCTAGCTAGCCTTAAGAACACTGTAATTGGGTAGTCTGTGGCATAGTGGATGAGCGTGTAGCATATTGCTCTGGCCTTCGTTGCAGTGGTCACGGTTCAAATCCGACTCGGTGGACCTTTACTGCATGTCATCCCCCTCTCTCTCTCTCTCTCTCTCTCTGTCTCCCCATTTCAACTCTGTACTGTCTAATAAAGCTTGAAAATGCCAGAAAATAATCGTAAAAAAAAAAAAGTATAAAAAAATGTGTACTTCTTCCACCACTGATTAATCTGTATATTCCCCCCCCCCCTCCCCCAGTGGCAGGCCATCTCTCATATGTATCATAACATATTTTAATATATTCAATATTATCCTGCTATCGGTGTATGAATGTGTGTGTGAATGGTAACGTGGGAAAGGAAAACAGGTCTCCCTTGCAAAAGAGTCTTCGGTCTCAATGGGATTTACCTGTATAAATAAAGGTTTAAAAAAAATAAATAAAATAAAGTATAAGAACAGTGTATTTACCCCACTCTATATGTATGTACTCCTTCCACTACTGCCTATAAAAACAGTGTATTTCTCTCCACTAACCCCTCTCCTGCCACCCCCCCCCCCCCCCACCCCCTCCAGTGCAGGCGATCTCGCTGACGGTGAAGAAAGGTGCAGATAGCACCATCATCCTGGGCTCTCTGTTCCTCATCGCGAGCATCTCCTGGCTCATCTGGTCCTTCCCTCAGCCCCTCGGCCAAGTGCAGCGGCAGGACCTCTCTTCCAGATCTGCTACGGCATGTACGGCTTCATGACATCGTATGCATAGTGAGACACATACACCAACACAGACACACACACTATCTATCTGTCTTCTGTCTGTCTGTCTGTCTGTCTGTCTGTCTGTCTGTCTGTCTGTCTGTCTGTCTGTCTGTCTGTCTGTCTGTCTGTCTGTCTGTCTGTCTGTCTGTCTGTCTGTCTGTCTGTCTGTCTGTCTGTCTGTCTGTCTGTCTGTCTATCTATCTATCTATCTATCTATCTATCTATCTATCTATCTATCTATCCATCTATCCATCTATCTAAGGTAAGATAATTGAGATTACATTACTTTAGTTAAAGTTGGAGTCAACGGTTCTAAAGAACGCTTGTTGTCAAAATCACTTTTTGTCAAAATCAGTGAATATCTCCTCATGATCTGCTACCTGTCAGTACTGTGTGTGTGCGATGAAATAAACAAAAAGGGGACCATTTTAGCTAGCAACATGCCTGTTTACAGAGCCTAGGCTGTGTATAAACACAGTACGGACGGACAGGTAGCAGATCGTGAGGAGATATTCACTGATTTTGACAAAGTGATTTTGACAACAAGCATTCCCCATAATAGCTGACCCACCTTTAATTCATTTTTTATTTTTATTTCTATTTTTTTTTATTACTGAATCAAGGGGGCCCTTAGCTCAGTTGGTAGGGCGTCCCCCCCATGGGCCTCGGCCAGCAGCGGACCCGGGTTCGATTCCAGCCCGCGGTCGTTCTCTGCATGTCACTCCCCTCTCTGCCCCATTTCAACTCTGTCTCTACACTATCAATAAAGCATAAAAATGTCAAAAAAATATCTTTAAAAAAAAGAAAAAAAATTACTGAATGAAGGTAAACGTATGGATATATATGGTTGTTTGTTTGAGGGTATAATTATTTAAATATATAGGTATGTGTCAGATTGTAAGAATAAATGTGTGTAAGGGAGATTAGGGAAGGGAAGATTATTATGCACTTAAGGAGTATAGTCGAAATGTTGAAATGAAGTCAACAGTTAAAGACTGCGGTAAAGCTGGAAAGATATTGACAGATTTTGAACTTCCGGGATCAATAACTCACGAGCAAAACCTTATTAAAAACACAACGATGCGACTTTATACCTCAAGAAAAAGTGAATTTGAATAAAAGGTCGTAGAGGTCGAGTGGGTGAATCATTAGATCATTATGCAGCAGAGAAAGCCGGACGTGCTCTGCAGCAAAAAAATATGAATAGACATTTGTTTCATTATGCAAAGGACAAACTAAGGCAATGATTAAAGAACACATGTACTCGTTTCACATTCTGTTGGTTGTTAAGGTCGTTCAGAAGTACACGGCAACCAAACTAAACAAGCAGATGGTGCGAAGAGATGACAAACAGGCAGCACTATAAAACTAGATTAATTATGGTAGGGCGCTCGTGGTGTAGTGGTTAGAGTGTGGTGTGTGTGTGTGTGTGTGTGTGTGTGTGTGTGTGTGTGTGTGTGTGTGTGTGTGTGTGTGGTGTGTGTGTGTGTGTGTGTTGTGTGTGTGTGTGTGGTGTGTGTGTGTGTGGTGTGTGTGTGTGTGTGTGTGTGTGTGTGTGTGTGTGTGTGTGTGTGTGTGTGTGTGTGTGTGTGTGTGTGTTATGTGTGTGTGTCCCTCCATAGAGGCTCAGTCCTCTTCACAGCAGACCCGGGTTAGAATCCAGCCCGGGTCGTTCTCTGCATGTCATTCCCCCTCTCTCTGCCCCATTTCATCTCTGTCTCTCCAAAACTGTTTAATAATAAAGCAAAGAATGTCCCAAAAAATTATCTTAAAAAAATTTAAAAAATAAAATATTGTGCTAGGAACATATTACAGTACCTTAGTGTTAGTAAATGATACAAACAATAAGGTACTGTTATATTTTAATTACCACAATATAGTCTGATAATGTTAAAATATGAACAAAATATTTAGTTTTCTGTTTTCAAACCTGTTTTTTTTGGTCTGTTTACACCAAAACTCTCTAATAAAAAAGACAAAAATGCCCCAAAAATTATCTTAAAAATAAAAATGTTAAATGCCCCAAAAATTATCTTAAAAAAATGTTTTAATACTAATAATATCGCATAGAAATAACAAAAATATCCAGTTTTCTTGGAGCAAACCTGGTTGTGTTGGTTTGCTGTGTAGCTGTGAGTTTAAGACCAAACACAGCGAACAGATGGCATCATATATCTGCACCGTGATCACTGCCAACTGTCTATTCTCATCCCAAGCATGGAAAGTTACCTTCCCTTACTATGAGGCTGCTTGCAATTTGTAAGCCATCTTTAGAATTAGATGTATAACTGAATTCATTATGTAAAATCTTTTAGGAAAGGTGGGTTACAGTTCAGAGGTTTAGTGCAAAAGTATGGCAAATCATTTGTTTTGATTTGTTTTAACAATTGATTTCCAGAAAATAAAAAATCTGTTATTTCATAAAAAAAATACTGGTATTGATAAAAATGAATTAATAATGGTTAAACTAAATAAAATTCCAAAAGGCTCAAGGGGTTCACATACTTTCAAGCAGCACTGTATGTTGTGATGGTGCAGGTGTTAGTGTGTGTTATGAAAAAAAAAAAAAAAACTGCTAGAAATATAAAATTAAAAAGTAATCATTCTCCCTCGGTGTTTGAGTGTGTGTATGAAATTTAAAAATATGTAAAGCGCCTTGTGACCCTGGTCTGTGAAGGGCGCTATAAAAATAAAGCTTACTTACTTACTTACTTACTTACTCTCCCTCTCCCCTTCTCCCCAGGCCTGATAATCCACGAGGGCTCGTCTGTGTACCGTATCTTCAAGCGTTGG
Source organism: Ammodytes dubius (assembly GCA_026122265.1). Taxonomy (NCBI): domain Eukaryota; kingdom Metazoa; phylum Chordata; class Actinopteri; order Uranoscopiformes; family Ammodytidae; genus Ammodytes; species Ammodytes dubius. Next base: position 29,163,046 of record CM047511.1, on the reverse strand, counting down.
CAGGCGGTGAACCAGCAGTGGAAGGTCCTGAACTACGAGAAGTCCAAAGACCTGGGCGACCCGCTCAGCTCCTCCAAGAGCGCCAACCGCGGCGGCTCCCGGGGCAGCAACCCCCACGGTCTGAGCGGGGGGAGCGCGGGGCGACACAGCCGGCGCCTTAGAACTATCCTCAACCACCACTGTGGCTACACTATACTGCACATCCTGAGCCAGCTGAGGCCACACCATCCGCGGATCAGTGCATCCGCTAATAGAGAGGTGGTGATGAGGGTCACTACTGTATGAGTGAGGGGGGGGGGGGGGGAAGGGGTTGTTGGGGGCTGCCACTGGATAGCCCTTGTCTTTGTGTCCATGTAAACGAAAAAGGACGGACTTATGGACCTTATGTTAAAGGTGGAGTCAGGGATTCTGGAGAAAAACGCTTCTTGTCAAAATCACTTTTCGTCAAAATGTTATGGATATTTCTCCATGTGATACACTAAAGTTAACGGACATGTAAACAAAGGGTAGGTCAACAAAGACGGCCCACCATAGCTAGCAACATGCCTGTTTACAGAGCCTGGGCTGTGTATTAACACTGGATGATTTTTCACACGGACACACAGTGAAATGTATTGGATCATGAGGAGATATTCACTGATTTTGCCAAAAAGTGATTTTGACAACAAGCGTTCTCCAGAATCACTGACTCCACCTTTAAAAGAAATCTACAGACTTCTCATGTGACGGAACAACAAACTGGAGGATTTCAACTCTGGTTTCGTACGACACAAAATCGAGAAAAAATCCTTTTCAATAATCGAAGAACTGACGATGAAAAAACGGAGGAAAAAGCATAAAAAGACTTCGACATATGGAGATATAAGACATTTCGAAAAACAGGCTTTTAAACCTAAACCAAGACGATAAGACGATTTTTCCAGTTCAATATCAGGATGCACAGAGAATTTTTTTTCTTAAATTCGATCCTTTTCGGTTTAATTTGTATCGTATTGTTTTTTGGGATTTTTTTAATTTTTTTTTTTCAATTTTTTTTTTTTTTTTTTACTCATTTTGATTTTGTACGGATGCTGTTTGATTTTTAAAAGCAAAAATCATGTAACTCCAGAATACATGCCAAGCATTTCCAGACAATGTATTATGATCTCAAATAATTTCTACAAAGCTCTAACAAATGCTGGTATTAATAATAATAATAATAATAATAATAAAATAAATAAATAATAATAAATAAATAATAAAAGACCGAAAACTGAAAACAAACATACATGAGGGAAATATACAAAAGTGACAACTGAACAAAACAAAAAAAAAAAATTTGCAAAAAAGTTTTTCAACAAAAAAAAAAAGATTTCAGTGAACCTTTGAACCTTTCTGCAATAAAGATACGTATGTACATTTCACAGGGAAGTTTTTGCATTTTGCATGGGTTGGTATATCATTTTATTCTTCATCACATAACATTGAAGCACATTTTGCTCTATTTCGAATGGTGCTTGCCCAAAAATAAAACACTTGTTCAGATATAAAAAAAAAAAACTGTCTGATTTCATTGCACCAAACTCTTTTTGTCGACGTGACAAATGGCAGTGTGTGTGTGTGTGTGTGTGTGTGTGTGTGTGTGTGTGTGTGTGTGTGTGTGTGTGTGTGTGTGTGTGTGTGTGTGTGTGTGTGTGTGTGTGTGTGTGTGTGTGTGTGTGTGTGTGTGTGTGTGTGTGTGTGTGTGTGTGTGTGTGTGTGGTGTGTGTGTGTGTGTGTGTGTGTGTGTGTGTGTGTGTGTGTGTGTGTTACGGCTGTTTCAGCTCAAATACAGATTGTTGATGCTGCTGCTGCTGATTGTGTGATGATTTCAGAATTTGATAACAAGTAAAAAAAAAAACTATTGGATTAAAAATTGGGGGATCGGATGGTCCTTTACTACTATGTCTCAGTAAGTCTCTTCATTTCTAACACTTTAAGATTGAAGGCGAGACACTACAGGGGAATAGGGTAAACAATTGTATCTTAAAGACATAGTGCGGGGGGCGTCCATAGCTCAGTTGGTAGGGCGTCCCCCCCCCATGGGCCTCGGCCAGCAGCGGACCCGGGTTCGATTCCAGCCCGCGGTCGTTCTCTGCATGTCACTCCCCTCTCTGCCCCATTTCAACTCTGTCTCTTTGCACTGTCAATAAAGCATTAAAAAATGCCCAAAAAATATCTTAAAAAAAAAAAAAAAAAAAAAGACAGAGTGCGTAACTTATATCGCCCCTATTAGGAATTCAGAGTAATTACAATAACACTGTCGGCACCATGGTTGATAATCGATGTATTTTATACCTTCTGCTGTACGTCCAGGTTTTTTCTTAGCAGTATAGAATCAACAACTGAATCATTTCTTGGGCGCTTCTTCTTGGGATTTTTCTAAGCTCCTGTATGCGCCAGTGCCTTGGGGTGAGACCAGTTTGTAAACGCTGCCGTACTGAGAAATACAGAGAGAGTTTTGTGGAGCTGATTGGAGAAGCTCCCCCTCAGTGTAAATAACTCAGTGTGTGTCGGTCGCCCTCTAGTGGTGACTCGCGCTCAGTTCACCCTCTCACCTCAACATGACATGAAAACAAAACACCTTTCTGTCTGCAGCAGAAGATGTGTGTGTACATGTGTGTGCGTGTGCGTGTGTGTGTGTGTGTGTGTGTGTGTGTGTGTGTGTGTGTGTGTGTGTGTTGTGTGTGTGTGTGTGTGTGTGTGTGTGTGGTGTGTGTGTGTGTGTGTGTGTGTGTGTGTGTGTGTGTGTGTGTGTGTTAGGTCAGCTGATCCACATTATCTACCTCATAATTCTGAATCTACATTTTAATGGTCCACACTGGAAGTAAAGCCACGTCGTCTACACACAGGGATAAAGTCCAACTTCTTAGGGTTAGTGTGACCGTAACCTTGTGAAATGGAAAACTACTGCTAACCTGCTCAAACTACAGTACAGTAAAATAAACAAATACATACAAGAAGACAGTTAAAAAAACCTGCAGCAAAAGTCAGGATTTGAAGCGGACCTTTACATAAACTGGAGGCAACTTCTCTCTCATATAACTGAAATAATGTTAAAGAAGTTCTTCTGAAGATCATTGTCGCTTCACATAGCCTTCAGTGTGTGTGTGTGTGTGTGTGTGTGTGTGTGTGTGTGTGTGTGTGTGTGTGTGTGTGTGTGTGTGTGTGTGTGTGTGTGTGTGTGTGTGTGTGTGTGTGTGTGTGTGTGTGTGTGTGTGTGTGTGTGTGTGTGTGTGTGTGTGTAAATGTATTTGCAAGCCCCTGTAAAGCACTTTGAATTTGCCTACTGTCTTAATTGTGCTATAAAAAATGAACTTGCCTCACCTTACCTTTGGCTTGATTTGAGCTTTTATTTTGAAGGGGGAAAAACATCTCCCTTTCTTTACCAGACCTTTTTTCACATGGCGTAAAGCGAGTCACGTGACAGAAACAGGTCCACTTGTAAAGCACTCTTTTAAGTAGCCGAGTATAAAGGCCATGGTTAAGTAGCCTACTATTGTCCCCCCGCCCCCTCACCTTACCTTACCTGTCCGGTGAGTCAACAGCTTCAGACGGCTGATATTCCTGTTCCGACCACACTACACCGGAAACTAGAACGAGGAAGGGGGAAAAAATTAAGTTATTACCGGAATGTAGCTCAGAAACAGAACGAGACAGCTGCTTGTTTCGCCTTGAGTTATTGTTTCTGGCGGAGTTTAAAGGACACGCGAAGAAGAAGATGTTGAGATTCCTTCGCTCAGGTGAGTGACGGACTGACTGACAGACAGACAGACAGACAGACAGACAGACAGACAGACAGACAGACAGACAGACAGACAGACAGACAGACAGGTGTCAATTAGTCTGACTGTAGAATTTATAGTGTTTGTCTTTAGTTTAGTTTTTTCAAGTTATGGCGCTATATGTGACTTTTTTCCATATGTGTTCAACTAGCTTTTCTTTTATATCCTTTGTAAAACTAATACATTTGCATTGGAGTTGCCCACAGGTACTTTACTTTAAGTTTTCATAACTTATTTCAACTTCATTACAATTGTCAATTGACTAGACATAGCCTACATTTTGTTCTCCATACATTCATCTTAAAGCTAGCCTACTGTTCAATGATTTATAGTTAGGCTACTCTAAAGACACAGATTAATAATAGCCTTCTCAATATATCAACTACATTATGATGTTTTATATGTATACAACTAGCCTTTTGATCACAAGTAGTAGCCTATGCACAGTAGTAAAAAAAAGTAGTTTACAAGCTGCAACATTAAAGCAATGTAGCCTATGTATTCAACATGTATTATTATGAGTTATAACATACTTTCTACTACTTTTGGAACTTCACGTGCATTTTATTGCTTTTACTTTAACTTTAAGTTTGAATGTAGAAGTTTTACGTTTAGTATTTCTAAGTTTGGGGTATTATTACTCCTTCTACTTAAAGTTGAATCTGGGTAATGCTTGTTGCCATTATTATGTTGCCACAACATGCCAATATTTACAGAGCCTGGGCTGTGTATTAACACTAGCGGATAATGAGGAGATATATTCACAGATTTTGACAAAAACTGATTTTGACCACAAGCATTCTCCAGAATCACTGACTCCACCTTTAAATAAACAATCAATGTACTTCTGCTTCCACATCTGATTTTAACTCAGATTTATATTGTAACAAAGTTCATATGGACCCTATCATTTCCTGTAGTATAATATAATGTTATAACCATAACATTCTCACAGTAAGCAGAAGTGTGTACAGTATGCAGAAGTAGCCTACATTATTCTAGTAGGCTACACATTTGAGGTAGTCCTGTATACTTGTAGTTTTTCTTTCATGCTATTTTCTACTTTAACTTCATGACATCGTATTGTATGTTTACTCCACTAAATGTATCTGACGCATTAAGTCACTTTCTAAATTCATATTTTTGCAAAAAGAAAATTGAAAATGTTTAGAAGTTCAATCACTTAGTTGACTGACAAAAAATGAAATTGGCGTCTATTCTTCTGATAATAGTTGAAGTCTTTTTATTGACAATATACGTTAGTTCAGACAAATTATGGTAAATGGACTCCACTTATATAGTGCTTTTCCCTGGTTTTTCACAGACTCAAAGCGCTTTACATTGTTTTGTACACATTCACCCAATCACACACACACCGATAGCAGGGTGCAAGCTAACTATCGGGAGCAATTCGGGGTTCAATGTCTTGCCCAGGGACACTTCAGGGAGGGGGATCGAACCTCTGACCCTGCACACCAGAGGCGAACTCCCTACCCACTTCGCCACTGCCGCCACTACTTAACCTTTTTACTTTCAAAGAGCAGCTCTTCCCAATCAAGCCTTATGATTTTGACAGACAGACAAGACCCACAACTGAGGAAAAGTGTCCTGCATTTTGTCTGTCTGATAGCCGACCACTAACATTATAGTACGCACTGTAGCTTTAAATTCAAGGGCCGGCCCTAATATAATTATCTGTTTAGTCTCACGGTTTCCTGTGTATGGAGGGCTACAGTGTGTGTTTGGTGTGAGTTTCTTTAATCTGGTGTAATTACTGTTTTCTTGCAGTGCGAGAGCCCGAGCCTCCTGAGAACATCCACATCTCCTCTCTGCCTCCCGCTGTTCCCATGGATACAGAGCCTCAGCACTCCACTAGACAAGGTGAAGATGGCTGTTATGTAGACAAGACATTGTATATGTTTATTTATCACTTCCTCTTACTCATATACATTTATTTTAATACGTCCATCTTGAGTTCATCCTCCAGTGTTTCCTCAAAGTGTGTGGGATTAGGATAGCGTTTCCTCACATCCTGTTTTATTTCCTGATTAAATGTTTATAATGATCAAAGTTTTTTGACTTGTTTTATATCAAGTGATGTTGTATAAATTGTCTTTCATTTCTGAATGTAATGTGTTGCTCTGTCTGGGATTTATGGGGGGGAGGGGGTGTTATTGTTCTGTTTTCTTATTTTATTTTTATATAGGCCAACTGTAAAGCACTTTGTGTTACCTTAACTGTGTATGAAAAGTGCTATATAAATAAAGTTTGATTTTATATACAGCCCCAGAAAAAATTAAGAGACCAGTCTGGATTTTTCTTCAATCCTCAATCTCTACATTACTTGCTCTAAAGGACACTATTCTTATTGGGAATTTGGTAGAAATGTTGTCAGTAGTTTATATTATAAAACCAAAACGTTCATTCTACTTAAACATATGCCTATAAATAGTAAAACGAGAGACACTGAATATTTGGAGTGGTCTCTTAACGTCAACTGTCTTAGAAAATCAGTGTAAAACCCTACATAAGTGGAGTCCATTTACCATTCCCCATGTGTGTGTACTGTTCTGGCTGCAGGAGACTTGGTGGAGGAGACAGCAGTCATCTGGACCACAGTCACTCACCGTCACTCCACCCCGTCAGCTTTCCTCCACAAACACAACGATGAACCGGTCGCTTCCTACTTTGACCAGAAGGTCCCAGTGCCCGAGGAGGAGAGTGAGGTAAGTTACTTTACTGAGAAATACATTGAAATTTGAAATTTTTGCACATCACCTCTGAAGACCCCATCTCTCTCTCCCTCCTCTCTCTCTCTCTCTCTCTCTCTCTCTCTCTCTCTCCTCTCTCTCTCTCTCTCTCTCTCTCTTTCTCCCTCTCTCTGTCCCTCTCTCTCCCCCTCTCTCTCTCCCTCTGTCTCTCGCTCTCTGTCTCTCTCTCCTTGTCTCTCTCTCAAAAATTCCAAAAAGCTTTATTGGCATAACTATAGTTCTAATCTAAACAAACAGTATTGCCAAATCATTACAATATTACAAATAATACCAAAAAAGAACATTCAGAACAGTATGTACATATAACATTACATACAGATGTCTCTAATAATATATAAAATTATATGGACAAGAATAATTTGTTATTTATACATATCTCTCTCTCTCTCTCCCCCTCCCCCCTCACTCTCTCTCTCACTCTCCCCCCCTCCCCCTCTCTCCCTCTCTCTCCCCCCTCCCCCCCTTCCTCCCTCCCTCTCCCCCCCCTCCTCTCTCTCTCTCTCTCTCTCTCTCTCCCCCCCCCCTCTCTCTCCCTCCCCCTCTCTCCCTCTCTAGAAATGTTTTGACCTGCGTAAGCTCTGGGCGTTCACCGGCCCGGGGTTCCTGATGTCCATCGCGTACCTGGACCCGGGAAACATCGAGTCTGACCTGCAGTCTGGAGCTAAAGCTGGGTTCAAGGTGAGACAGATTACTGGTATTATTCAAAACTCTGGGGCTTCATTTGGGGCGACTGTGGGAGGGTTGGCGGTTCGATTTCCCGCCCTGCCACTTGTGTCATGGTTGGTGTGTCCTTGGGCAAAACACTTCACCCACCTTGCCTCGTGTGAATGTGTCTAACTGTTGTATGTTTGTGTTGGTCGGAGGGGCCGTAGGCGCTGAATGGCAGCCACGCTTCCGCCACCGGTATGACTGTGTGAATGAATGGAACCAGGAACCCTCTAAAGCGCTTTGAGTGCCTAAAAAAGCGCTATAGTATAAATCCAATCCATTATTATTATTATTATTATTATTAATAATAATAATTTATCTACAAAATGTTCATCAAAGCCTAAGGTGACTTAAAGGTGGAGTTAGTGATTCTGG
>CM047511.1:29125389-29150389 GCA_026122265.1 Ammodytes dubius | reverse complement strand
GCTCTGGTCAAGGTACGAGTGAATAGTCAAAAAAAAATTAAATACATTTTTTAGCTTGTTGCCTCACTCTCTGGTTCAAGACAAGGCCACAGAGAGCATTCCATTAAAGCTATAGTGCGTGCCTCCATGAGGAATTCTTAATAATTACAACAACACTGTGGGCATATCTTCATGAGGTAAAGCCTTCAGTGATCGTGCATGGATTTTATACCTTCTGCTGTACGTCAGGTTTTTTCTTTGCAGTAGACTCAACAACTGAAACATTTGATGCTGCCATCCTGAGAAATACAGAGAGAGTTTTGTGGAGCTGATATAGGCTTAAATCAACTTGTGTGTCAACTCATTTGGCGATGGCTTGAATGTAACCAAACATTCATTGATATGAAAAGTTACGCACTATAGCTTTAAATAAATTGTTTCTGTCCGCTTGTCTTGAAACCCGTAAGTGAGAACACAAGCTAAAAAAATAAAAAAATAAAAAAAACGATTCTATCATTCTAACTATTAAACTAACTTTTCCTTTTAGAAGATGTAGCGTTCAGTTCAACTGTATGGAACTGTTATTATTCAAATCTCACTCTCCCCCTCCCCCCTCTCTCTCTCTCTCCCCTCTCTCTCCTTCCCCTCCCTCTCTCTCTCACTCTCCCCCTCCCTCTCTCTCTCTCACTCTCCCTCTCTCTCTCACCCTCCCCCCCTCCTCTCTCTCTCTCCCTCTCTCCCTCCCCTCCCCCCCTCCTCTCTCTCTCTCTCCTCTCTCTCTCACTCTCTCTCTCTCTCTCTCTCCTCTCTCTCTCTCTCTCTCTCTCTCTCCCCTCTCTAAATGTTTCCCACAGTCTAGAGAAATCGACCGGTCGAACAAGAAGGAAGTGAAAGAGGCGAACAAGTATTTCTTCATCGAGGCGACGCTGGCGTTGTTCCTCTCGTTCCTCATCAATGTCTTCGTGGTCGCCGTGTTCGCCGAGGCTTTCTACGGCCGCACCAACGAAGAAGTGGTGAGTGTCCCGTTCTACATTTACTTTTATCTACTTATAATATAGCTACTCTTCCAAAAGGTCTGGGGCTTTGTTGTAGAGTAAATTCCCAAGGTAGGGGCGCCCTAAGCTCAGTTGGTAGGGCGTCCCCCCCATGGGCCTCGGCCAGCAGCGGACCCGGGTTCGATTCCAGCCCGCGGTCGTTCTCTGCATGTCACTCCCCTCTCTGCCCCATTTCAACTCTGTCTCTACACTGTCAATAAAGCATAAAAATGCGGAAAAAAAAATATCTTAAAAAAAAAAATCCCAAGGTAAACTCTGTCTTTGTATTCCAGCACACTGTCTGCAATGCAACAGGAAGTCCTCATCTAGACATGTTCCCTCTCAACAACCAGACTCTGGAGGTCAACCTCTTCAAAGGGGTGAGTTAACTTTTATCTTATTGTACGCCTGAAAATGTCTGTATTTTATGTGAATGGACAACAACTACACTTCCAAAAGGTCTGGGGCTGTGTTGTAGACTAAATTTCCAATATGAGGGGTGAATAAGAGAAGACTATGCGATAGTGAGTGCTGTCTGGATGGGATTATTGCATGATGATGAAGTTTATTTTTCCATCAAATCAAATTAGTTTTTCTTATTTTTTTATATAACCCAATATCACAAATTTGCCTCTTTGGGCTTCACAGTCCGTACAGTATTGCACACTCTGCCCTTAGACCCTTAGCTCAGCTGAGAAAAAAACTCCCAGTGACACTGCTGTAAAGTTGTGTTGACTAACATTCTCTGCTTAATTAATAATACGGTAATAATGATAATGGTAATAATATACTGTATTGATGTAATGCTTTTCTAGAAACTCAAAGTTGCTGTGTGTGTGTGTGTGTGTGTGTGTGTGTTCCAGGGGGTGGTTCTGGGCTGTTTCTTCGGCCCAGCAGCGCTCTACATCTGGGCCGTTGGGATCCTCGCTGCCGGCCAGAGCTCCACCATGACGGGGACTTACTCTGGACAGTTTGTTATGGAGGTGAGAGGAGGCAGTACACACACACACACACACACACACACACACTCACTCAATCACTCACCCTCACGCACTCACACACACACTAACACTCACGCACACACACACACACAGACAGGCACGCACGCACGCACGCACGCACTCACTCACTCACTCACTCACTCACTCACTCACTCACTTTAGATGGTTAGGGTTAGGGTTAGTCATTTAGTTTTGATGGTTAGGTTTAGTGTAAGGGTTAGGGTTAGGGTTAGGGTTAGGCATTTAGTTGTGATGGTTAGGGTTAGTGTTAGGTATTTAGTTGTGATGGTTAGGGTTAGTGTTAGGTATTTAGTTGTTATGGTTAGGGTTAGGCATTTAGTTGTGATGGTTAGGGTTAGGGTTAGGTATTTAGTTGTGATGGTTAGGGTTAGGGCTAGGTATTTAGTTGTGATGGTAAGGGTTAGGGTTAGGCATTTAGTTTTGATGGTTAGGGTTAGGGTTAGGAATTTAGTTTTGATGATTAGGGTTAGTGTAAGGGTTAGGGTTAGGGTTAGGCATTTAGTTGTGATGGTTAGGGTTAGGGTTAGGCATTTAGTTGTGATGGTTATGGTTCGGGTTAGGGTTAGGCATTTAGCTGTTATGGTTAGGGTTAGGGTTAGGGTTAGGCATTTAGTTGTGATGGTTAGGGTTAGGGTAAGTGGCCAGGGCCTCGTTGGCGCAGTAGGCAGCGCGTCAGTCTCATAATCTGAAGGTCGTGAGTTCGAGCCTCACACGGGGCATGAGTTATGCTACATGAACGGCTTCTAAAATGTTAATGGATCCAAATGCTGAAACAATACAGTAGATATGTTTGTGGAGTTCAGTGCGTGCGGTACTGTCTGCCAGAGAACAGCAGCAGGCTAAGGAATGCATTATGTCAAGGAATGTCCTCACAAGTATTGCCTTACAAACGTGTGTGTGTGTGTGTGTTCTGTTTGTCTGTGTGTGTGTGTCTTTGCGTCTGTGTGCGTTCCTGTCTATCTGTCTGTGCCTGTCTGTCTGTCTGTCTCTCTCTGTCTGTGCCTGTCTGTCTGTCTGTCTGTCTGTCTGTCTCTCTCTCTCTCTCTCTCTCTGTCTGTCTCTCTTTCTGTCTGCCTGTCTGTCTGCCTGTCTGTCTGTGTCTGTCTGTCTGTCTGTGTTTTCCCCTCAGGGTTTCTTGAACCTGCGTTGGTCTCGTTTTGCTCGGACGTTGTTGACGCGTTCCATCGCCATAGTTCCCACGCTGCTGGTGGCCATCTTCCAGGACATCGAACATCTGACCGGCATGAACGACTTCTTAAACGTTCTACAGAGCATGCAGGTCAGCTGCTGTACATCACCTTTTTATTTTATTTATTTTATTTTATTTATTTAACCTTTATTTCACCAGGAAGGTCCCATTGAGTTACAGTAACTCTTCTCACAGGGAGTCCTAAGTACACCACAATTGACACTATAATGCTAAAATTACACTTCATAACAGGCTATATAGAAACAAGCTAATACATACATTTTAAATCACTCTTATCACATAGCATTTTACCTAGAAATATAAATATTAAATAAAATTCACACCAAACTCTACAAGCAATTAGGGTTAGGGTAATGGAAAAAAAAAGTTATAATAAAAGTAATAAAAAAGTTAAAATGGTTGTTGTATATCACCATTTTAAGTCAAAGTCAAGTCAAATTCAAAGGTTTGTATTGGCAGTTCTGATATATGCAAGACATACTGTACATCAGAATAGAAATGGCAAATCATTTAGCCACATCAATAAAGGCTTTTAAGGTGCCCAGTTCCCTCTCCTTTCTACAGTATAAAAAAAGAAAAAAAAGAAAAGGGTTTTAGCTGTGATTTGAAAAACCACATGAAACATGTAAATTAATATATATAATTATAAATTAATTTAAATAAGTAAAAAACATACATTCATTCTTTTCCTTCTCTCCTAGCTGCCGTTTGCCCTCATCCCCATCCTGACGTTCACCAGTCTGCCTTCTCTCATGAACGAGTTCGCCAACGGACTGTAAGTTTATCTGCGCAAATCACGTGTGTGTGTGTGTGTGTGTGTGTGTGTGTGTGTGTGTGTGTGTGTGTGTGTGTGTGTGTGTGTGTGTGTGTGTGTGTGTGTGTGTGTGTGTGTGTGTGTGTGGCCCTACAACCCTACAGAACAGAAATCCCTAATGTTACTCCTTCAAACGTACTTTTGTTTGTAAATGTTTTAATCAATTATTTTAATGTATTTTCTCCATTGCACATAAGGTGCATTTTCAACTTGTATTTTTTATTTTTGTATTTGTGAGTTATTTTGTAACTAAATTGTTTACTGCCGTCCAGTTTGGCCAGGCGTTTCTTGATGAAGAGATTTGAATCTCAATGAGACTAACATGGTTGAATAAAGGATATTATATTAAACTTATCCTTGTCTTCTTCTACTCCTTCATTGCAGGTTCTTTAAGATCGGTGGAGGTCTGGTGGTATTGCTGGTGTGCTGTATCAACATGTACTTCGTGGTGGTTTACGTGGTTGATCTCGACAGAGTGTGGCTGTACGTGTTGGCTCCCTTCCTCTCTCTGGCATACCTGGCATTCGTAGGATACTTGGTACGTGAACTTTTCCCCACTGTGGAAAAAAACAACTGGTTCAAGCAACTTAAAGACCTACTTTTCACCAGTGGAAATATGAAGGTTTATTGAACTCTGAGATCCTATGTAGAGTGTTTTATGGTCTCACTGTCTAACCCTACATTTTATCATGAGTGACATGACATCACACATGGTGAAGTGTAGGGTTAGGATTAACAGGACAGCTGGGCCAAGGGAAGACTGAGGGAAGAAAAACCTCATTCATTATATTATAATAGCGATTTTATAATGACAAAACGCCGGTTCCATATGGGTAAAGTATTCCTTTAAAAATAAAAATAAATAAAAATATTCAACTAGGAATACTGCCAAAGTTAGAAGTAATTTCAACTCAGCTTTTGTTTAAACCCGAGACACTGCAGATCAATATGGGGAAATGTATTTGTGCTGAAAAAAAAATCCAGTGTTAATACACAGCCTAGGCTCTGTAAACGGGCATGTTGCTAGCTATGTTGTGCCCCTATGTTAAAATACCCTTGGTTTACATACTAGTTTACAGAGCCTTGACTGTGTTTTAACACCTGATTTTCTTCAGCACACACATTACAGACAGGTAGTGGATGGTGAGGAAATATTCACTGATTTTGACAACCAGTGTTCTCCAGAATCACTGACTGCACCTTTTTAAGTGGTGAGTGATTTGCTAGCTAACTAGAGAAGACTGTGAGGAGATATTCACTAATTTTGAAAAAAAAGTGATTTTGACAACAAGCGTTCTCCAGAATCACTGACTCCACCTTTTTTTTAAACTCGTTTATTTTATGTTTTTCTTTTTAAAGAACACAAACACACAAGTGAAAAACGAACACACAAACAAAAGACAAAACAAAACTGACATGGCGTACTCTACTTAAAAGGTTTCTAAGACATTGTACATGAACAATTATTTTCATCTGACTGCACCTTTAAGTGAACTGTGATTTTGCTAGCTGTCTAGATTTCTGAACTTCACAGAATCAACTTTATAACCTCACGCGAATCATGTGCAATAATCTTTTCCATAAACCTAATGTACGCCTCACTCTCAACCTTTGTCCCTTTGGTCCTATCAAGGCAATAAAGTATCATACGCTCATCCGGCCAAGCAACCGGTCGTAGGTTAGTTATTGAAGCCTTCATATGAAAGGAACACAGGTTTTATTATGTGCATGATTGCCCTGTAGAATTGTTGCAGTTTATAAACACTATAATTCTATGTTACTATTGCTGACACACAACATTTTTTGGCGGGTGTGTTGCATTTTATCAGCTGTTAATCCATTCAAAGGCTTGGGCAAAAGATAGTAAAATAAAGGAAATTTCACTCTTAGAAAAAATATTGACTGCCTGTTGTTTTGACCTACCCATAATTTTATTAAAATGATTTGGAAAAAGATGCGTCACACGTGAGGTTATGAAAAAATGGTGCAAGGTTTAATGTAAAAATAGAGGAAAATCTGATGATTTACGGAACTATTGACAACTTTATATGTTATTTTTCCATATTAACTCTATACTCTATATATATAACTCTGTAATTTAAATTGTTAATAAAATAACTATATCAAAAGCAATATCAATATGTTTGCGGATTTTCTTAACCTTCTATGACAGTAAAATAATATATTGTTGTGTCTGTCTCTCTCTCTCTGTCTGTCTGTCCGTCCGTCCGTCTGTCTCTCTCTCTGTCTGTGTGTGTGTCTCTCTCTCTCTCTCTCTCTCTCTCTGTCTCTCTCTCTCTCTCTCTCTCTCTCTCTCTCTCTCTCTCTGTCTCTCTCTCTCTCTCTCTCTCTCTCTGTCTCTCTGTCTCTCTCTCTCTCTGTCTCTCTCTCTCTCTCTCTCTCTCTCTCTCTCTCTCTGTCTCTCCTCTAGTCCTGGTTGTGTCTAATAGCTCTGGGCGTCTCCTGGTTGGATCCCAGCTCCAGGAAAGGAAACGACACAACAGTCCTGATAGAACAGCAGCCGGAGTTTGATACCTGAATCGGGACGTTTTGTGTTTCCAGTCGAAGTTTCATTTCAAAGGTGCAGCTGTTAACGGGACCACCCACCCTTTCCTTTTCGCGTTCCCTTCAAGCACATGTACTGGGCTCAAGTGCTCATTTATCTTTATCTCTATATTTTATTTTATTTAGATTTTCTTTTTGGCATTTTCAAGCTTTATTAGATAGTACAGAGTTGAAATGGGGAGACAGAGAGAGAGAAGGGGGATGACATGCAGTAAAGGTCCACGGGTCGGACTTGAACCCGCGACCACTGCAACGAAGGCCGGAGCCTATATGGTACGCGCTCTATCCACTACGCCACCGGAGCGCCCCTGTGATTTATTTATACCAGAAAGTTCAAGAACCTTTGAAGGAAATTTTTATTTTTTTTTGTTTTTAAGTTTTTTTTATTTTTTGCTTTATTCATTGGACATTGTGGAGAGACAGAGGTGAAATAGGGCAGAGAGGGGAATGACATGCAGAGAACGACCCGGGCTGGATTCTAACCCGGGTCTGCTGTGAAGAGGACTGAGACTTAATATGGTACGCGCTCTCTAACCACTACACCACAGAGCGCCTACAAAGTAAAGACACTTTAGGATGAAATTTTGTACAAATGGTGCTCCAGATGTTTTATTTTTATTTGTAAGTGCATTATGTCAATGAATGTCCTCAAAAAGATTATGTTTTATAAATATGATTGTTTAGGGAAATATGGATGACTCTCTATATTTTTTCCCTGTTCAATGGGATAAAAACATTTTGAGCTGAGCTGAAATGATCAGTCAATAGAGAGAAAATGTCCGATTATAGTATACAGTATTATCTCAATATGAATATATGATTTTCTCCCTGATTCCTGTGTGTGTGTGTGTGTGTGTGTGTGTGTGTGTGTGTGTGTGTGTGTGTGGTGTGTGTGTGTGTGGTGTTGTGTTGTGTGTGTGTGTGTGTTGTGTGTGTGTGTGTGTGTGTGTGTGTGTGTGTGTGTGTGTGTGTGTGTGTGTGTGTGTGTGGTGGTGTGTGTGTGTTTGAAGACTGATGAAGAAAATTTTCCTACGACTAAGATCACCTGGTTTACAGGTGTGAATGATTAATTTCACAGCATAGGACATTATGCTCAATAATGCTGGTGACTTGAGAAGTGAATTTTTGTGTGTGTGTGTGTGTGTGTGTGTGTGTGTGTGTGTGTGGTGTGTGTGTGTGTGTTTAGTCGACTAAACGGTTATATTATATATATATATATATATATTTTTTTTTAAAGGAAATTTAATTCAATGTTTTTTGCAGAATCCATGCAGTTTCTGTGTTGTCCACATGGGGGCAGTGCAGGCCACAGAGGGGAAGCCCTCATACAGTAAACCAGCTTAACTGCACAACAACAACAGCAGCAGCAGCACAGTATATTACATGGTGTGTTACATCATGTTTATGTGTGTGTGTGTGTGTGTGTGTGTGTGTGTGTGTGTGTGCGTGTGTGTGGTGTCGGGGCTGCATTACTGTATTATACAGCAAATCAAACGACTTGAATATTTTAAAATGTCACACTCAGCATGGAGACACACACTCACACACACACACACACACACACACACACACCACACAACACAACACACACACACACACACACACACACACACACACTCAGCTGTCCTCAAACAGTCTATGGCTGTGGCTTGGTTGTTTGACATGCCTGTGGTGGCGAGGACGGAGTTGCAAGTGTTGTGCAACTGCTGCAAAGTTTTCAGTGTTGCTTAAAAATTCCAAGTGCCTCCGTTCGTTCTTTCTTAGGGAGTCAGAGAGGCGGACGGACAGGTTTTTTCTTTGCATTGTGGCGGGGATTTTTTCTTTTTCTTTTTTCCTTCTCTCTCTTTCTCTGTCACGGAGGCAGAGTTATGTAAGACGGGAGAGTCTTCACTGCACCGCCCCTCCGTGTTTTTGTTTTTCTCAATGAGCCAATGTCTATTTCCCTCTCGCCTAGGCCCCACAGCCTGTCCAGTGTAGGCCCCTTTCCTGGAAACGTAGCCCAAAGCGGAGGCCACTCAGGGGCAGGGTTAGGGAGGGTAGAGGAGGGGTGGATGGAGGGCGGGGGGGTGGCTCTTCCTGCAAATCACATGATTGTGTGTGTGTGTGTGTGTGTGTGTGTGTGTGTGTGTGTGTTGTGTTGTGTGTGTTGTGTGTGTGTGTGTGTGTGTGGACCCTACAACCCTACAGTACATGAGGCTCAGATGTTTGGGAGCGAGTGCACATTTCGTTTCAACAGCTAAGGCCTGTCGTCAGCCAACGTGATTGGACGTAGCTAATGCATTGCAGAGTGCATGGGCCTGTAAGTATAGACGCACTGTGGGTGTATTCCCAGGTGTGAAGAAAACATAGAAATAGAACCACAACGCTTATGGATGGATGGATAGATCAAGTGTGTGTGTGGGTGCGTGTGTGTGTAATATGATGTTTTTTATGCCTTTTAATGTCAACATCGCCACAGATTTTTTTTTACTATGCTGTTTAACTTGATGAGCAGTTTTGTATAGGATATTTCTTAAAGCTGGGGTATATGATTTCTGATTGGTCGGAGTGAACATGAGCGGTACACTTTGACCAATCAGAGCGAGGCTCCGATTCTTAAAAAAAAAAAAAAAAAAAAACGATTCTCTGTTCTTATTGGCTGTTGTTGGGACTGTCCATTCACTTTGGCACCGACGTTGTTGGTGTAGAGCGTGTCAGGGAGGGACCAAAGAGAACAAGTGGAGCGGTTGAGGTATTGCATTTGGATTCGAATCTCTATCCCAACTGCTATTTTCTCCCCAAATCATATACCCCAGCTTTAATCTATTCCCGCGGTGTTGTTGGCATCAGTAATATGATCTAAAAGCTATTTATAACACTGTTCTATTTGTATATTTTTGCTTGTCATTTTGCAACAGATTAACATGACTATTTTTGCAAAGGATTAATATCCCCAAGACATTTGTTTTGGGGATTAAAGAAACTCAGTGATTGCTGCAATTATGTGTGTGTGTGGTGTGGTGTGGTGTGCTGTGGTGTGCGTGTGCGTGTGTCGTGTGGTGTGTGTGTGTGTGTGTGTGTGTGTGTGTGTGTGTGTGTGTGTGTGTGTGTGTGTGTGTGTGTGTGTGTGTGTGTGTGTGTGTGTGTGTGTGTGGTGCGTGCGTGCGTGCGTGCTGTGGTGTGTGTGTGTGTGCGCGTGAGAGATAAGCTGCAATTATATGAAGAAGAAAATCATTAAATGTGTTATTGGACGTAAACAAACTTTTTATCCCTTGAGCAAACACAATAAACCACAACTGGAATCACAGGAAATTGTGATGTGAAGATCTCATTTGTTCCTTCTTTTATTTGTCCTTTTTGCATTCAAAACTTTGGGATATCACAATGAGAAATATTCAAGTTTCGAATCTGAAAAGTGCAGTTAAAGTGATTTATCTCCTTCCGCCCCGTGTTGCCTTAACGTGCTTGTCCTGTGCAGTTATAACATGTTATCTTATAAGTCACGTTTTTGGACTTTTTTTTACAACTACCACTTCACAGCCCCCTTGGGGTGGGGGGGGGGGCTCAACACCCCTTGGCCCCTTTGCTCTGCTCTGTCCGAGGAATTCACCAAAACATGACTGAAAGCAAGACGCTCCAGAGAGCATAGCATACAGACAGACAGACAGACAGACAGACAGACAGACAGACAGACAGACAGACAGACAGACAGATAGACAGATAGACAGACACACTCATACACACACTCACTCAAGTCATTCTCTTACGTCACACACATTTCCTATACATACAAAAAAATAACAACACAACGACACCACACTCACATACATACAACAGCCACACTACACCACCACTCACTCACTCACACACTCACTCACTCACACACACACACTCACCCCCCCACCCCCCACCCCACACCCCACCCCAACCCACACACACACAGGCAGAGATAATGCATTTCCAGTTGATGAGTAAACAGTGGCATCAGGTGGCACCAACCTCATGACATTTTCCATCTGTGCGTTTTCCATACTCACGTTGTATATTATTTACACCGATCTGTCAGTCCTGCTTTTTAAAAATGTCAACACCAGGAATTCAAAACAGCGGAGGCCATTCTTGTTTACGTCTTGCGTTGTGGATACTGTGGCCTCTGGCTTTAGCTTGTGGTGTAAAAAGGTCCACACTGTGTTTTTGGAAATGATCGACTTACTATTTCAACTGTGCGAGCATAATTCTTTTATTATTAACTATGTTTATTTGACTATTTCTATGTGTTTTCTTCAGCTTAAAGGTGCAGTGTGTAACTTTGGGTGTGTTAGAGAAGTGTTTTCTAAGGTGTATTCTCATAACTTCATAAAACAAACTTTCCTCGCAGGGAAAATGTGATCCCTGGAACACTGTTTGAAGTTAGAAAAGCTTCCTGAAAAGTTACTGTTTCACTGTTGTTGTTGTTGTTGTTGTTACAGCAGCAGGGCCCACAGTTTGGTTTACAAACATATTCTAGTTTTACGTTTGGATTCCAGCAGGTGTCTTAAAATAATTCTGGTTTGATTTATGACGATAGAATTATTCAATACCAAGAATTACATGTAGAGAAATTATGTATTGGAATCTAACTGCAGGCTCTCCAATAGTAAACAAATCCCCCTCCTCTGAAACTGCACAATGCACCTTTAAATAGCCAAGCCCGCTATGATTTCCTTAGGGCATTTCTTAACTTTCAGAGTAACAGGCGTTGCTGCAAAGGCTCAAAAATATAAATATAAATATCTTGGGACCCACTTGGTCGACCACATTGCCTAACATGATGTCAAAACCCAACTTGTGTTTATTTGAACAAGTTGAAACAATGTGTTTTAGTTCTGGCCCTGCTCAGGAAAATCACTTAGCCTTTTACTCATGGTAACAAAAATTTTTTTTTTTTTAAAATAAACAGCATTTTGCCTACAGTTGAGTACATATTTGAATAAAAACTAAAGAATGGCAACTTTTTTGTATTTTTTTTTAATGTATCACTAGATTTAGATGTTAGATATCATGTTGAGTTCTTCACAGGGTTGGCTACGTGGAATGGAGTTCTACATGATGCAACCGTCCTGTAATGTTTAAAAACAGAAGTCTTATGGTTGAATAACATCATTGCAATGCAGAGCCATCGACAAGTGCTGTAATACCAACAAGTCCTCCATCATAGGACCACATAGGTTTGGGGGAGGACAGGGTGCAATAAATGATCTATCTATCTATCTATCTATCTATCTATCTATCTATCTATCTATCTATCTATCTATCTATCTATCTATCATCTATCTATCTACTATCTATCTATCTATCTATCTATCTATCTATCTATCTACTATCTATCTATCTATCTATCTATCTATCTATCTATCTATCTATCTATCTATCTATCTATCTATCTCTATCTATCTATCTATCTATCCTATCCATCATTTTCTCGCATCTATCATCTATCTATCTATCATCACATCCCATCCATCATCATCCATCATATCTATCACTTTTTCTATCTAATAAACACATGATTTTAAAATGTGCAAATAAAATTGAAAAAACAAAACAATAGGCTATCCAAAAAAAAGTACACTAGTTAATTTAGTAAAGAGCGTTGTCAGTGCAAAACAAGTTGGTTTCATTTCACTGTGTGTGTCGGTAGTATTGCAGCAGTCAGGGGAAGCGAATAAGGGAGGGAGAAAATGAAAAGGAGCCTGGGTCATTGGTTTCACTCTGCCCTCTCTTACCCCCTCACACATTGAGCGCTACTGAAGGACAGTGTAAGCAAGCACTGCTGCAAGACTCTCTTCACGTGTGGCACTGAAGAATACATCTGCTAGCCTGTGTCACATGCATTAGGTATTGTATAACTTTATTTTATAGTTTTTATGCTTAAAAAAACAAACTGATACCTCGTCTAGAAATGTTATGTCTATGTATATTAAGTGTTTTTGACTGGATGTATTATTTAGTGAGGATGTTATTTTGCAAAAAAAAATTTTTTTGCTTGAATAAGAGATTATGATATCGCGATTTTAGACGTATAAACAACGCGAATTGAGGCGTGAAAAACAAACTGCAGCGGGAAAAAATAGCTGGCAACATCTGGACAAAATAATCTGATCATAATGATTAAACCGTATACAGAAAACGATAATGTAGGCTACAGTATTTTTATTGTTTGTGTGTGGAGACAATTGCATTGTTTTTTTTTGTTGTTCATAATAATAATAGCACAACTGCACCTACTTTTTTGCATTTGAAATTGAATCACAGTTAAGACACACACATACACACACAAAGAAAATGCAGACTAGCCTACAAATGATAAATAAATAGTGGGTATTATTGTAGTAAAATAGGCTACAATAGAAATAAGAAAACACACAAATTAAATACTTCCTTGCCTACAAGCAAAGATAAATAAAATGCCTACATGAGAATATTGTCTGTTTTTCTTTATATGCTAATAAAGTTACATAAATAGTATTTATTTGTTTACGTTTTCCTTACAAACAACGTGAGCTCATTTGTACGAGAAGCGCTGGAATGTGTTCGGTGCGGCGCGTGCGGGACAGGGAGGAATGCCTAGGCCCCGCCCACCCCATCACCTCGTCCAATCAGCGAGCGGCGACGGTTTCAAGGCACCCGCGGAGTCCCAACCGTAGAAAAACAAAGCCTGGGATAACAACAAAACTCATATTTTACGGTGAAATCGGCACGGGGATCCATTTAACGGCGTCGGAACCGGTGATAGGACGCTATTTTTGGCGTTTTTCGTCGCTCTTTGGGACTTTCCGGCGATGTTGTTTATCTGTAGTAAAGGGGGGGCTTGAAACCGCCGCTCCCTTGCCCCATTTCCTTGGTTGTTTTCCTCCTCGCGCCTGGATTCTCCATGTTGTTGGTGAGCGGAGGAGTGAAGATTGTCGGGAGGTAGAAAGGGGGGGTCGCTCCTATACCAGTTATAGTTAGCGGTACAAAAAAAAAATCAAGACGACGGAGCGGATAGCGACTCAAATTAGCCTCATTTTTGAAAGAAAAAAATTATACATCGAAGTGCCTTGCCTTGCCCCCTCCCCAGGCGGACACACCAAAACGGCTTCGGGAATCAAGATAAGGAACAAGATTCAAGAAAAACCTTACGCTACTATTTTTTTCTTCTTCTTCGAGGGATTTTTTTACATTTTTAAACTGAGGCGGTTGACAAGTTCCCCTCGGTGTATTCTTCTCCACTCGACTTGTCCATTAAAAATACTAAAAACTATTTAAACCGAAACCTCAATGAGGGGTGCCCATGTCCAGTGCTCGAGGACAGGATTTGAGGATATTGAGGGCTCCGTGATTGTCAGATGGAAAGTTCTGTTATCACCCAAGTGCAGAAAGAAGACGTTCAAGTCACTTTGCCACCGAAAACAGGTGAGATATTGTCTGGTGTATTTAAAACTGTATTTAAATATGCTTCACGTGGTGTTTTTGTTTGAATATTATCTGAATGGTGTGAACAACAGTCAGTGTGTGTGTGTGTGTGGTAAGAAAGCCTGTATGTAATGTGTGTGTATGTAGTGCGCCCTTTTGACAGATGAGCGCGATTTCAGACGCATAGCAACCACATTTTTTATTTATTTATTGCACATTTACAACGATATTCTGTCATATTTTACACCTCCACACTTCAATTAAAAAGAAATATAAACAATAACGTGTATTTTTAACTGAATACATTTCGCCTTGACGCTTGTAACCTAGTTGTTTTTCTCAAGCGATCACCTGCGCCTGTACACCATAAAAGAGTTATAGCCTAATAAAAAACAGCACCGAAGAACATTTTAAGTAAAATATCGTCTTTACAACACACCCAAGTAGCTTTTGTGTTGAATTTAAGATCATTTTATATAAGTTCACATTCTCCGTTCCGCGCTAGGTTTTGCCATCGGGAGCTTAGTAGCTATTGTTGATCCTGTTTTGATGTCCCAATTTTTTTTTTTGGGTGTTGTTGTTGCAGCGGCGGTAGCGGGAGCATTATCCTTCAAATCTGTCTCTTCTTAACATGTGGTGTGTTGTGATTAAAGCTGAGTTTTTTTTCTTGTTTGTTGGTATATGCTTGTTTGTTTAATGTATGGTGGTCGTGTGGACATTTCTCCAAAACCCAAAGTGTGTGCGTGTGCGTGTGTGTGCGTGCGTGTGTGTGTGTGTGTGTGTGTGTGTGTGTGTGTGTGTGTGTGTGTTGTGTGTGTGTGTGTGTGTGTTTGCTGCTGCTGTATATTTATGTCGATCAGGTTCCAGCTTGTTTTTGGCACTATCCCATATCCTACTACTAGTTGGCTACACAACATGGGCAGCTCGCCTGTCAGCGCTACACTACACTACAAATTAGGCTATTTTTCACTTAAAAACTACGATCTATTTTTATATATGGGCAGTAGGCTGTATTATGAGGGGGCGTTACATATGATAGTGCATCAAAACATACTGCGCTATTTACACATATTTACTTGTTTATAAACTAGGATTTATTTTTAAAATATATAAGGCATTAGGAAGAAGTAGGCGTTGGATATGATAGTTTACTGTAGCGTCCAAAAAATACTGCGCTATTTACACACATTTGCTTGTTTTTAAATAAAAAATGCTATTTTTTTCTATATTACGGTAAATCCTAATACATTATATTACAGGCTTGTTGGATGTGTACAGGGGTCCGTCTGGAGAATGTAGGTTGGATATGATTGTGCTTGACTGTAGCATCCAAAAAATACTGCGCTATTTACACAGATTTGCTTGTTTAAAAAAAAAAAAAAATGCTCTTTTTTTCTATATTACGGTAAATCTTCCTACATTATATGATAGGCTTGTTGGATGTGCATATGGGTCTGGGGAATGTAGGTTGCCTATAAACAGGAGGGGGGTAGGGGTTTGGGGAGGGGGCGCGCTCTTGCTGTATCGAAATACCAGGTGCCGCGGTGTTGACAGTGGAATGCACAAGCACACCCCTCTCTCTGAACACGCCCATTGTAGCGTTTCAAAGATTTCGTTGTTTGCACGTTTTTTTTTCCTCGGGCTTTGAATCAGGATTTACTTTGCCCCATTGATTGTATTCGTGACTCAACACTTGGTTGGTTAATGTACAAAGACTATAACAACGTTGTGCATATTGTATGATTGCAGAAAGTATTAATGGTGTGAATAAATAAAAATATATATATAAATATAATATTTTTCATGTTTTGAGTTTAGAAAATAAATTGTCTCCATACATTTTTTTTTTAGACTCAGTGGGTTACATGGACATACTGCATAGTGGATTTGCCTGCAGTATTAATATTTTCTTCAATTTTTTACATGCAAGGGGGTGGGGGGGGGGATTATAATGTATGTTATGTCATACATCATGGCCAATGCTGCTGTCGTCCTGTGGGGAAATCACTAGGATTAACCATGACTGGATTCACATTTATTCATGGAATATAAATCATGATGTAGATTGTAGGGCTGTGTGATTTAGAAGAAAATACCTAACCGCGATTTTTACGACTGATATTGCAATTTGCGACATATGGGGAGGATTATCACTTTTACATAATCACTGCATTTTCATTTAAAAACATATTAAAATTAATATAATGTGATTTTTGTGGGAATCTGTACCAAACAAAGATGTTTTCTGAAGTCAGTAGAATAGGATGTGTGGGCAGGACATCAATGCAGCATGACAATAATTAATTAAAAGTGTATTTTGACAAATATCGCACCTTGCTACGATTTTAAAATTTAATTAGGTCATATTCCAATTTCGATAACATTTTGATTGCTGGTGCAGCCCTAGTAGATTATATCAAATATTGTTTTTCATTATATAATACACATTTATTTTTAGAATAAAGTGTAACTTGGCCCTAATGAATGACATCTAAGGAATTCCAAAGCCAGTCTCCAGTGTCCCTTTGTGTGTCTTTCATGGTGTTGTGTAACATTGGCCCAATGGTGTGTGTGTCTGCCATGGACCTATTATAAGCTGTCTGCATTGTGTCCAAAAAAAGCCCTGGGGGTCAGCTTGGGGGACCCTGTACATCAAAAGAGTTTTTTTTTTAATGCTCAATCCAGAATTCTTCTAAGTAAAAAGCAATTAAAACTGTAACTGCTTGTGTAATGTTAAGTGTCTTTACGTAAGAAGTTTTATTACGGATGCTTGTGTCTAGGTATTGAAAGACCTTTGCTCTGTACACTATACACATGGTTTCATTAAAGAAATTGAAAAAAAAACTCAAAAATACACATCTGAGAAAGCATACAGGTGACGGGCACACTGTTAAGTTATTGTTCTAGTACGTTCGGGCTGAAATACAGTGATGCAGTATCCCTGGATGTTTAAAAATAGCAACGGTATTCCTTTAAGTTACGTCATCAAAAAAATCATCTATGTTAAATGTGCAGTGCATGGTTCTATCAGAGTGTGTGTGTGTGTGTGTGTGTGTGCTGTGTGTGTGTCTGTGTCTGTGTGTGCGTGTGTGTGTGTGTGTGTGTGTGTGCGTGTGTGTGTGTGTGTGTGTGTCCAACAGCAGCACCAATGCCTGTGTTTTTTTAAAGATGCTATAAAAGCAGTGACAGAACTCCTGTAAATGACGGAGGCCTAATTTGTCAAATTTAAGAACCTGTCAAAAAAGGACGAAGCTATTTTAGACAAAGCCTTCACACTCGCTATGCGTCACTCAACTGACTGACACTCTATTCTCAGAAGGGACCATTAGACAGAAAATATAGCCAACACAAACCAGTGGGTCCCATATACAGTCTATGGTTGGCCCCTCCCAAAAAATTACACTCCTGCTTCATTGTATAAAGCATCTTAAAATATCAAGTCAAGTCAACTTTACTGTCAATTCTTAAAATATGAAGGCTAAGGATCGAAATGGCGTTTGTCTCTGACCCACGGTGCAGTTAGGGCTGCAACTAACAATTATTTTGATAATCGATTAATCTGTCGATTATTTTTTCGATTAATCGATTAGTGTTTTGGTCCGTAAAATGTCAGAAAATGGTGAAAAATGTGGATCAATTTTCCAAAGCCCATGTACACGTCCTTAAATGTATTGTTATGTCCAACACACACAGATATTTCAGTTTACTGTCATAATAGGATTAAAGAAACCAGAAAATATTCACATTTGAGAAGCTGAAATCAGAGAATTTGGACATTTTTTATAAAGAAATTACTCAAAACGATTAATAGATTATCAAAATATTTGGCGATTATTTAAGATATATTAAGATATAATAATCCAGCTTGAAAGACTATGAAAGTAAATCACTGTACATGTACATTGTGTTTGTTTCCTGAGTTTGGAACGTAGGTTGCATTGAGTTACATTGCGGTGTGTTCAAGTGCTGTCCAGAATAATTTTTTTAATTTTTTGCGATGTAACTTTATCGTGATGAGTTCAATGTAATTGTGTAAAATGGAGTGCTAGGCGAAAAACTACAACAAATAGGCCACCACCAACTAACTAAAACAATACGTTATACAATGGTTATACCGCATACTGTGGTGTATAGTAAATTATTTGGGGAAGATTTATTTAAAGGGGTTAAAAAATTGGATAAACCCAGCCCTACGTTTCGAGTGAGTGTGTTTACAATCTGAGATGTCGGACAGTTTAAAGACCGTTTAAAAAAAAAAAACACTCCATCTGTTTGCAAGTCTCCACACGAATTCTACTAGCGGCAACTTGAAGGAATGTTATTTTTCTCTTTCTTTCTTTCTTTTCACTACAGCGCCGCAATTCTTGGTCGTTACAGTCACTGATCAGAAGACCTGAATACACACACACACACACACACACACACACACACACACACACACACACACACACACACACCACACACACACACGCACACACACACACAGAGAGCGAGCGCTGAGGTGTGACTGCTTGTCTGTCCAGCTCACTGACTGCCTGTTCCGGCTCCGAAATGTCTTGGAGTTTGAAATGGTTGGAATGTTTTCTCCTGTGTGTGTGTGTGTGTGTTGTGTGGTGTGTTTCACTGTGTGTGTGTGTGTGTGTGTGTGTGTGTGTGTGTTTTTTCACTGTGTGTGTGTGTGTGTGTGTGTGTGTGTGTGTGTGTGTGTGTGACTGACTCTGGTGTGTGTGTGTGTGTGTGTGTGTGTGTGTGTGTGTGTGTGTGTGTTGTGGTGTTGTGTGTGTGTGTTCACTGTGTGTGTGTGTGTGTGTGACTGACTCTGTTGTGTGGTGTGTGTGTTTCTGGTGAGGGAAGGTATGCTAGTGAAATGTGTGTGTGTGTGTGTGTTTTCCCGCCCTCTGTAGTTATATAACATGTACCAGCCATTTGCGGCAGAGGCAAGCACATTGAAAACAGATTTCTGCCATGGGTAGTGCAGACAGACAGATGGATGGTGCAGTGATGCCTTCAGGAAGAATAGGAAATCTCAAACTAATGCTAATGCTAACAAGTAGCTCGTTGGCTATTTATGCTGGATTTTTTTTTTTTTTTTTCACCTTTTATTTATACAGGTAAATCCCATTGAGACCGGAGACTCTTTTGCAAGGGAGACCGGTTCCCATTTACACGTTGCCATTCACACACACATTCATACACCGATAGCAGGCTAACTATTGACTTTCACACGGATTAATACGATAAGATTGACTCAGATAATATTTAAAATCTATTTTTATTCCTTATTGTTAAAAAATTGTAACTAACTTGCCATTAACGTTATAAAATGTCTGAACCCATCACGTAGGCTTATCTTCACCCTAATATTTATGTAATAAGGTATTAGCCTACATTGTTGTCTGGTTGTTACATTATTGGCAATGGCCGGGTTTTGAAAAAATCCTTTTATAAATGTAATAACTGGAAACTATAGTTTAATGCTATTATCATTTATTGGCTATACAATATTGAATTTCCTTACTATTGCCTCTTTCAAACACCTGACCACACACACAGCTCTAATCTACATTATGGGCAAAACGCTACTTCATTATCTGCTTTTAATACATTAAAAATTTAAATAATTTTGACATTATTGGTTGCTTACACCAATTACACAAAATAGAAAGCAAAACTAGATACATGAATGACAAACACTTGATAATTGTAACATTTCGAAAAGAGTGGAAGAAGTTTACACTTATTTAATCCACCCCCTTCTCCTTAACTCATTTTATTAAAGAGGACCTATGATACTTTTTGACTTTTTGACCTATAAACGTTGTTATAATGATTTATAGTCATTTAACCATACTACCGATCAAATAATTACGTACATGCATTTAGACGTATTCCACTGCTTACTGTCTGGTGGCTATGCAAGCACTAAACACTAAGGCAGCCGGTCGAGAATTCACTTGTTAAAATGAGCGGAAAGCACAAGCAGTGTGTGAGCAGACTGCTTGCTCGCTGGTGAGAGAAGAGTGCCCGAAAATCTACATGGTTTTTGGATGTGATTCGTGACAGTTGCTCTATGACAGTTTTAACAAGAAATTAAGACCAGAAAAGTAGTATAATAGGAGATCTTTAAGCTTCATTAACCGTAAAAAATACCTATTTTAGCAATCCCCATATTGACAAATGTGTTTAACTGTTGTTCTCTCTGTGTGTCTAAACAGGCCAGTGAGCCGATCTGAAAAATTATTTTTATCAACCGTTTACATTTTGTGCTCTATGTATGGAATAAGAAAATTTGACAACGGTACTGACTGTAATTTAAGCCCTATAGCATTCCCATGTTGACTAAATGCAGTTTACTTGTTTTTGTTCTCTAATGACAATCTCTCTCTCTCTCTCTCTCTTTCTCTGTGTCTCTCTCCAGGCCAGGTGAAACGCTCTGCCCTGAAACAACCTCGGAGTTGTAACATCTTCAAAGCGCTCTTCTGTTGCCTCCAGCCTCAGGATGGGCCCAAGCCGCCCACCCCACTGCCCCCGCCCTCCCAGCAGGCCCTGCTCGAGGCCCAGGAGAACGGGACACTGGTCAAGGTAACTTACAACACTATAATTCAGGGTTTTCCTGCTCAGACTGGCCTTTGGGTGACAAAAGGGAACAACTTCTTGGGGTCGCGACTGCAACAGTAAGGTGACAAGTTTGTGAATTTTAAGACTGGGTTGAGAAGGGAGTTCAATGATTTTTCAAGAGATTTTCCTTTGGGAAGCATAGAACCACTTTGGGGCGCCAAAAATTGCTCTATGCAGGAAAAACTCTGTAAATAATTAGGATTATTCTAGTAAAAGCATACATAAACAGAGACACTAACTGTGAAATACATTTACAGTCCTGTGTATGCTATTATGAATACTGTTTGCAATACTGTCATACACTGAAAACAAGCCAGTGTTCGCACTTGACTTGTTTGTCACACTTGTCAAGGTAACATTACAAAGACATTTACTTTACTTACCAATAAGTGCATTTCAACAATTAATTTACATACAAATCGATAGCGAGAATCACGGAATGGCTACCTATTCTTCAAGTAAACTATAAAAAAAAATTCACATTAAATTGTCCAGGTCACAACACATTATATTTTTTGTCATAGTTGCAGTATGTCACTCTGCATTATGTCAATGAATGTCCTCAAAAGTTGTGTGTGTGTGTGGTGGTGTGTGTGTGTGTGTGTGTGTGTGGTGTGTGTGTGTGTGTGTGTGTGTGTGTGTGTGTGTGTGTGTGTGTGTGTGTGCATGCGTGCGACAAGGAAGTAAAAATCTTAAATAAACAAAAACAAAGTCAAGAGGGCGAACACTTGTTTTCAGTGGTGTGTGTGAGTGACATATTGCAACTATAAATTATAATGATAGTAGTGGAGGATGGCACGCTTGTCAAGGTAACATTACATGACATTTACTTTACTTGCCAATAAGTGCATTCAACAATACAGAAAATACATACAAACTCAGAACAACAAGAATCACGCAAGTACTTTATGCTTCAAATAAACCGAAGTTGTACTATATGTAGGTGTAACATGTTAGTGCAATTTTTTTTTTAAACAAGCAAGTGTTCGCCTCTGACTTGTGACTTTGTTTTTGTTTATTCAAGATTTTATACTTCCTTGTCACGGCCACACACACACAGTCGCACACACACACACACACACACACACACACACACACACACACACACACACACACACACACACAGACACACAGTTGTAGGGCTATATTTTTGAGGACATTCATTGACATAATGCATTCCTTAGCCCCTTACCCCACTCTTAACTATCAGAACTAATTGGACACACACACACACACACACACACACACACACACACACACACACACACACACACACACACACACACACACACACACACACACACACACACACACACACACACACACATAGTTTGGCCATCTGTAAGAATAAACCTAAGCCCGCTGTTGTAAAAATGCACTTTACAATCGTTATTTCAACTGTGCACTAAAACCACCTCTGCACCTGCTCCTAACATCTTGAAAGGCAAACCGCAAACTGTCTGTCTGCGGATATGGAATTACTTTGATGTTCGTCCACATAGGAAGATAAAAAAAAAACGTCAGAGCATCTTTCAAGCCTTAAGGCAGAGAGAGAGAGGGGAAAGAAGGAGAGAGAGAGGGAGGGGGAGAGAGAGAGAGGAGAGAAGAGGAGAGAGAGAAGATAGAGAGAGAGAATAGAGAGGGGAGAGAGGAGAGAAGAGAGAAATAGGAGAGGGGAGAGAGAGAGAGAGCCACAGAGAGAAAGAGAGAGAGAGACAGACTGACAGAGAGAAAAAGAGAGAGAGAGACCCAAACACACACACATACACAGAATGTCGTATTGTGTGTTATGCGCCTTGTAATTGCTGAGGTGGTATAAAATGAAAACCTAAAGCGGTGATGTGATGGCCTGCTGTTGCTACACACGCTGGTGAAACGCTGTCAGTCTGATTAGGGCTCCAGCATCATGCTAAGGGGCGTTTTAATGAGACGCCATATTGGGTCACTGTGAGGAGCGTCCCACTAAAGGCATTATGAGCGAAACAGTAAACAGTGTCTCTATGCCCTGGTTATTGTCTGCGGGACTCCCACTCCAATGAAACCAAATTCAGTTCACCTCCTGCGTTCCAAATCACATACTTTTCCTTTTACTACACTACATACTAAAGTACAGAAGAGTTTAGTCTTTTTACTACACTACATACTAAAATACAGAAGAGTTTTAGGGCCACAGGAAGGAGAGAAAAAAAATCAGATAAGGAAGATTTTTTTTTTCATTATGTTGAGAGAAATGTCAGAAATAAAGACGAATACTCAAAATGCTATTGGAGTTAGTGGGGTATTTATGTATTCTCAGCATACTACAATTGACGTGCATGTATTGGGACATCCTAAATCTTTTTCTGGCATACTAAATAGTAGGGAAGTATGGGGATTGGAACGCAGGGCAGATTTAGACTCTTTGAATGGATAGGGGGTTATTGAGTTTATGGTTTAGTTAAAGGTGCAGTCAGTGATTCTGGAGAATGCTTGTTGACAAAATCACTTTTTTTTTGGTCAAATTCAGTGAATATTTACAATATTTCCGCTATCTCATATACAGCCTAGGCTCTGTAAACTTGTATGTAAACAAGGGTATGTTAACAAGGGTCCTGTTTACAGAGCCTAGGCTATGTATTATTAACGCTGGATTTTTTTTTTAGTGCGCGCACACACACACACACACACACACACACACACACACACACACACACACACACAACACACACACACACACACACACACACACAGTGCGGACAGGTAGCGGATCATGAGGAGATATTCACTGATTTTGACAACAACAAGCGTTCTCCAGAATCACTGACTCCACCTTTTAAATGAAAGAACATTCTCGTTGCTCGTGGATATTATGTTCCGCAGTCTTAATTGGCCCTCCATCAATGGATGAGCTATTTATGTTCTGTTACGTGATATAATGAATTAATAATTAATGTCAGTTCAGACTCATAACAAGCCTCTAATGAAACTAAATGAATAAAGTCAAGTTGGATACAGGACATCTTAAATGAGATTATATCAAGATAATGTGTTCCACCTGCAAACCTGTTGTGTGTGTGTGTGTGTGTGTGTGTGTGTGTTTTCTGTGTCTGTTGTACAAAAGTGTGTGTGTGTGTGTGTGTGTGTGTGTGTGTGTGTGTGTGTGTGTGTGTTCTGTGTCTGTTGTACAAAAGTTGTGTGTGTGTGTGTGTGTGTGTGTGTGTGTGTGTGTGTGTGTGTGTTTCTGTGTCTGTTGTACAAAATGTGTGTGTTTGTGTGTGTTTCTATGTCTGTTGTACAAAAGTGTGTGTGTGTGGTGTTTCTGTGTCTGTTGTACAAAAGTGTGTGTGTGTGTTGTGTGTTTTGTGTGTGTGTGTGTGTGTAAAAATTAGATTATATGAAGATAATGTCTTCCACCTGCAAAGTAGGGGGAATCCCCTATAGAGATATTCAGGGGGAAGTTTAATTAAATAATAAATATATTTATCCTTCAGCTATGCAACATTAGGAGCTGTTACAGTAAATAACACACACACACACACACACACACACACACACACACAACACACACACACACACACACACACACACACACACACACACACACACACACACACCACACACTTTTGTACAACAGACAGAGAAACACACAGAACACACACTCTTGTACAACACACACACACTCTTGTACAACACACACACACACACACACACACACACACACACACACACACACACACACACACACAGTAAATAACACACATACATTCCCCCTCTAGAAACTCAGTTAATTTCCCAACGGTGAAATGAAAATGGCCACGGAATCACCGACCACAGGGACTAATCAGGTTCCCTTCCTTATAGCTATAAACATAGCACAGAAAAGACAGATCATATATATAGGTGTGTGTGGGCGCACTGCGGTACCATTAAAGGGACAGTGTGTAGGATTTATTTGTGTTTTTCAGAACAGACTTGGTAGAAAAGTGCGTTTTAATTAGTGTATACTGTAATTGCTTGATTTCTTTCTCTTTTTTCTTTCATTACCTTTTAGAATGAGCCTTTTATATCTACATAGGAGCGGGTGCGCCGCCATGTTTTTAGTAGCACAGAACAGACAAACTTAACGGCCTTACATGTTTTTAAATATAGTGGGCATCTTGGGGAAATGCACCTGTTGGAAGACCAAGAAGAAGTACTATAGAATAAATAACTAAATACATCTTCACCTCATCACTTGATATTGTGGAAAGACTTGAGGCAGTGGTGGATGATGAAGCCATCTTTAGTAACTATAGCTTCTTGTCCTTGAAGGCCACCGTAGCTTCTGTAAATTCTCCAAAAGGGATAGAGCGTTGCAATCTAGAAT
>CM047511.1:29055389-29120389 GCA_026122265.1 Ammodytes dubius | reverse complement strand
AAAATGGCAGAAAATAATCTTTATGGTACGATGGTTTAATCGATTTGGTACGCGCTCTATCCACTAGGCCTCCCGAGCGCCCTGATTTTTAGAGATAGGTAGTATTCAAGGTGTATTTACCTTCATCTACTGTATGTATTTAAAGGTGCAGTGTGTAATATGACATCATCAAGAAAGTTCTACAAAGTTCTAGAATGCAACGCTCCCTGGGTAACCCCAACCCTTTCGAATAATAACAGAAGCTACAGTGGCCTTCAAGGACAAGAACAATTCTAAACTTTAAACAATGCACCTGATGACATTCCAACTATGACACTTTCAAGATGGCGGCACTAGGCCTTGGTCCAAAATATGCAGAAATATGGACATATATGAGACCCTTTCTAAGGGAAAAAATAATAATTCAAAACATATTTTCAGCTATTATGCACTAAATTAAATGTACTTAGGGATATTATAATTACTTTCTACAAAATCTGCTAGGAAATAAAAACCCAAAATTCTACACACTGCAGCTTTAACTAATCTTATGTGTATAAAATGCTTTCTCTCCCCCAGGTTCCCGTGGTGTCATGGTTCGATGACGTGGAGGACACGGAGCTGCTGAACCTTCTGCCCGTGTTCGAGGAGCTGAGTCAGGCCGACGACGTTTACACGCGACTGGACCAACTCCGCGGACAATAAAACAATCTCTCTCTATGGAATCAACAGAACAGAACAGAAACACTCCCTAAAGAACTACAAATAGAACCCTCCTAAGAACTACAAATAGAACCGTATATATATAAATAGCCAGAACACATTCTAGAGTGTCCAGGCGGCACTGCTCTCTTTCCCATTTTGCCTCTGCACAAAAAAAAAAAAATCCCCTCTGTTTGTTTAGACAATTATCACACACACACCACCACACAAACACACACACACACGCACGCACACACACATATTTGTGTATTATCTCTGGGGTTTTTTACGGAAATTCCGAGACGATGTTTTGGGCTTTCAACTGAAACTGTAGATTGCAATCTTGAGGCCTTTGGTTCCTCTGTTCTTCAGTGCTTGACATTATTGACACCAACCACTATATTTGAAAAAAAAAAAAAAGCGCTATATATGGGGAAAGAGTGGAGGGACACCGACTACCAAAGCCATCCCATAGTCACACAATCACTCCAGTTTTATAACATGAATATTAAAGGTGCAGTGTGTAATATCAGATTTTTTTTTTTTTTTTTTTTACATCATCTAGTGGTGGAAGTTCTAGAATGCAACGCTTCCTAGGTAACCCCACCACTGCTTTTGAATAATAACAGAAGCTACGGTGGCCTTCAAGGGACAAGAAGCTATAGCTATACTAAAGATGGCATCATCCACCCACTGCCTCAAGTCTTTATTTTTTTCAATACCTATTAAAACATACTTGTGAATATTATATTACATTTCTACCAAGTCTGTTCTGCAAAAATGACAATAAAATCTACACACTGCACCTTTAAACAAATGGTTCTTTTGCCAAAGCAGAAGCCTGCCTGCCCTGACTTGACTTTTTGGACATTGTTGTTTTTTTTTAATTATATTTGTGCCTTCGAGGAACAAAGAAAAAAAAAACACACAAAAAAAAAAAAAAAAACATTAGCTTTTTTTAAATTTCCACCAGATTTTATACATTTATTGATTTTCTTTTTATAGGTTTTGCTTTTTTTTATAAGGAAATCTATTTTAAAAAACCGTGAACAATGGTTTCTTCTATGCAAACCCAGTTCTGTCATTTTACATGAAACCGTACCTCTCGAGTAAGCCGGTCAATAATTGCATTCAGCAGATGAAAACATTACTGTAGCCTTATTTACCTGTAAAATGAGCACCATTACAAAAGTGTATTTTGCTTATTTGTACTATAAAAACATGCAAAAGTGACATCATTAGTGGTCGAATTTGATATATTGGTGATAAAAAAACGTTGAGTTAACACTAAACAGGGTGAATTTCGACTTTAAGGGTCCTTCGAAAGCAGACACACTGGAGCAAGTTGGCACATAGGACGTAAATAGACCATAAATGCCATTATTTTCAGTCAACGTTTTAATAATAGTTCACTTGTTACGATGTTTGTTTGTTTCCTGTTATTTCTATATGACAAACAACTTGCACTCGTTTTATATTGACAGTGCCGAAAGTATAAAAACTAAACTGTGCCTTTTTAGTGGGAAATTCGGACAGAGAAAATGGTGGTTCTGCCTGAAAAGAGATTTTTGTCATGCTGAGCGTGAGGAAAAACACTGTCTAGCGCAACAAGTGTATGGCCATGTGTCTGTGGTACTTGCAGTGCAACACTTGAAGAAAAGAAAATCAAAAATTTGATAATTTTTTTTAAAGCATGTGTGAGCGTTTGTTTTCTATATTTATTGGCCAAAAAAAATCTGTATTGTCCAGTACTTCTTAATGCTTAACATTTTTTGTATTGTTATCCAATTTTGCCTACTTTTGAGGCTGGCCTTGTGTTAAAAAAAACTGTTTAATCTGTGCCTAAAAACACACACACGTTTTCCTGCTGTCGAAGCTATAATTCAAAACACTTTAGCTGTTAAATCAAATACGCAAATCCAAGACTCAGTCATGCAAAATAACATTTCTTCTTTTTTTTTCTTTATAAATTCAGTTCAAAAAAAGATATTTTCTTTACATTAGGGGGTATGTTTTTTCTGGGTAATGTGGTTTTTCTATGATGTTTAATGTCTGATGCAATTATTGCCTGCATGGGGAAAAAAACAGTAAAATATGGATGAAATTGTACCAGTTGTTGTGATGACGACCAAAAGTATTTGTTTAAAGAGACAATTTGTCTTTGTGTATCAGAAAAAAAAAATCCAAAAAATGTTGTCTATCTGATCCGACCAAAAACTCTAAAAAGACATGGTGCTACCAGTTTATATTTTGGAATAAAAATAAAAATCGGTTATATTATATTATGCTGTTTTTCTGCGTGTTTTTCGACCCTGTGACACTAAAGGATGCGTCTCTCCCATCAGTATGAAAGTGTATAATTACTCTGTCTGTATGTCAATCTTTTACAACAATTAATTTCTTTTTTAATGATTAAACAATTTTGGTTCAAAGAAATACTGTACGATCACGTTTTTCTATGTTAGGAGCGTTATTATTATTATTATTATTTTTTTTACATATCAATTCTACTTACACGCATGAACATACACAAACTTTTGTCACTCAGAATATAGCTATTTTAACATTTTGTTAGATGGCTGGAAAGACACGTCACCTTGATGTACTCAATACTATACGGTACACATACCTCATTACATTTCAGGAGATACATAACTTCTATATTTATGTGACAGTCATGGTTACATGTCATTTTTTTTTTTATTAGGATTTTTGATAGAAAGTTTGTTAAATCATTGATAATTATTTAAGAGTACACTCTCCCACAAATCATAAAATATTTAATATATTATAGCCTATTATATTAAAATATGACATGGTCTATTCTGTGAAATTACTTTACTTTTAATACATCGTAGTAACTAATTTAACTTAGGCCTACGTTATCTTTTATGAACAACATCATAAGTTCAGTCATAGACATAAGTTAATGTAAAAAATAAGCGTTAAAACTACTAAATAAAAATAAATCATTGGTTTGCTTGTGACCGTTTGGTTTATTATGGTGCTGTTACATTTACGAGTCAGCCATTTTAGGTTTGCTGGGGACATTTTACTCAGTGACACCAGGAAGTGGCTTTTTCATAAAAAAATTGCTATCTGAGTCTGTAAGCAATAACTCATTTAGTTTAAGTACAAACATTATAAAAAAACATAACAACACGAGTTGTTTCTTTATGTTTATTTGCGACTTGTAAATTCGCTGTATTTTACCTATTTCACGCCGTTGCATGAACTGGTGTTACGACAAATTCTGCCTCCCTGCAGAGAAATGATGCACAATATGGGACATGATGAAACTACCACACAAGACATTATAATGATTGTTTCTGTTTAAAAACAATATAATCCTATTCGCCAGGTTCAACCATGATGATAGGTGATCTGAAGTCTAGAGTTTAGTAAGAAATGTCCTTTATTAGAGTCTCTATATTTTGTTTTGGATGTTTTAAAACATATGATTTCAGACAGTTTGACTACAATTAGGAAAAATAAATGTGGGGTGATAGATAAATGTGGAGGCCAAAGTCTGCCAGAAAAAAAGAAGGTGAATCCTTAATTTAAAGGGTTTTTACTGGGAGTTTTTTCTCAGCCGATCTAAGGGTTTTAGGGCAGAGGGTGTCATACTGTATAGGCCTATGAAATGTAAAGCCCACTGAGGCAAATGTATATTTGTGATATTGGGCTATACAAATACAACTGATTTGATCCTATACAAATAAACTGATTTGATTTAATAAAAAAATAAGTTAATATCATTAGCTGTTATCTTGTAATTATGAGCCCTTTCTCTTTTTTTTCATGGAATAAAATGATGGTGCTAGATAGGCTACATTCTTATAAACAGGACAGGCTAGTTATTGTCTGAGTCTACAAATAGGTTTAAATAATCTCTTCTCATAAAGTAAATTTTTGTGAAAAAGAATTTCCCTTTGGGACAATAACTTCTAAAGGCTTTGACTTAGGCTATGTCTTCAGGTTGACACGGCCAGCCAGGTCTGACCAGATTTTCAGAAACCTGGCCAATTGACCAACCAGCGGTCATACCACAATGAAGCTGACGAGCAGACTGTCTTTGTTTTTTGTTTTGTCAAATGCCAAGTAACCTCTGATTTGTAACAATTTAATTTTTGATGAACACGATATGTAGGCTTTGTTCCCCTTAGTATTAAGATCGAAATCAATTTAGTATTCATGTTAGGGTTCAAACAAAATAAAAATGTCTTTATAAATACCCTATATGTTATAAAAACCAAGCAATATAAAACAATGGGGTACTTTTCTGACACGTCCATCATGTGGTGTATTTGATTTCGTCTGGCTGACGAAACTCGCCGTAACACCACCGGGACTGTGACGCATTTTCTGGGCGTCTCCGTGGTGACGTCACGTGAGCTGACTGACACGTCGTTCTGTTGTGTTGAAAAAAAAAAGAAAAGAAAAACATAAGCAGGAAGGAAGACGGAATTTGGCAGTGAAACGTAAATCGCGGAGCATAGGAAAGCTAAGAGGTCAGTAATTTACGCTGTGAGTATCTTACCATCGGTTATACGTATTTATATTAACAATAACATTGATTTAACACGGCGTCGAATTGTGTTGAACGTTAGCTCGCCTGCTAGCTGGTTAGTTAGCCTGGCTGCTCGTTAGTTAACGCTCACTGCTTAGCAACGTTAGCTATTAATATGATACTTTCATGCGTCAACACACAGGGTTTTTGGCTGTCTCACTGTTGCTTCACTGATCTGCCCTTTACTTTGCAAAGACATATTTTATTTATAAGTTGAACGGATTTTGATTTTGTTGCCAGGCTGCCTGCTAACGACGAATTGTTCGAGTGTTATCAGTAAGCTTTGTTAGCGTGCTACTTGTCGTGATTGTGTGCGAGGCTAGCGGTAGTTAATGATAAATAGACTGATAAATAGATAGCTAGATTGGCAGTTAGGTTGGTGGGTAAATGAGTACAAGACTTATTGTATTTCCAGGGTGAAATTGCAGTGTTGCAGTAGTCATACTAAATCACATAAATGCCAAAAATATACAAGTGTAATGGGGAAAAGTTTAATTTTTTTTTCTACGTAGGTTGACACAAGTCTACAATATATTTAAATATACTCAACAGGAGGCCATCCACTCACTGACCATTAGAATAAGTTAACAGTAAATCGATACAGTAAAACATAAGGAAATATATAGGTAAGGTAAAAGTACAGTACAAATAAATGTCAGATACTTAAAGGACACTGTGTAACATTTTAAGTGATTTATTAGCTAAAATCAATATCCTCATTCATAATATGTCCTCATTGGTGTAAAATCACCTCTGCCAAAAATCGAATTATCCTCCTGAGCGGGGAATTACTAATATTAATATACATTTTGTACATTGAGAGGGCAAGTCTTATGGAGGCATCCATGTTTTGGAATGTCATCAGGTGCATTGTTTATAATTTAGAATTGTTCTTATCCTTGAAGGCCACTGTAGCTTCTGTTATTATTCAAAAGGGGTGGGGTTACCCAGGGAGCGTTGCATTCTAGAACTTTCTAGAACTTTCTTGACGATGATGTCATATTACAACTGCACCTTTAAGTTAACATAAAAGTGAAAGTGTAATAAACATAAAATGAGTCTCAGGAAACATAAAATGTAAATTTATTTAGGGTTCCTTCCCACTCATCCGTTAAAGTCTTAAAAATGTATTTGTTTCAATTATCTAAACAATTAGACCTTGTTATGAAATATCTGAAATCAACCATTCAAAAATAATTGTGAATTCAAAATAAATGCGAGGGAAAAATAACTGAATGATCATGAATTTGTTCTTTATCTTTATTTGCATTTTTTTTAAACTCAAATCAGATTGAATGTAACAATCACGTGTTCTTCTTTTCACAGGAGAAATCATCAGAATCTGTTCAGGTCTCCAACCCGTTTCCATCATGAACATGTTCGACCGCAACATCAACTTTGACGCTCTCTTGAAGTTCAACCAAATGTACGTAAGCTTTCTTTAAATGTGAACACACAAACTGCCATTTCTTTCACTTGTTTTGGCAATTAAACCTGCAGTGTGTAGACTTTTTGGGTTTATTTCCTAGCTGACTTTGTAGAAAATAATTATAATATCCATAAGTACCTTTTAATTTAGTGCATAATAGCTGAATTTTTTTTTATAATTATTTTTTTCCCATATTTTCATATTTTTCATATTTCTCCATACCTTGGACCAGCCGCGGCTGGCCCATAGAGGGCGCTAGGGCGCCGCCCCACCCCTCCTCCCCCCAACAAAAAAAAATAATTTTTACGTTTTTTTTGTGTGTGTTAATTTGAGGCAACTAAACTATTTAATTTTACTTAAGAATGCACACTGAATTTATATTCTGGCACTGCATTTACATTTCATGGCGAAATTCAAGCTCTAAACTGACTCATTTAGCTTCTACGGGCGCCAGCTCACGGCGCCCCAAACCCTCGTTCACTCAGAGTGGCCCTATCAATTTCTATTGCCATTCACTTTTAACGGAGGGTTTGGGGCGCTGGGACGTGGCGCCCAGGAACTGGTTACCTGGCAACAATAACAACAACGTTCGGACGGATCTACTATTGCTCGCGGAGTCGCGTGCAGTGTTGCCAACTTAGCGATGTTGTCGCTATATTTAGCGACTTTTCAACCCCCCTGGCGACTTTTTTTTCAAAACAGCGACAAGCGACAACTTTAGCTTTTTTTCTGGTGTTATTGGTGACTTTTTCGCCAAGGCAAGTATCACTTTTAACTCTTCTCAACGAGCAGCGGGAGACTCCCCGGCCCCTCTCCCGTAGCAGAGCACTGACAGGCGGCCTGCTCCTCGCGCAGCAGTCCCTCCCAGCTGCGGTCAGAGCAGGAGATACACACCTCTCTGCTCGTGGTCCGTTAGCATCCCTATTAGCAGTTGTAGTAGCAGCTTTCCCCCCCTCTTCTACAGTCTACGAGTAGTGCAACTCAAAATATTAGGCAGTGCTTTTTTAAACTTTGAGCATGTATGATTACTGCTAGACTTACCATTATCACGTTGCTTGTTTATGCGATTGACACGTTCATAACACTAGAACCTCACCTATTGCCTATGTTGGCATCATGCCTTTAGTGTGCATATTGTAGCCTAAATAATTATCTGCAAACCTATGTTGGCATCATGCTTTTAGTGTGCATAGGCTATTATTGTATAATTCTCTGCAAACCTATGGTGGTGTGACGCACACAAGACATATGGTCACAATTTGTGTTTATGTATTAATTTTATCAGTGATCATAATCACTTGTTTCCCAGCACTTGCTGATGATTTACATTTCAACTTTTATTATCTCTTATTCAGTCTTTGAAGGCTTGTACTTCTGAGTGTGATACCGATTAACGCCAGAGAGAGAGAGAGAGAATGTGAACTTGTGTATAATTCTCAATTGTTATTGATGTATTTGCACTTTTAATTTTGCTGAATTCTACAAGGCAAATAAATTAAGTTAAAACCTAGTTCCCCTGTCCCATTTGTCTTTGTAAGGAAATGTTCTATTTTGTCTTTATTATTTTGTCAGAATGCACCAGAATGCTTCATTTGTATGTGAAAATCACAAAAAAATCTTCGGGGGAGGATCCCCCCAGACCCCCCTACATGGGTTTGGTTTATAACATTTCAGCCCCACCTAAAAAAAAATTCACCAGCCGCCACTGCCTTGGACCAAGGCATTGGTGCCGCCATGTTGGAAGTGTCATGGTTGGAATGTCATCAGCTGCATTGTTTAGAATTTAGAATTGTTCTTGTCCTTGAAGGCCACTGTAGCTTCTGTTATTATTCAAAAGGGGTGGGGTTACCAAGGGAGCGTTGCATTCTAGAACTTTCTAGAATTTTCTAGAACTTTCTTGATGTCATATTACACACTGCACCTTTTTAAAGGATCACTATGCCGTTTCAGAGGAGGGGGGATTTGTTTACATTTTCAGCGCCTGCAGTTAGTTTAGATAACATATTTTCTTTGTGTTATTTTCAGCTTTGAATAATTCCCTCATCATAAATCAAAACTTAATTATTTTGAGGAACCTGGAACCAAACGTGAGACTAGAATATGTTTGTAAACCAAACTGTGGGCTCTGCTGCTGTAAACAACAACAGTGAAACAGTAACTTTTTTCAGGAAGCTTTCTAACTTCAAACAGTGTTCCAGGGAAACACATTTTACCTGTGAGGAAAGTTTTATTGAGTTATAACATAAACCTTAGAAAATGTTCACTTCTCTGACACAGCCAAAGTTACACAGTGCATCTTTAACTAAAACAAAAGAGGAACTTACATAAGCTTAAACCTGCAGTGTGTAGAATTTTGGGTTTTATTTCCTAGCAGATTTTGTAGAAAGTAATTATAATATCCATAAGTACATTTAATTTACTGCATAATAGCTGAAAAAAACGTTTTGAATTATTATTTTTTCCCTTAGAAAGGATGATGTCATATTACACACTGCACCTTTAAAGTCAAGTACTTTTATCTATTGCATCTAAAGTTTCCACCGGCCCGACCTGTTTCGACCATTCATTCTTATCTTGTTTGTTCTTCTGTCCAGATCTCATTCCACCCAGGCCCATCTGAAGAATGTCTACTCCAGCCTGGCAGTGTGCATGTGTGTGGCGGCCGCCGGATCCTACGTCCATGTGGTCACACGTCTATTCCAGGTAATAATGAGTACTTATTTTTATTTTTTGATGATTTTTTTTGGCATTTTTAAGTTCTATTGGATAGTACAGAGTTGAAATGGAGAGAGAGAGGGGGGGATGACATGCAGTTAAAGGCCTACTTCACCAGTGGGAATATGAAGGTGTATTGAATTCTGAGATCCTATGTAAGGCAAGGCAAGGCAAGTTTATTTATATAGCACAATTCAAACACAAGGCCATTCAAAGTAGTATAAATGTGGAAAAAAAAATTGAAATTGGTTCATCCTAGCCTGAGAAAAGGCAGAAAGAGTGTTTAATGGTCTCACTGTCTAACCCTACATTTCTCTTACTGTGACTCACAGTAACAGTAACTATATAGGATCTCAGAATTCAATACACCTTCATATTCCCACCGGTGAAGTAGGCCTTTAAGACCTGAGCCAATATGGTACGCGCTCTATCCACTACGCCACCGGAAGGGCCTCGATTATTACAATTTTTATATATTTTTATATTCAAGTGTTTCATTTTACAGTCTATGGTATTAAGCCTTGTTCCAACTGAGCATTAAGGTTTGGTATTGGCATGTATTTAATTTGCCTTTCTACTGCCAACATTTGGATCGGATACCAAAATAAGCAAACCTTTTAGTACCTAATTTGTCACCCTTTGGTTTGAGTATTTTTATATTCTGTTTTTTCTTTTACAGTCTATGATATTAAGCTTTGTTCCAAGTCCAACTGAGTAGTATGGTTTGGTATTGGCATGTATTTAATTTGTGTTTCCACTCTCAAATGTTGGAAAAGGGTTCCAAAATAAGCAAACCTTTTAGTACCTATTATTGCCACCTTTTCGTTGGGGTACCAAGCCGTCCTAAAGGGGTGGAGCTACAAACTGCAGTCCATTGATTGGTCAAGAGAATCATTTCCGTTAAGAGATAAACCGTCTTGTGTGATCACCTCGGCCAGAGTGAAGAGTCTTGTGTTTACAATTAAATGTGGGTGCGCAGCTCTTTGTTTATAGTGTCACATTCTTCCTCTTCCTTGAATTTATTGTCAAGACAACACTGTGACCCGCTGCTACGATGTCACCATAGTTACCTAGCTGCCATGGCTATCGTTGCCTGGCATAAAACCCTGCCTACCGAGTAAGTTAAGTTAAGGCAAGGCAAGTTTATTTATATAGCACAATTCAGACACATTTCCATTCATTCAAAGAAGTGCTTTACAGGGGCAAGATTAAAATACATCAAGTATAGAATACACATTAGAAAAGCGAATGAAAAATAAAACTTTAAAATTTAAATAAAAGAAATAAGGCAGTTGAAATGTAAGCCATATCTATGGTTACCGTTCCATTCCAAACCAAACTACTCATCATCATCATCAACTTTTATTATTAGACTCAAGGTCCATTTAAAAGACATACAATACAAAAAATAGACCACACACACACACACACACACACACACACACACACACACACACACACACACACACACACATAAATAAGAATAAAAAACATTCTGACCACTTATACCAATGTCTCCAAAGCTATGACTGGCTACTGTTCAGTAGAAATGAGACGTCACACTAACGATACAACTGATCCTCTGACTTCAATGCAAATCGTGTTCCTTCACAGTACAGACAGTAGTCACTCTATCCTTCCTAATCGCACATCATTTGCACATTAGTTTCAGTTACCTCGAGGCTAGAACAAGCTATTGCACATTTTTACATGTTTCTCAATAGTACACTTATGCAATGTTGTGAGTTAAACCTGCAGTGTGTAGAATTT
This sequence comes from Ammodytes dubius, assembly GCA_026122265.1. Lineage (NCBI taxonomy): Eukaryota > Metazoa > Chordata > Actinopteri > Uranoscopiformes > Ammodytidae > Ammodytes > Ammodytes dubius. Next base: position 29,109,224 of record CM047511.1, on the reverse strand, counting down.
TGGGTTTTATTTCCTAGCAGATTTTGTAGAAAGTAATTATAATATCCATAAGTATATTTAATTTAGTGCATAATAGCTGAAAAAAATGTTTTTAATTATTATTTTTGCCCTTAGAAAGGGTCTCGTATATGTCCATATTTCTGCATATTTTGGACCAAGGCCTAGTGCCGCCATCTTGAAAGTGTCATAGTTGGAATGTCATCAGGTGCATTGTTTAAAATTTAGAATTGTTCTAGTCCTTGAAGGCCACTGTAGCTTCTGTTATTATTCTAAAGGGTTGGGGTTACCCAGGGAGCGTTGCATTCTAGAACGTTCTTGATGATGTCATATTACACACTGCACCTTTAAGTTCAGTTACCTCGAGGCTAGAACAATCTATTGCACATTTTTACATGTTTCTCAATAGTACAGTTATGCAATATTGTGAGTTAAGTAGGAAATGTATTTAGAAACACAGCGTTATCCAACATCAATGCTTGTTCAGTGTTGCTGGTAAGCTATGTAGATCGCAATGCATCTTTTTGTATGATTTAATTTAGCTACACAATTACTAAAATATAAATACATGACCCACACACATTAAATGACTCAGTGGCATTTTCTATAAATGATAGCAGTTCTTCTTCCCTGAGGGTTATTATGTTAGGATTTTTAGTTCAGATAATTTAAGTGTAATACATTTTTTTTCATGATGAAGTCTTTAGTTTAGTTAAATCCTTTGCTCTCGAACACTGCTTGAAACCAGGAAGTCAGTGTCTTTCAGTGAAGTTTAGATTCTTTGGTCAGTTACCATGTGCTCATGCTTTGTTGCTTACACACCTCTATCCATGTTTCAGGTGTAAACAGTAATACACGCCTGTAAGAGACAGTCAGACTTATCTAAACAGACGCATTAGTAGGATACTGAGGGGCTGTGGCGAAGTGGATAGGCTGGTGGACCCGCAACTATAGGGTCGGTGGTTCGATCCCCCGTCTCCCCGCCACATGTCCAAGTGTCCCTGAGCAAGACACTGAACCCTAAATGTCGGTGTATGAATGTGTGCTCCAGTTGTAAGGCGCTTTGGATAAAAGCGTCTGCTAAATGGCATGTCATACTCTGCAGCCTGACACTTGAGACCCTTGTTGGTACCAGCTCCCACCCTCCCCCCGTTAGTTATTTTGGGATTTCCGGTTTAAGAATATACTGTGATGAAGACAGACATAAACATATGGCCAAAAAGGATCAGCATATTTGTAAATGTTTTGGTTAGAAGTGACATTAAAGGTATAAATAAAATACTGATGAGAATACCAAGATATAGTGACACAAAGCAACATAAGAGCTGCTATAAAACGCTGCCATGTCTGCTTCACTAGTGCCTGTACTGCAGAACCGCTTTAACCAAATGAAATGCTTTACATAAGAACCACAGGCCAAAGTACAGGGCTGACATTTTATTCGCAATCAACCCAAGATAAAAAAGTTAAGATAAGACAGAGTTTTATTCATTTTAAAGTTCCTTTCTTATCTTAAAATCTTTGCAAGAAATTTGCTAAGATACTTGCTTTAAAAGAGATACTTCATACTTTCAGAAAAATGGGTATTGAATTAGAAAGAATAGATAGAAAAGGACAAAAAATATAAGAGTTGTTAGTGTGGGGCACTCCGGTGGCGTAGTGGATAGAGCATGTACCACATCGGCTCCGGCCTTGTTGCAGTGGTCGCGGGTTCAAGTCCTACCCCTTTACTGCAGGTCATCCCCCCTCTCTCTCTCTCCCTATTTCAACTCTGAACTATCCAATGAAGCTTGAAAATGCCAAAAAATTATCTTGAGTTTTTGGTGTGATATTTAAACCTGGTTCCTTTGGTAGTTTTGAAGAAAAATTAACAAAATATCTACAGTATGCTCACAAACTTTCATATTTGCTTCAAATAATTTTTCCTCCAAAAAAATACAAATAAGATGAGTTTTCATTTGGGTTTTACCTGGAAATTGATAAAGATGCCTCTCCTTTACCACAAGGACTCACACATACATATAAGTTTTTGTTTTAATATTTAGTATTTGTTGGTGTGATGTTAACCCTGTTCCCCTGGTCCCAGGGCGGGCTGCTGTCCGTGCTGGGTTCTCTGGCCATGATGTTCTGGCTCGCCATGACGCCTCACAACCCCGAGACGGAGAAGAAGAGACTGGCCATCCTTGCCGGCTTCGCCTTCCTCACAGGTACACACATGGTTTTGGGCGGCTGTGGCGAAGTGTGTAGGGAGTAGGGCTGCAACTAACGATTATTTTGATAATCGATTAATCTGTCGATTATTTTCTCGATTAATCGATTATTGATCGATTAGTGTTTTGGTCCGTAAAATGTCAGAAAATGGTGAAAAATGTTGATACATTTTCCAAAGCCCATGTTGACGTCCTCAAATGTATTGTTATGTCCAAATCACACAGATATTTCAGTTTACTGTCATTATAGGATTAAAGAAACCAGAAAATATTCACATTTGAGAAGCTGAAATCAGAGAATTTGGACATTTTTTATTAGTAGGGTGGTCGACCCTCAACTATAGGGTTGGTGGCTCAATCCCCCGTCCCCCCTGCCACATGTCCAAGTGTCCCTGAGCAAAGACACTGAACCCTTAATTGCTCCCGATAGTTAGCCTGCTGCTATCGATGTATGAAAGTGTGTGTGAATGGAAACGTGGGAATGTGAACAGGTCTCCCTTGAAAAAGAGTCTCTGGTCTCAATGGGATTTACCTTTTATAAATAAAGGTTAACATTGTTGTATTCCTAACAGCAGTGTGTTTGTCTTCCTCTCTGTCCCTCTCCAGGTGTCGGCCTCGGACCAACACTGGACTTTGTCATCGCCGTCAACCCGAGGTATGTAGAGACCAGTGTTACACCACGCAACACCACCACACACACACACACCACACACACACACACACACGTACACACACACACACACACACACAAGTTAAACATTGTAGAACTGATGTTCAAACTAAACTGTAATGATAAGAGTATTGTGTGAAGTTATGTGGCCATGTACATCTGTACAATCATGTGTGAATTATTTAAAGTTTGATATTTATTCTCGTTGTCCTCCAAAGATCTTCCTCTTTTGTCAATGTTTTGGTTCATTTAGCAAAAAAAAGAGAAAATAAAAACAGTTTATTCAAATCTCAAGTAAAAATAAAACCAAAGTACGGTTTACATTTTGTTTTACAATCATTCATCATTTCAATTCTCAAGTGTTAAAAAAACAAAAACAATCAAACAAACAAATGTTATTTCTTTATTTAAAATGTAATTTATTCTAAGATATTTGATTTATTATCAATAAACTACAACACACTTCGTAATCTGTCCATCATCCTTCGTCAAGACATTTAGAAATACACCTGAAATGGGGGCGCCTTTAGCTCAGTTGGTAAGGCGTCCCCCTCCCGGGCCGGGCCCAGCAGCAGACCCGGGTTCGATTCCAGCCCGCGGTCGTTCTCTGCATGTCACTCCCCTCTCTGCCCCATTTCACCTCTGTCTCTCTGCACTATCAATAAAGCATAAAAATGCCCAAAAAATATCTAAAAAAAAAAAAAAAAAAAACACCTGAAACCACTATACTAAAATAAGTTTAGTAGACATTCTCATATTTGCGATTGATTTAAACTTGCTCTGTCGTGTCTCCTCAGCATCATCGTGACAGCGTTCATGGGAACCTCCATGATCTTCATCTGCTTCACTCTGAGCGCTCTGTACGCCAAGCGCAGGAGCTACCTCTTCCTGGGAGGTAAGGGCCCTAGTACTGTTTATACACACTAGACTGTATAATGTGTTGATGTTGATGATAATGTGTTGATGTTGATGATAATGTTGTATTTTTGCCTTGTTTTATGCTTGTTAGGCGACCTTGAGTGCCTTGAAAGGCGCCATATAAAATAAATGCATTATTATTATTATTATTATTATTATAATAGGGCTGGGAACATCTACAAAACATCTCTAAATAGTATCTGTTATTTTTGACAAGAAATGTATTAATATGTATCTCCAAAACGCTTTGAAATCATTTTCAAAACTTGATTTAAAAACTTTAAATAATTAGTTATTTAATTTAATTTTCCTTAACATTTTTGGTTATCTAACCTAGCTAGATGTCCCCCACCCCCTCTAATACTTTATATAGTTGTCTTCTGCCTAATAAACACACAAACACACTGTTTAACTTTAACTGAATCTCCCCTCAGGCACTCTGATGTCCGGCCTCTCCCTGCTGTTCCTCATGTCTGTCATGAACATGTTCTTTGGCTCCGTCATGATGTTCAAGGTAACTAAGCAACCATTCCTCACTCATATGGTCAATGTGGACTAATTTGGGGCGACTGTGGCTCAGTTGGTAGAGCGGGTCGGCTGATGATCAAAGGGTTGGAGGTTCGATCCCCGCCCTGCCACCTGTGTCATGGTTGTTGTGTCCTTGGGCAAGACACTTCACCCACCTTGCCTCGTGTGAATGTCGATAGTTAGCCTGCTGCTATCGGTGTATGAATGTGTGTGTGAATGGTAACGTGGGAAAGGAAAACAGGTCTCCCTTGTAAAAGAGTCTTCGGTCTCAATGGGATTTACCTGTAGAAATAAAGGTTAAAAAATAATAATAAAAAAATAAAAGTACCGTGAGAAGAATCCCTCAAGTTGCCTACTGAGTCTTCATGCTAACCGGAGCGGTTGAATTTTGAATTTTGAATTTTGAATTGAATTGAATTGAAAATGTTTTTATTTCGAACAAGTCAATAATGAAAAATAAAAAAGCAATAATAAACAATAAAATAAATGAAACAAGTGGACAGTTACAATAAAGTAATATTTACGCACAATGAAAACCACAAATGAAAATAAACTGTCTTACACTTGCTTTACCTGTTCGAAAAGGGGTGAGAAGAAGAAGAAAACGGCTGTTGCTATCAGACCATAACCATAACCTGCACCGTTCACTGTTGTTACACGTGCAGTGGATATTAATGTGTGTGTGTGTGTCTATGTCTGTCTCAACAGGCTCACATGTACCTGGGTCTGCTGATCATGTGCGGCTTCGTTCTGTTCGACACTCAGCTGATCATTGAGAAAGCTGAGAACGGAGACAAGGACTACGTCTGGTGAGAGAGAGAGAGAGAGAGAGATCAAATCAGTTTTATTTGTTTAGCCCAATATCACAAAAATAGACATTTGCCTCAGTGGGCTTTAGGCAAGGCAAGGCAAGGCAAGTTTATTTATATAGCACAATTCAGACACAAGGCCACTCAAAGTGCTTTACAGGGGCAAGATTAGAATACATAAAACACATTATAAAACATTTAAAAGCGAATAAAAGAAGCAAATAAAATAAAAATTGCAGGTTAAAATGGAAACAAAAAAGTCTTCAGACTCGATTTAAAAGAACTGAGAGTTGCAGCAGACCTCATGCATACAGTATGACACCCTCTGCCCTTAGACCCTTAGCTCGGCTGAGAAAGAGCATTTATCTGTCGGCTCACAGGCTTTCTGTAGGCTAACACCATGCAAATACATTAAACCACAGTGACTTGTACAACTAAGCAATAGTTCGTAATGATAGCTATGAAAAGACTGGGTCACAGTTCCTAGTGATTTATAAAAAGACTGGTTCTAATTCATTTGAGTTTTGAATAATAAGCTACTCATCTGATATGTGTTTACGCTTATAGGAGTCTTTCATTTACAAGAAAACTTTATCTATTTGTCATTTAGGCTTAAAAAGATATTCTCTTTAGATGTTTGCTTGTGGAAAGGAGTAACATTAGGTCAGACACACAGTTTGAATTAAAAGTAAGAAGTTCACACATCCACATTAAAGAAAGGACCTGCATTGTTTCAGATTTTGTGACTGACTTTCTAAATAAATTTTTATTTCCCAATTGTACATTTCTAGAAAGTAGTTTAACCCTAGTCGATACATAAACTCAGCCCTTAGAAGATACATTTTTCAACCAGATATCTTTATTCTAGAGATATTGTATTATATAATATGTTTTTAATTTTTTTTAATCTAAAAAGTAAATGTCTGAAACAGCCCTTAATCTAACTCCATATCCTCTGTGTGTCTGCAGGCACTGTGTGGACTTGTTCCTTGATTTCGTCACAATCTTCAGGAAACTGATGGTCATCCTGGCCATGAACGATAAGGTAAAGGCATGTACCGGCTTCTCTTACTAACCCGCTCATGTTAAGTTTTCATTTTTTTATTTATTATTTTTTAACTTTATTACCAGGAGTCCATATTACATAATTTTCTCAATTGGCCATTATTTTTCATTAACCTTTATTTTACAGGAATATTCAAAATCTCCCTGGCCAAGAGGCAGCATAAAAACATAAAAGTTTCGCATTAAAAAAACTAAATTTCACACTCAAAACAAGACACAAAACACATTAAAAGAGTCACAAAGCATCAATCTCATTGGCTTTTCATATTCTATGTTTATACAATACATAATTATCTACTCTTAGTTAAAGGTGCCTGAGGAACTTTCAGTTTGTGTTCATTCTTGCACACCCTTTGGACAAAGCTAGTAGTGTTTTACTACGCCAGCTGTTGTTCCTGGGTGAGCGTACTTACGATGTACAAAGCATTAAGAAAAACTATATAAATACTAGATGTGTCTCATTTGCTGTCACATGTAATTATGACATCAGAGGAAAAATTGAGACTGTTTCAGAAATATTTAAAAGTTCTGCGTAGCACCTTTTTTAAGTAGCGTTAACTAAAAACGTACCCTATAACAACAGTATTTATTTAAGACTGCTTCAGTATTGAGTCATGGGGCTGAGAGCTCAGAACAGGGAAGTGTGAAGTGTTGAAAGACTGTCATTGTTGGTTTTGCTTTTTACATGAGATTTGTTTACGATAACACAATACAGGAGTGGCTCGAGCCCTAGTGTCCCAACAAGAAAGTTCAGTCTTTAATACATGCTACTGGTTTTCCCCTGTTGCTTGCGGAGATGCTTTTGGTTTCGAGATATCATAAACTTCTGTCACTGCTGCAGCACAATAGACTTATTGCTAGATGTCCCACTAACAAGTTTTCAAACCAGATATGACAAGTTGCTTTACAAACTGTTGCTCCCATCTTTGGAATGTTAATGGGCCGTTTTTTACTTTACTATATAAAGTTATTGACCTAAATTTATTTAAATCAAAATTCCATCTCCTAAAAAAAAATGTTTATGTCTCACTTTAACTACATTTCCTTTGTGATGTACAGATGAAGAATATTTAAGAAAAACCTTTTGACTGTTCTCTTCAATTATTTATTTCCTATATGAGCATTGCTATATAAAACAACTTATTCTTCTTCCCTTTTCTAATTCTAATTATTTCTCTCTTTTCTTTGTTTTTCAGGAGAAGAAGAAGGAGAAGAAGTAAAAAGTCTTTTGAGTGTCTGGATAATAAATCGATCTGTCAGACGAGGCTCAAAAACCGCAACGCACTCGGTGCTTTTTCACTCTCTGTCTTCATTTACTGAATTAACTCCTCTGTGGTCTTATATATTATTATTGAACTAATTCTTTTTGATTTATTCTTAATGAAAAAAAAAAAAAAAACTTACAAACAACAACAAAAGGTTTTTTGAATGTAGGTTTTGTGGTACACTAACTCAATGCTAGTCCCAGCATTACATACATACAGTCAGAACCGAAATGATTCATACACCTGGCAAATTTTGATTTAAAGTTCTTTTATGAAACCAGCAAGCTTTTTTCTTGATTGGAAATGACACAGGCTTCTCCCAAAAGATAATAAAACGATGTACAAGAGGCATCATTGTGGGAGAAAACAAATTTTTTCTGCTTTTATTAACATTTGAACAGGGGTATGAATAATTTCGGTTTTGACTGTAACATACCATGGCTGTGAATGGAAGAATAGACTAATGCTGCAGTGAGCACACTTGGCCACTAGGGACAGTGTTGTACCAGGAAAAAGCATTTTTGAATATTTAGTTATTTAGTGCCATAATATGAATGACATACATGGTTCGGCTCCTTATTTTTAGTGGGTCATGTTTGTGAGCTTCTGAGATTTAATCATTGTTTTGTTTTGAAGTCATTTTCAGTGTTGATTTTTTTTTTGCATTATTTATAGTTTTCCTTTTAAGTGAAGTGACGATGATAAATAGTGAAACCCCATGATTTTTGACAACAGAGAAAATTTCCCCCCTGTATTAGTTTAATTGAGATATTTTGTTATTTTGGGCCGGCATTTTGAGTAAGAAAGTAAAAGCCTGTAAGTTATCTAGACGGATTCATAAGATTTTGGAATATTGACTGAAAGAGTAAGAAGATTTTTTCGAGTCACTTTCTCTGTCTTTTTTCAAACTTGGATATCAAGAGGCAGGTGAGTTATTAAAAAAAACTTTCCCCTCTCCCCGCCCACCCAGTGTAAATCTATCTCAACATACTGTTGTCTAGAAAAAATAGTTTGCCAAAAAAAAATGGTCAAGATGATGTTAACCTTTAAGATTTTTTTGAAAGTTGTAAAACTGTGAAGAATTTATTTTATTGATGTAAAATTGAAACTAATAATTTGATACATTTTGCTCAAATAAATGTGTTGAACGTATTGGAACGAAGTCTCGCCTTGCTCTGTCACTCTCGGTAACTCCTATTATGAATGATAGTTATGCTTTTTTATAAGGTTTCTAGACCAGAAATACTGAGTAATCGATTCAGTTAAATTGTAGGGGGAAAAAATTGCTATTTTGATCAAACATTTGCTGTCTCAAAACTAAGAGTGTTTTCTTTGTCATTTTTAACTTAAAATAATTATCTAAGTTTTCAGACTTTTGGTCGGACAACACAAATAATTAGCTGACGTCACCTTGTGCACTTGGAATTTACGAGTATGGATTAATTCATCTTTTGGAGATACTTCATAGACTAAAGATTGATCGGAAGATGACTCAGAATGAAGACATTTTGCTAGTTGCAGCCCAAAAAATTATATTTAGTGTGTGTATCAAAAGCAAGTGTTTGCTATACTCACTTGTATTCATAGTTATTACTGATGCATTATGTAAAAAGAAAGTGATGTATTTTGTTAAGCTGTAAATTTGAATTTTTAAGATTTATTTAGAGTCTGATTCTGGAGAACACTTGTATAAAATCTGTAAAATAACTGCTTCACACACACAGAATTAAATGAAAACATTTTATTTAGAAAGTTTGAAAAACGGCAGTAGGTACATAGGACCTCTAAAGGCTAACGGGGAAACGGACAGCAACAGAGATGAGATACAACAGATATGAACATAATAACCTACCAAGCCAGGAGACTGCAACTTCCACAGAAAGATAAAAAAAAAAAAATAAAATCGAAATAAAATATAAGATGACTGCAAAATGATGTACATTTAAAATAAATAAATAATAGAAAATACATATTCATTGAATAGTGTAGCCATTTCTTCTTATCTATGTTATTATTGCTGGTATATATTACCCTTTAAATGCATTATGATTCAAAAACAGACATATTCTGCTGACAACCTTATTCCCAGGTGGTCAAAACAATATCAACATGGTCAATAAAATCGTTTTTTTTTTTACATTTAAAATTGTGATGCGATGAGTTTAGCATTTAAAGAATCACAGACATGAACATTCATTTTTTTTGTAAGGAGCTCCATGTTGAGTTTAGCTTTTTTGTTTTTCGATACATTATCCCTGCGTTCCAATCCCCATACTTCCTCACTATTTAGTACGCCAGACAAAGATTTAGGATGTCCCAATTCGTGCACATCCTCAATTGTAGTATGCTGAAAATACATAAATGCCCCACTAACTCCAATAGCATTTTGGAGTATTCGTCTTTATTCTTGACATTTCTCAACATAATGAAAAAATACCTTCCTTATCTGATTTTTTTTCTCTCTCCTGTGGCCCTAAAACTCTTCTGTACTTTAGTATGACTATGTAGTGTAGTAAAAGAAAAGAGTATGTGATTTGGAACGCAGGGTTTGTTGTGAAATGTCGCCGGTGATACAGTACGTCAGCTATCGGACCCTCCACTCGCCTTTTCAAAGTAACAGAGTCCGAAAAAATGAACGAGAGAAATGTCGCTGAACAACTTAGTGACAACTTTTGTGCTAAAACCATTAGCTTAGCCATGCGTTTTGTTTCATAGTCCTGTTTTTACATGAATTAAAGCTATAGTGCGTAGCTTTTTACATGTAAATGGAATGTCCATTACATTCAAGCCAGTTGACACAAAGTTGATTAAGCCTTATCAGCTCCACAAAACTCTCTCTGTATTTCTCAGTATGGCAGCGTTTACAAACTGGTGTCGCCCCCACCCTGACACTGGTGCAGGAGCTCAGAAAAATCCCCAAGAAGAGCCCAAGAAATGTTTCAGTTGTTGATTCTACTGCTAAGAAAAAAACCTGGACGTACAGCAGAAGATCCAGTATCCATTTCGAGGCGCCGAGAGTGCTGTTATAACTCAGAATTCCTCATGGGGGCGACAGAAGTTACGCACTTTAGCTTTAAAGAGAGTCAAGTCTTGGAGTGTGAAGGAGTGAACGACCTACAGAATGTTATCGGGCGGCTTTTGGCTTCGTGTTTATTGGAAATCCTGAGGAGAAGTCTTTTTCTTTTTCTTTTTTCTTTTTCCAGTTGCAACAGAGAAACAGCTGATGAGATAATGACTTCATCTTCATCATCACCATCATCATCTTCATCATCATAATGTTCTAGTGGGACGTCAACGAAGGGAGGGGCCTGTGAGCTGTAAAGTGTCCGAAATGCAGCAACGACCAGAATATGTGTGTGTGTGTGTGTGTGTGTGTGTGTGTGTGTGTGTGTGTGTGTGTGTGTGTGTGTGTGTGTGTGTGTAAAAAATGCAATAAAGCCCAAAATGTGAAAACTGGTCGATAATGTAACAACATGCTGAGCTCATAAAAATAACAATAATTTTTTTTGCCCAAAATGTAACAACTTATTACATTATCGACGTGAGCAACATTTTTATATTTTTCTCCAAAGTGATATCATTATAGAGTGAGTCAATAATGTATGGATTCATTGAAGCAGTAATTGCTCTAATATAGAAGTCCCCCAAAAATGTTTCGTTCGCTGCATAATGTAATACGTTTTTTACTCAATGCGCTCCACACTTTGAAACATTCAATTCAGTTAATCTAAGAAGGGGACGGGTCAAGTTAATAAAACACATGATCATACATGTGTTACTTGATGTAATCGACCAGTTATGACATTGTGAGTTTTATTAATTATTCATTTAAATAAACTTACATTTCAGTTTGTCGTTATATTTCTTAACTCTCTTCCAGGGAAAAGTTTATTTTTTTCCTCAAACAGTTGGTGGGGTGTGAGCATCATCTTCGCAGCGTCACAGCCAGCAACCAACCAGAGCGCCAAAGTGTGTGTGTGTGTGTGTGTGTGTGTGTGTGTGTGTGTGTGTGTGTGTGTGTGTGTGTGTCTGTCTGTGTGCGTGCGTGCGTGCGTGCATGCGTGCGTGCGTGTGTGTGTGTGTGTGTGTGTGTGTGTGTGTGTGTGTCAGCCCCCGAACTCTCCTGTCAGTGCTGTGGTCCCGTGGTGTGTCCTGCATGGCCCCTCCCACCTAACATCCCCAACCAATCAGAGCGCAGTCATTGGTCTCATAGTCTTAAATCCATTCATTCATTGGTCCATTAAAAATCATCCTTGGCTTCCGCAGGAGGACAGACTGTCGTAGAGAGAGTCGCTGAGTGACTCTGGGGTCTCGGGCACCGGCGGGCGGTTTGGGGACAGGGCGTCCTGCTCCAGCACGGCCTCGGGGACGCTGGGCGTGCGCGTGTGTTTCCCCCGGCGAGAGAGCCCCGTCTGGGCCGGGACGGGCAGGCTGGAGGGGTCCACTACCACCCTGCTGGAGGAGGGGGGGACAGCCGCCTTCATGCTCTGGAACGGAAGGAGGCAGAGATGGGTTATGGTTAATGCAAGGTTGTGATTATCATACACATTGAGGGGGACACACCCTACCATTAATATGCTCAAAATGTCTCCAGCTAGCTCTAGTGATATAAAAAAATAGTAATAAAGCAAAACATAGTTATTCTACAACAGGCACACAGCATCGCACCAAGTAACAATTATCAAATGTAATCATAAAAATATGTCCAATATTATATATAGACATTAATATTAGTATTACTGGTTCAAGTTCTACTGTTTAGTGTATTACAGTAAAAAAAATTAGAAGCTGTTTCCTTTTGTCCTAAAAAATAATAATATAATGTATTTTTCTTTCTCTCTATCTATATACGATAACAACAATGTTTATGCTTTTGCGTTCCCTTGTTTATTGTATACAACACTCCACTTTTCCAACTTCTATTGTGAATTTTCTAATAGAAGTCAGTGGGACAGAAATAGATGCTAGGGTTAGTAGTTTGGCTTATGTAACGCCTGAAGGTGCAAAAACAAAAGTGGGTTATGCAAGTCAGAAGTCACCGCACTGTGTGAATCTTTAATACTCAGCTGATTAATAATTTCTAAAGGGAGAATGCGCTTCTGTGTTTTTTTACATTATGTAAGAAGTGAAGTGAGTGCTGCAGGTTTAAAAATGTATCTCTAGGCCACTCACTGTCTGCAAAGTATTCTCAGTCTGTAAAATGACCCAGATAATACACTTTAGTGGTTGTTTTTACAATAGGAATACACACACACACACACACACACACACACACACACACACACACACACACACACACACACACACACACACACACACACACACACACACACACACACACACACACACACACACACACACACACACACACACAATCTGATAAAACTGAAATTAAGGTAAAAAAAACGGCAAAACTAACCATCATATACAGTAGTTCTAACCAGTAAAGTTAGAACTACTGTATATGATGAGATGACAGGTAATAGTCAACCTGGTTTTTCTATATTGTATCAATAGAATATAGGAAATATATCATTACAAGTGGTACTTTGCTGCAGTCCTTTAACTGTGCTGAAAATGTGTGTGTGTGTGTGTGTGTGTGTGTGTATTGCAAGTACATGTGGTTGTTGGGAATGTTGTATCCTGCTTGTGTGTGTGTGTGTGTGTGTGTGTGTGTGTGTGTGTGTGTGTGTGTGTGTGTGTGTGTGTGTGTGTGTGTGTGTGTGTGTGTGTGTGTGTGTGTGTGTGTGTGTGTGTGTGTGTGTGTTGTCTGTTTGTCTGTGACTGTGTCCTAAACACTGTGTAAGTGTTTGGCTGATTTGAGTGTGTGTGTGTGCAGTTTGTCCTTTTAACATTTAATTTGACCCTCTTTTTATAGCCCCCCCGCCTCCCCCCTATCTTCTAGAGGCTTTTATCTTCTGCCAATCCGTCATTGTAAATATTGTATATAATAATATTGTAAAGGTTAAATAAAATAAAATAAACAAACATTTAAAGGTCATCGACAACATGGTAGGTTAAAGAGCATGTTTTCTCTATTGCGTAACAATGTTAGGTGAAGGGATATAATGCAAGTGTTAATATGTTTAATGCACTGAAAACATTGTGAGTAAAGTGCTAAGTGCTAAGTAACATATTTATTGCACATTATTGTGATTACCAATGCACGCTGAGGAAAGCTGTCTGGCCCGAAACGTCTGTGTAGCAACTGGATAAATTAATTAATATGTTTATTGCACAAAAAATTTGTGCGAAAAAAGAAATTCTGAATGTTGTCGAAAACATTTTTTTTTCTAAATGTTTGTGAAAAATTGAATACATTTCGGAATGAAAAAAAAATTCCGGAATGTTCGCCAAAAAAAAAAAACGCATTAATACAGTTGGGGGATCCTTATACAGTATATGCGGGTTAGCTAAGTAAGAGACTAGAGACAGTAGAAAGTAGGAACAAATTTAGAGACCACTCCAAATGTTCAGTGTCTCTCGTTTTACTATTTATAGGAATATGTTTGAGTAGAATGAACATTTTGGTTTTATTCTACAAACTACTTATGACATCTATTGCAGTATGTCCGTCCTGGGAGAGGGATCCCTTACTTTGTCGACTCTCCCTGAAATTTCTTACATTTTTTTAATCCCGGTAAAGGGTTTTTTACTGGGAGTTTTTTCTCAGCCGAGCTAAGGGTGTAAGGGCAGGGTGTCAAATTGTATCATATTATATGAAATGTAAAGCCCACTGAGACAAATGTATTTGTGATTTTGGGCTATACAAATAAAACTGATTTGATTTGATTTGATTTACTGACAGCATTTCTACCAAATCCACAAGAATATTGGTAAATAGAATATTTCAAATTTAGAAATATATCATATCTAGACCTATGTATCCTCCTTACCCCTCTGAAGGGCGAGCCAAAGGACACTGGTTCCTCCTCCTCCTCCTCCACAGCCAGGTAAACCTCCGTCTGCCCCGCGGGAGTCTTCAGGTTGGGGAAGGTCCAGGTCTTAGAGCGCGGGGAGAACACACTCGCTCCGTGGGACTCTTTGTCTACGGATGAAGCAGATTTAGACATTTGGGTTAATGATATTTAATTAACAGAATATTTTGTCGATAGCACACACACATACATATACAATTTTTGTTTACTGCTGTATAATTATGTACTAACTAGAGTAAGTACAAACTGTCCAATAAAGCCTGAAAAACTAATGGCAAAAAAAATAAAAAAATAATTTATTCTTTTTTCATACAACCTGTCTGTAACAAATGAAGAACTTTGCACTTTGTAATACTGAAAACTAAATAAAAATATCTTGATTTAAAAATAAATAAAAAAAAGTGTACAGAATTTTAACAACACCAGCGCCTGTTGCCCTAAAGATCTTTGCTAGTGTTTGCTGTTAGAGGTCAATTATGATCATCAGAGGAAAAATTAGACATTTAAAACTTAATTTAAAACTTCCTCATAGTCTCTTTAATTGTATAATATTGTTGTCACCTTCTCGTATGCCCCCTGCCTGGCTGCGGCCCTCCATCACAGCCCCGTACTGTATGGTTGGTATCAGCTGTTTGTGCTGCGCGTAGCATTCCTCCTGTGAGCCCATCTCTCTCTCCAGGGTGCGCGCTCTCCGTCCCACCCGGCCAGGGGAACCAGAGGGCTGGTGGTCGGCCCGCGTCTTGGACAGGCTCCGCCCCGCCGCCCCGCTGCTGCAGTCGGGCAACGGGAACGTCCCAATGCCGCTGTCCAGGGTGTAGGTGGAAGCGCCGGAACCTAGAAAAAATTAACGATTCATGTGAAAATTGCCATTCCTATCTTCCTAAGATTTTGAATAAGTTGAAGTTTTATAATTTTCCAAAAATCGATTTAATTAACCCGCTGTGTTAGCCTGGCACCGCCCGCCTACATACTATCTGCTCAATTTTCATTTCCCTTCTGCAGATTGAATATATTTTGTTGCTGTGGTAAGATAGAATAAAAAAAATGTTTTCTCTCTCTCTGTATTTCTCAGTATGGAAGCGTTTACAAACTGGTGTCGCCCCCCTGACACTGGCGCAGGAGCTCAGAAAAATCCCAAGAAATGTTTCAGTTGTTGATTCTACTGCTAAGAAAAAACCTGAACGTACAGCAGAAGGTATAAAATCCATGCACCATCACTGAAGGCTTACCTTATCTGAACCCACAGTGTTAGTGTTATTGTATATACTCATAGGATTCCTCATGGGGGGCGACAGAAGTTACTCACTATATCTTTAAGAATTGTAAATGAATGAATTCTCCACTATTCATTTGATCTTTTCTTCAGCCTCTGGATCCTTTTCCTCTGGGGTGTGGCCTAATTTATCTATCTTTGATATGCAAATAAAAAGGTGCGACTGCCGGTAGATTTTTCCCTCAATATGCAAATGCCATGTTTCAGTCAAAGCCCTGTGGACTATCGCACTGGAGCAAAGACCAACTCAGATCCTCGACTGATGAAGGAAATGTAGGAATAGCACAGTGTAGAAACACATAGTGAGAACCTTTTGACTTGATGTAAAAGGAAAAATTATTAAAAGAAAAATATGCATGTCTCTGCATGTCATTCCCCTCTCTACCCTACAGTATGTCTCTGCATGTCATTCCCCCTCTCTACCCTACAGTATGTCTCTGCATGTCATTCCCCCTCTCTACCCTACAGCATGTCTCTGCATGTCATTCCCCTCTCTACCCTACAGTATGTCTCTGCATGTCATTCCCCTATCTACCCTATGTCTCTGTCTCTCCAAACTGTCAATAAAACATGGAAAATGCCAAAAAAATATATATATATACAGCTCTGGACAAAATGAAGAGACCAGTCTGGATTTTTCTTAAATCTTCATCTCTACATTACTTATTGAAAATGCTCTAGATGACAATATTCTTATTGTGAATTTGGTTGAAATGTTGTCAGTAGTTTATAGTATAAAACCAAATTGTTCATTTTACCCAAACATATGCCTATAAATAGTAAAACGAGAGACACTGAACATTTGGAGTGGTCTCTTGATTTTTTCCAGAGCTGTATAAATACTTTGAATATTCAAAATTAGAGTACCCATCATTCCAAACATACCTCCTTGATTACTGCAGTATTAGCAACATGTTGTTGAGTGCCGTGTTTATCTGTTTCTATGATTACACGGCACAAAAGGAATTTAATATGTTTGAGCGTTTTGAGGTGATAACACATTAAGAACAGGTTGCATTTTTATAGCTTCAGCTTCTCAAAGTCATACCACATTTTATTAATTTACTTCTCACCCCATCTGTGGAATTTCTTTCTCATAAATTCATGTTATCTGGTTCCATTCTGGCCTGGAGAGACGCTCATAAAGATTTTAAAACATAAACTCAAAGTGTGATATTTCTCTGCTGCTCTTACCTGCAAAGTGCTGAGAGTGAACTGAGTCGGCCAGGTTTTCATCTGACGTGATTTTGCCGATTCTGTCTGAACCCTGTGTGAGAGGAGAAAGGAAAAACAACTGCTGACTTTATTTCTTTTCAAAAACGTTGAGCACAAGTCACACAGTTGAAGAACAGTTTAAGCTGATATATGGTTCAAATGTAGACGGAAGAATGTACGTGTTGCACAGATTATTGTTACGTGTTAGATGTGGTATGAACAATACAATAGCGACTACCCAGCACCCACTACTGCCCAGAGTTTTTTGCTAAGCCCCTGCCTAAAATGTACTGTAAGTTAGTCTTGCTTTCCCTCCTTGTCTATCATATTCATCACTGTTCAAGTCAAAAGTCAGTTTTTTATTGTCAGTTGCAAGACACAACAGAATCAAAATGGCGTTTATCACTGGCCCACGGTGCAATAGGAACAAGAAAGAAAGAAAAAAAAATATATAGAGTAGAATAAGATAAACATAACCTAAACAATATTTACATTAGATACATTCTGAATACTAAGTAGTGTTGTTGTAGAGCTAGTCAATCTGTGTCTGACTCTAAAGTGAGATAACTGTCCGTACCTTCTCCATATCGTCCCGGGTGGTGTTGTGACTGATGATGTCACTCTGATGACTGAACGTCGGTTTGGAGGATTTGCAGTCGAAGGAGAGGCGGCGCTGTGGAACGCTGTAGATCTCCTTCCCGTCCACTCTGCAAGGACCAAGACACAACGATAGGTTAATAGTTAATAGGTGAGACGCTGCAGGCAGAAATATTGTTTTTTTCAAGCACAGGTCAATTTTTAGATTTTAGTCTATTTTGCTTCCATAACATGTCTTCTTAAATACTAGTATGAATAAAAAGTCAAAATGTCATTAGTTTTTTGCAATATTGTGAACTAAATGTCTCAACTTCTGAAAGCATTTACATCAGCTAAACTTTACATACAGTAATCATTCTTAACACTTTATTCTGAAGGTCATTACAGAAGAATTTATTCATATGTTGTCATTTGTCTGATTTATGATACATTCTTTCAAAAATGCATTTTTAAGATTTAGTATCTTTTAGTTTATAAAATGAAAAAAGGCATTGTGAAAGTGAAATTAAGATTTTAATTCTGGTTTTATCATCTGGATGTTTAGTTTTTAAAGAGATACAAATACGCATAATCAGTTAGGACTGACACTGACTCAATTCGTAAATGTTTACAAATTTTAAGTATCTTTACCTTAGTTTTTATTCTATTTATTCTATTTTAACTTATCACTTGTTTATATATTGTGTTATATTGTGTATATTACAGTCACTGTTCGTTCATTGTTTATATTGTCTTATTGTCTAACTGTAAGCACCTTATTCACCAAGACAAATTCCTTGTTGGTGTAAAACCCTTCTTGGCAATAAAATCCTTTCTGATTCTGATTCTGATTCTTGTATTGCCGAAATTGCAAAAAAAAAAGAAAAGATTATTTTTTATTTTTTTTAAAATGCATCTAATCAACTGTCAGAGTGCTGACCTGTTGAGCAGCTGTTGCATGAAGTTGTTGTCAGAGCGTCCTCCTCTGTACATAACGGCCAGCTGGCCCTGGGACGGGTCCATCACCACCTGGGTTAATAGAGTTCAGTTTGGTTTAGTTTTTATTTCACATACAAACAATATAAAACTATGTTGTGATGAAACATTAAGTACATGTGTGGGTGTGGAAGAAAAAACACTACAGGCTTGTATGAAAACCACACCCAAAAAGTATTAACAAAAAAAAATAAAAAAATAAAAAATGCTTTCATTAATATATAATATAATATAAAATAAAGTATATATATTTAAAAAAATATACATATATATAAAAAACTAAAATAAAGTAAATAATAAATAAATTAAAATATAATATTAAATAAATAATAAAAATAAAATGAAGCCATCCCACCTCACAGGAGTGTCCTCTCCCGGAGCGCTCCACATACGCCCTCTCCTCCTCCAGAGCGCGACGCAGACCTTCAGCTTTCTCCATCAGAGTCGAGATGTTCAGACCCTCCACACCTTCTTTACACCGGCTGGGAGGACCAGAGGGATAAGGGAAATATATCAGAGACTGAGATTGAGGTTTCATTATGATTCATTAGTTTTTCTTATTGGTTAAGACCTTCTTTACACCGGCTGGGAGGAGCGGGAGGAAAACATATATTTAAAAAAAGAAATTCTGACTGGTTGATTTAGATTTCAAAAAGATTTGATAGTTTTTCACATTGGTAAATATACTCTTTAACAAGTGATGGTAAATGCAGGGTCCACAGTTTTCTTGTTGATAAAACATATGGTACAATTCTAAGAACTATTTGAATTGTGAATAGAGTTGGGCCTTATCTAATCTCTATATCATGACACAATCTAATTGTTTACGGTTTAAAATGGCTGTATCAGAGGTATTTGATCAGTTTCCGTTTTATTTAATTTTTTTCTTCTTTTTAAAAAAAATGTGTCTTCAGTAAGTACTCATACTGCTACTTTTTATGGATGGGGTATATGACTTTTATTTCTCCTATTTTGTATATATATATATATCGTAAACCACTTTGTGCTTCCTTTTTGTGTAATGAAAAGTGCTATATAATTAAAGTTTGATTTGATTGATTTGCCTATCGCACACACTCCTTACCTGCCGGCCATTTTGACCGAGTCCCTGCCCACAGACGGTATGTTAATCTTCCACTCTTTCTTCTCGTCCTTGGCCTTGGTCCCGTCCGGCTTGCGGCTGAGCGCGGGCAGTTTGCTTTTCTTCAGACCGAACCAGGAGGCGATGCCGTTAGAGGCTTTCTGTTTCACCTCTCTGTCCGGGGGAGCTCTGTCCTGCTCAGCCAGCTTCAGCATGTTCTCCTCTATGCCTTTCATCACCTGGAGGGAGGGACAGGCGGGCGGACATTTTGATTATTCATTTAAAGATGCAGTGCGTAACTTTTTCATGTTAAAGGTGCCATGAGAAACTTTTAAATATTTCTGAAACAGTCAAAAAAAATTCTCTGATGATCATACATTACATTTTACAGCATTTTAACGAGACCATCAGTGCAAATAATGCAATTTTTTCCACATTTTGATTATTCATTTAAAGCTACAGTGTGTAACTTTTTCCATATGAATTAATGTTTATTTTGTAAAAGCCTCTGCAAACCTGGTCTAAAATTAGTAAAAAAATCATTAAATGAAATCAAAGCCTTTCATCACCTGTTGGGAGGGAGACATTTTGATTTCATTTAGTTAAAGCTATTGTGTGTAACTTTGACAAGCGTACAACAGACAAGTTAAAAGGTGCTGTGAGGAACTTTCACATATTTCTGAAACAGTCTAATTTTCTTCTCTGATGATCATACATACATTTTACAGAACTTCAATCAACCAATTGCAATAACAAGCAAACAAACGCTTAGAAGTAACCTCAACTCTATAAAGGCTGTCGCTAAGCACCAACGAAGAAGACCAACCTTTTGTTCGATGGCAGACTGCGGGCTTGGGACGGGCGGAATGGGCTTCTCTCCCTCTGCGTTGGCTGGAGGCCTCGGTGGAGGAGGCGGCAAACTGTCCCCAAATATCGGGTTCTTTTTCCCTTTCCCGCTAATCTTGGTTCTCTCCTCTGATTTGGACGAGTACCGCGGGGCGTCCGCTGCTGCTGCTGCGGTGGTCTTACCCCCTCTATGGTGCACTGAGGGCGGGCCCTGGCACTGCGGCTTGGAGGGCGACTTTGGGGGTATTTTATTTGGGCTATTGCTACTGTGTGGGCTTTGCTTAAGGTTATAGCCCAGATTCAACGACCCGGGACATCTGATGTTGTTGCGTAGCACTTGTGGACCGTCTGCGTTAGGCGACGGAAGACCTATTTTACTTTTTGGGCTTTCCGTCTTACCCACATTTAATTCTTGTTTCACCACATTGGATTGAGATTTAACCGCTTGTTCGTACAGCTGGGACTGCCCCGGGTATTTCAACCCACCACTACTAACAACCTTAGTTTTACCATCCAAAGAGTCTGTGTATTTCGAATGTCTTTGATCTTCAATGGGCCTTTCCGCCGTCGCCATTTTACTTTTCCCGTCTTCAAAGGCGCTTTCGTTTACATTATCGACCGGCCTTAAACCCACTTGTAAGTCCTCGGAGCTCCTTAGCTTGCCTAACGCGGCTAACCTGTCTTTAAACGCGTGGTGACTGGAATCGGCTTGGGGTCTTGCTGCTGAAGAGCTAGCTGCTGCTACTACTACGGGCCTTTTAGGGATGGAAGATAATTCACTCCGTCTAACTGGCGGTGGTGGCGGTTGTTGGTGTTGTTGTTGTTGTTGCTGAGTAACCTCAGAACTCTCAATTTCAATTTGTTGTTGTTTATCTCTAGTTTGTGAGTAGTTAGCCCTGCCAGGAGTTTTGCCAAGAGGTAAGCTGTGATGGTTAACCCACACCGGACTGTCTGAATCTTCCTCATCATCTGAGGTCGATTCTGAAGTCGAAGAAGACGACTCTTTTCTTTGTGGGACAGTTTGAGGGTTTAGGACACTTTCCGGCAGCGATTTCACTAGCTTCCTCTCGCCGCCATTGCCGTTAGCCTTCGACTGAATCGGTAGCGTTGTTCTTTTCTCATGTCCGTGGGGCCTATGATCGTCCTCTCTGGGCCGCTCCATAGATATGTTGCAGACGTTTTCGTAATGGGGGACTTTTTGAGATATTTTGGGCGACGAGGACAAGGATGGAGCTGCCGCCATTTTGGAGCTAACACTAGCGTTAGCTCGCGGCGCGGAGTTGACGACGCTGTAGCTTATTTCTTTCACGGGCGGCAAGCAAGCGACGATGTCTTCGGAGGGTTGCGGTTGAGGTGGGGAGGTCGGGGCGGAGTGTGTTGCCGGGTAAGATTCGGATCTGGCTGGAGGGGGAGGGGGCTGCCTGCAACGCTCCGTGGTGGTAGCTCTACGCGTGGGAACAGGCGAATGGTACACCTCGTAGTTATTGGTGCGACACGGGATCCTGGAGCTACGTGTTAGCTGCGGGCTAAGACGTACGGGGGCGGTAGCAGCAGCAGACGTCCCGGCCTGAGATTGAGTGATTTGAGAGACTTGAGACACTTGAGATGGCGACTGAGTTTTATCCCCGATCGAGGGAATTTTGAGGAATTTGAGCAGTTTGGACGGGGAGTTGATAGCGGCCTGTTTGACGTCGCTGAGGCAGGACGGGCTCGGGCTGAGAGACGCGCCCGCTCTAACGGAAGAGACCTCACTGGGATCCTGGATGTCTTTCTCTGGGACGGAGGAGTTGTTGTCATTCGATATGGTGTCGCTGTTGTTGATGCCATTGTGAACGCTGTCGATTTGAGCCCTCTGGTCCTCCTCTTCCTCCACGGGACAGAAGCCAGTGAGCTCCTCGGAGGCACTAGCATTCGGGCAGATTTCAATGCTATCCTGCTCCGGGTCATCCTGCTCGAAATGATCGGATATTTCTTTGATTTTTGAGTTTTGTGCGACTTGGGCGGTTGTGTTTGCGAGTTGCTGGTGGGCTTCATTCTTGTTGCATTGTTTGGACGGTTGAACAACAACATTCTCCGCCTTTCTGCTCTTACTGTGACATTCGCTTATAGCAGCAGCGGTTGGGACTACATGGCTCTTTGTCGCGGCCTTTAAAGGACTACAAACTTGGCTGCACGGTTTGGGCGGACTCCCCGGGCTTCTCTTGCAGTGTAAGCAGCAGACATTCCCTCCCTCACACTTCTTCACAGCCCCGTCTCCGTTGACAACGTGCTGCTGCTGTGTGTGTGTGTCAGAGTCCGAGCACGGGCAGTGGAAGTGTGTGTGTGTGTGAGTTTTGCACTGCGGTTCGGCCGTAGCCAGAACAGCCTCGGTGGACATTAGCACCTGGCTGTAGCTGTCGCAGAAAGACATGCTGGCGGTGGACGGGTGGAACTTGAGCGGGTCGGTCTCCTCCATCTTGCGGAGGACTTCCAGGATGTGTGCTTTCTTCTTGAAGAAGGGGGACAGGGCTTCCATAGAGGCAGCGGGGCCGCGCGGGCCAGGGGACGCGTGCTGTGTGCGGTAGCCATTTCCCTTTAGACACAGAAAGAGAGAGAGATTTAGATTTTTTATTCATTTGCCCCATTTTTTTTTTTTTACTTCCAAAAAATTGACATTATTTATAAGAAAAGAAGAAAATGTGAATACAAGTTGGACATAGTTGGATAAAGCATCCAATTATATCGAAGAACAAAGGCAGAAAGAGAGAGTGAGGGAGAGAGAGGGAGAGAGAGAGACATAGGGAGGGAGAGAGAGGGAGACAGAGGGAGGGAGAGAGAGAGGAGACAGAGGAGGGAGAGAGAGTGAGAGCGAGACAGAGAGATTTCTATCAGCAAAACAATTGACTGCAAAGGCCAAACAATCCAGCTCACGAGGACATTTTGGAGTGCGTGCGTACAGGAAATGAGATTGGCCTTTTAAAGGACAATAGATGTAAATAGAGCAAATGTCACACACAGGTGGGGATCAGGGGACTCTTTCGAGGCTGATATAATCCCAGTACTTCACTCTAAGGGCCGTATAGGCGATGTGCCTGGATTATTTTAGCTTCTCTCAATCGAAACATGTTAACAAGAGCAGAACCCGTTCTCTACATAATCTTTCATATATTCGTCTCGCCAAAAAAACTCTAGCCACCTGTGCAAATCAAATCAAATCAGTTTTATTTGTATAGCCCAAAATCACAAATACATTTGTCTCAGTGGGCTTTTATTTCATACAATATGATACAATATATGTATATATATAATATGCACCGGTGTCTACTCCTTCACTCGGGAAGAAATGCCCGATATTGCATTTTTCGCAAGACCGACATACTAAATGGAAATTGTGTGTTAATTTGACATCAGAGCGCATCGTTAGTAGATGAACTTGCACGTTATTTATTTGCAGGTGAAATCAAGCTTACACACATTTCTACACACTTAAACCTTCAGTAAATCACTTAATCAGACCCCTTAAAAGGTGCAGTGTGTAATATGACATCATCAAGTTGTACAATTCTAGATCGCAAAGGTTCGAATTCTAAAAATAAAAATCAGCTATTATACACAAAATTAAACGTACTTATGGATATTATAATTATTTTTCTGCCAAGTCTGCTATGAAAAAAATTCCCCAAATTCTACACACTGCAGGTTTAAAGGTCTGTAATAGTCACCTTTGCTTGTGCTTCTGTCTGTGCGGGCTCCACCAGTTTGGCAGAGTCATTGTGCGGTGGTGTATTGTAGTCTGGGAGCGGCCCCGCCTGCACCTGAAACAAGAGAGAGTCAACAGGCTATTATGATGACACTGTATACACCATGGTCTATTGTGTACACAGACAGCTAGCCGCGACAGAGTGAGGGAGTGAGTGAGTGAGTGGAGTGAGTGATGTGAGTGAGTGAGTGAGTGAGTGAGTGAGTGAGAGTGTGAGTGAGTGAGTGATGTGAGTGAGTGAGTGAGTGAGTGAGTGAGTGAGTGAGTGAGTGAGTGAGTGAGTGAGTGAGTGAGTGAGTGAGTGAGTGAGTGAGTGAGTGAGTGAGTGAGTGGTGTGTGTGTGAAGACTGTCAAAGGTAGAAGAAATATTGAGGTCTGTTGTAAACTTTGCAATGAGCCAAAAAAAACGCTTCGATGCGAATTTTTTTTTTTTTTAAATATTTTTATTTTTTATTTTTGTGTGTGTTAGTTACCTGGTAGTGTGCGGTGTGTGTGTGTGTGTGTGTAGTTCGTAGTGTGCATGTGTGCGTTGTGTCGGCGTTGTAGTTACCTGTAGTGTGCGGTGTGTGTGTGTGTGTGTGTGTGTGTAGTTACCTGGTAGTGTGCAGTGGGATGGTTGGGCAGTTTCTGCTGGAATAGTTCACACAGCGCTCTGTTCTGTCTCTCCAAGTCAAACACCAACATCTTCAGCTTGATGCATTCCTCTCTCAGGTCCTGTTCAGTTAGACACACAGATAGTATAAGACATCTGAAATACTAGCAGTAAGTTGAAATTATCTAAGTGAGTGCAGCTAAATACTCATTTGGCTGGGTATTAACCTGTTTTCTTTGTGGATACTGAGATATAATTTATTTTTGCTAAGTATTTTTGTACTTTTACTATTTTGTAAATGTTTCCAAATGCAGGAATGGAACTTGACACATTGTTTAAACTGCAATTGTGCTGTAATCTGAGCATCTGTTAATAAAAAAAAAAATTATTATTATTATTTAAATGCAGAAATGTAGCTTCATCTTACCTTCTGGTTGAGCAGAGCTTGGACCACGTGGTTGGCCACCTGACAACACAAGAGAAGATTTTACTATAAGGGAAGTGATATTTCTACAAAGGCTGACCTCTGCGGAATGTATTATTCTTATTAATAAAATAGTAATAAACACATTTATTTTCTACAGCATGATCTCACCTCATCCAGGCATCGCTCATACGCTTCTCTCTGACTCTCATTCGCCAACACCAGAGCAGAGTTTTCAGCCTGAAAAAAAAAAAAAAAAAAAAAATCAATCACTCACTCACTCACTCACTCACTCACTCACTCACTCACTCACTCACTCACTCACTCACTCACTCACTCACTCACTCACAAACAAAAAACGTAAACAACAAGTTATATTTACGCTATATCATAAATCATTCTAATGTACAGACAGTCATTGTATATTGGATCCATATTGGTTGTGTATTGTATGTTAACTGACCTCCAGTTCTCTCAGTCGGTCCACTCACACACACACTCACTCACTCACTCACTCACTCACTCACTCACTCACTCACTCACTCACTCACTCACTCACTCACTCACTCACTCACTCACTCCACTCACTCACTCACTCACTCACTCACTCTGTCTCACTCACTCACTCACTCACTCACTCACTCACTCACTCACTCACTCACTCACTCACTCACTCACTCACTCACTCACTCAACTCACTCACTCACTCACTCATCACTCACTCACTCACTCAACTCATCCCATAGTGGTTGTGTGTGGTTCGTCTCCTCACCTCCAGTTCTCTGAGTCGGTCCACCAGCTCGCTGCTGTTGTCCTCCAGGAAGCTCTCCACGTCTCCCTCCTCTCCCTCGTCTGACCCAAAGTCCTCCTCACACACTCGCTCCGTCGCGTCAGACATCGTTCTCATCTGAAACACACACACACACACACACACACACACACACTGCAGTGGTCAGCCTAGGCTCTGTAAACTGGTGTATAAACACAGGCAAAACACACACACACACACACACACACACACTGCACCTGTTGGCCTAGGCTCTGTAAACTGGTATTCAAACACACACACACACACACACACACCTCTGCCATCGGTGTATGAGTGTGTCTATGAACGGATGAATGTGGTAAGAAATGTAAGGCGCTTTGGGGATGAAAAAAACGGTCAAGTCAAGTCCATTTACCATAAACCATTTACACACACTGCAGCAGCTGTTGGCCTAGGCTCTGTAAAATGGTGTGTAAACCAAGGCAACACACACACTACAGTGGTCAGCCTAGGCTCTGTAAACTGGTGTGTAAACAGAGGCCACACACACACTACAGTGGTCAGCCTAGGCTCTGTAAACTGGTGTGTAAACAGAGGCCACACTGCAGCAGTCAGCGGCACAATCACTGCAGCAATAAAATATATTTTTATTCAGCCTCTGCAAATGACGCATGGCAATAAAAATCAGACGCTCTGGTGGTAAATAACATGTGTGTGTGTGTGTGTGTGTGTGTGTGTGTGTGTGTGTGTGTGTGTGTGTGTGTGTGTGTGTGTGTGTGTGCGCACACACACACACAAACCGCTTGTCACCAAAGACAACGTTCGAGCGAGAAGCGAGTGTTTTTTGAGAGTTTGAAACAAAATAGCTGGTGCAGCATTTCCCCATTTCCGTCTGAAATCCTTGACACCAGAGGATTTACAGTGAAGCTGAAGTGAGGTGGGTGCTGTATGTGTGGGAGGGGGCCCTGAGTTATTGTGTGTGTGTGTGTGTGTGTGTGTGTGTGTGTGTGTGTGTGTGTGTGTGTGTGTGTGTTTTGGTGTGTGTGTGTGAGAGAGAGAGAGAGAATACACGCAGCAACAATATATAAATGGCAATAAAACTCAGACGCTCTGGTGGTAAATAACATTGTGCGGATGTCCATTACAGCAGTGAGAACAGTTTACCGTTTTGTAATGCTTCATTAAATGACACAGTAAACACATCAGATCTGGATTAAAACAAGGGATGAAAACAGAATTGGAAAGCTGTTTTTTTTATTATTAAAATAAATACTATGTACACTTCAGAATAGTGCTGAGAATGATTATTATTTATACTAGAAGAAGACATTTTATGAAAGCAAAATAGCCACAAATCTCAAGATTGACCATTGTATGAAAAAACTGTGTTCTACTTTAACACTTTAAATATCCCAGTAAATATATCGTGAAAAAAAAAAAAAAAAATAAAATGTAAATATCTCTTTCTGTCCAATACCTCAAATATAGTACGTACTATACCTCAAATATAGTACGTACTTTACAATGATACAAAACAGAGAAACACAGAAAATCCTCAACATTCTAGAAGCAACGTTTCACATAGTTGCATCATGAATGACTTAATCTGTATTTAAAACGGTCAATGATATATTTTCTTGTCAAATTATTTATTACTCGATCATCTGACTGTATGTGAATCATCCTGCTGCAGTATAAGCCCCACCCGTCTGGTTCACCCTAGAAAACCAAATCAAGCGCCACCCAGTTCACTGCTCCCGAGGTCTGCTTCACATCAGCACCGACAGTAATATTGTTTCCACCATTGAACTCTGTTTATATGACAACCGAGACTTCCCGTGTCAACACTGCTCCAAAGCCTCATCGCTAACACACAGACGGACGGACGGACAGACAGACAGACAGATAGAGAGACAGACAGACAGACAGACAGACAGACAGACAGACAGACAGACAGACAGACAGACAGACAGACAGACAGACAGACAGTGCGTTTACATGCAGACTCATAATCGGGTAACTAAACGAATAAGACTTCAACAGGACTTTTAAACTGCATGTAAACACCTTTATCCGATCTACTTCGCACACAAATCGGCACGATAACGGACAAGAGATGTCGGATAAGAACACCTAGATAAGTCGTTCGTTGTCGGCATTCTCTCTGCATGTAAACAGGGATCGGACATCGCATACCGGACTTCTCGTTCTGTGCTTGTGTGCCTGCGCGTTATAGGCTTACACCATGGGTTGTTGCCGGAAGAGAACCGGACGTGGCTCTTTTTAACACTTGTTGAAAGCATGGTTGAAAGGGCTACAGCGCCATCTAGCGTAATGGAGACAGCCATGCATTGGACATTTATCCGATTCCTGAAAGGCCATGTAAACTCAGACAAGTGACACGGTCCGTTAAGTGTCTAGTTCGATATATGTGATAATCTAATCTAGTTGTGCCATGTAACCGCACTGACTCACACACACACACACACAAAGATGTCCTCGCTGCATAACCTGTTGTTCTGACTTCTACGTAGATTTTTGGACACTAGGCTACACCATGAAAAACTATTTCTAGTAGAGTCACAAAATAAAAATCTAAACCCGAGAAAATGGCATAATATAGGATCTTAAAGGAGTATACTGAGCCAGTATTTTGTTAATCCATTCATCCTGCATTTTATCAGATATCCTACATAATTACATATAGGGTTAGACTGTGTAAATTAAAAGATAATCCTGTTTGTCCATATTCCTCTGTATTAGCTTTAGCTTCAATGAATCCACGGTTACAAAACACACACTCGCGTCACGCTGAGTTTACAGGCTGCCGTAGTCTGTGAGCACGCCACACACTGCAGGACATATGGCCCAGGAGCCAGGCCTAGTAGGCATGGCTCCAGGTGTGTGTGTGTGTGTGTGTGTGTGTGTGTGTGTGTGTGTGTGTGTGTGTGTGTGTGTGTGTGTGTGTGTGTCTGAGCCTGTGTGTGTGTGTGTCTGTCTTTACATATCTGTGTGTGTTTGCTATAGTAGGTGTGTTTGTGTCTCTAAGTGTGTCAGCGTGCCTGTCTGTCTGTGTGTGTGTGTGTGTCTGCGTGCCTGTCTGCCTGTATGTGTGCTTGTATGTGTGAGTCTGTCTATGTAAGTGTGTGTGTGTGTGTGCGTGTGTGCGTGCACACGTGTGTGTGTACGCGCTGCTCTGACCTAGGTGTGTCCCGCCATGCTTCCTGATCCAGCCCTTCACGTCTTAAGGATCATTAGAGCGGATCATGAGACCAACTGATTCTGTGGCTGACGGCCAATCAGGAGCTGGCACAGTCGTCGGGGACAACCAGGTCTACTTTAAGGACACACTCGTACTGAGAACCAATCATGATTGACAGCTAAGGTCTAGTGTGGTTTATCCTAGACCTATTAATACACTCTTAGGTCTGGTTGTTTGAGCAGTGTGGGTGTGATTACTACACTTCCTTGGGCCTGGTTGGAAGAGGTGTGCTTGCATAAGGTACAGATGTACAAGCACTAGTCCACACAAGTTAAGTTACTTTATTAGTCGATGGTTATATTGAAATTTGTCTTTTTGCGTATCCCCTCTCAAGTTCCCACACTCCAGAGGGGGTCAGAGTGCAGGGTCAGCCTTAGTACAGCGGCCCTGGAGCAGTTTTGGGGTTAAGTGTCTTGCTCAAGGACACAATGGTAGAGATGGTGGGCACCGTATAGATGTAATAGCAGCCACCACTAGTTTTACTACTAACACTCCCTTCTGTCTGGTGCCCGGGGATCGAACCAGAGACCTCATGGTTACTGGGAGGAGGAACCAGAGACCTCATGGTTACTGGGAGGAACCAGAGACCTCATGGTTACTGGGAGGAGGAACCAGCGACCTCATGG
Source organism: Ammodytes dubius (assembly GCA_026122265.1). Lineage (NCBI taxonomy): Eukaryota > Metazoa > Chordata > Actinopteri > Uranoscopiformes > Ammodytidae > Ammodytes > Ammodytes dubius. The sequence goes on along the minus strand of CM047511.1, from coordinate 29,079,425 downwards.
TTACTGGGAGGAACCAGAGACCTCATGGTTACTGGGAGGAGGAACCAGAGACCTCATGGTTACTGGGAGGAGGAACCAGATACCTCATGGTTACTGGGAGGAACCAGAGACCTCATGGTTACTGGGAGGAAGAACCAGAGACCTCATGGTTACTCGGAGGAACCAGCGACCTCATGGTTACTGGGAGGAGGAACCAGAGACCTCATGGTTACTGGGAGGAGGAACCAGAGACCTCATGGTTACTGGGAGGAACCAGCAACCATTACTGATGTGGAAGTGGAATGTTTGGTGTGGAAGTGGAATGCCAGATGCAAATATTCACATCTTTTGTTGCCTTCGCTGTGTATGAAAAGTGCTGTATAAATAAAGTTTGATTGATGGATTAACAATCTCTGTATATCTGGAAGGAGCAGCAGTCAGGTGCTTTCCTCACCACATTGTGACTTCTCACATAAACACGTCGTCACATGCTCCACTGTGAGTTTATAAATATTGATAAAAGCTGCTTTAAAGATTAATGTCTTTGGGCGCTCCGGTGGTGTAGTGGATAGAGGGCGTACCATATTGGCTGCGGCCTTCGTTGCAGTGGTCACGGGTTCAAATCTGACCCTTGGACCTTTACTGCATGTCATCTCCCCCCCCCCCTCTCTCTCTCTCTCTCTGTCTCCCCATTTCAACTCTGTACTGTCTATTAAAAGCGTGAAAATGCCTAAAAAATATTTAAAAAAGATTAACATCTTCAGCAGGAATGACTGGACAGAGAGAAGGGGAGTTAGAAAGGGGTTTAAACAATGAAATCCATGGAAATAAAATCACTAGGCAAGATTGTATAGATGTATCGTATCTAAGTATATTTAGTATTTTTGCAAGTGTCCAACTCGAGATCAGCCAAACTCCCAGACTTGAATATTCCAACCCCCATGTTTCCCTGTTGGTTTGATCCATTGTAGTATAATTTTCTCTTTCCTGTTTGTATCCCCACTTACACTTTAATGTTTCTGAAATACATCTGGAACTTGGATTAACATCAAAACACGACAAAATAATCATCAGATTAAACGATGATGAAAATAATCTTATCAGAAAACATGCACCAAGGTTAAAACAACCTCACTGGTGGGAAATGTTTAGAAGACATCAGAGAGAGAGCTTGAAAGCTTTGTGTAACTTGAGCTGTTTGTAAAGCGTTTACGGGAAGATTATTGAACATGGTCGGTATGTGTGTGTGTGTGTGTGTGTTTCTGTGTGTGTGTGTGTTTCTCTGTCTGTGTGTGTGTGTGTGTGTGTGTGTGTGTTTCTGTGTGTGTGTTTCTCTGTCTGTATGTGTGTGTGTGTGTGTGACAGACATAAGTAGCGCCTTTCAAAGTGTAGGGTGCTTATTGAGTGATGAAGCTAATTCTACACGTATAATGGAAGATTCAATCAATGATCTAAGAACGGAAGCAGACAGGGGCCGTCCGCCTGACCTTGGAATACGGGAGGGTTACCGAGTGGTTATCAATAAATACCAGATCCTGGTGTGTGTGTGTGTGTGTGTGTGAGTGAGTGAGTGAGTGAGTGAGTGAGTGAGTGAGTGAGTGAGTGAGTGAGTGAGTGAGTGAGGTGAGTGAGTGAGTGAGTGAGTGAGTGAGTGAGTGAGTGTGTGAGTGAGTGAGTGAGTGAGTGAGTGAGAGAGAGAGAGAGAGAGAGAGAGTGAGTGTATACTGTATGTGTGTGTGTTTGTGTGTATCTCTGTGTGTCTTTGTGTGTCTGTATGTGTGTGTGCGCACAGTAATGCACAGTCAAGCTGCGGGCAGGAAAATGCTCACATATGTGGTGTGTGTGTGTGTGTGTGTGTGTGTGTGTGTGTGTGTGTGTGTGTGTGCCTTTGCCTGTGTGTGTGTGTGTGTGTGTGTGTGTGTGTGTGTGTGTGTGTGTGTGTGTATGTGTGTGTGTGTGTGTGTGTGTGTGAGAGTGTCAGTGTGTGTGTGTGTGTGTTTCGCTTGTGTGTGTGCCTGCGTGTGCGCGCCTGTGTGTGTGCGTACGCCTTTGCATTCACATGGAAATTACAGCTTGGACCAAAAGACAACAAAAGTGGTTCTAAATATAACTTGAACATGTGCTGCGGTTTGCCTTTGAAGGGCACAGTTAACATCACAGTGAAAATGCCTCGAGGAAGAAACTGTTCAGAGAGAATTCAACAGGCCTTCAATGCTAGATAGATCTAAAATCCTACTGACGTTTGATTAAAAAACTGATCAACTGATGAAGGAAAACATTCGGTTCTGTCAATATTAATCTCACATCAATCCACTAGTAGTAGGCTCTTTCGCTATCTGAGTATAAAATAATGGATTTGTAATGCTACTGTTAGCTTGATAGGAACAACATACTATGAGTTGCAATAATTTTTTTTTTCTTTTGAGTGTTCAGCAGCAAGGCAAGGCAAGTTTATTTATATAGCACAATTCAAACACAAGGCCACTCAAAGTGCACACAACACTAATCTGATAGAGTGTAATATGATCAGAGGATGTATGGATGGAAGGATGGAAGGATGGAAGGATGAAAGGATGAAAGGACGGAGATAGATAGATGCTTTTCTTTGCCTGCCAACAGTCCAAAGCCTATAAAGCCCTTCAGTTTACGCTCATTTAGCCCAAAGAAAAGAGTCAAACCATCACATGTTCACTTCCTCTGGAGAGAGAGAGAGAGAGAGGGAGAGAGAGAGGGGGGGAGAGGGAGAGAGAGAGGGAGAGGGAGAGGGAAAGGGAGAGGGAGAGGGGAAGGGAGAGGGAGAGGGAGAGGGGGAAAAAGAGAGAGGGGGGAGGGAGAGAAAGAGAGAGAAAGAGAGAGAGAGAGGGAGAGGGGAGAGAGAGAGGGTGAGGGGGGAAGACAGAAAAGAGAGAGGGGGGGGAGGGAGAGGGAGAGAAAGAGAGGGAGAGAGAGAGAAAAGAGAGAGAGAGGGAGAGAGAGAAAGAGAGGGAGCGGGGAGAGGGGAGAGAGAGAGAGAGAGAGAGAGAGAGAGAGAGAGAGAGCTGCCAGCTGCTTTGTATACTGTATTATTGTCATGGTGGTGGCCTGGTGCTGGTGGTTTTGGGGCCAGTGACTGGGATCAAAGTGTGAACACAGAAGATCATTGACGAGGCAGAGTGTGTGTGTGTGTGTGTGTGTGTGTGTGTGTGTGTGTGTGTGTGTGTGTGTGTGTGTGTGTGTGTGTGTGTGTGTGTGTGTGTGTGTGTGTGTGTGTGTGTGTGTGTGTGTGTGTGTGTGTGTGTGTGTGTGTGTGTGTGTGTGTGTGTGTGTGTGTGTGTGTGTGTGGGGTTCAATGTGCCAGCGTGTTCCTTCCACACACGGAGTTCAGCTGGCAGATTCACAGCCACAACGGGAATGCAAAGAGACCTAATGCTGAGTTGACACAAAGTTGATTGAGACTATCAGTTCCACAAAACTCTCTCTGTATTTCTCAGTATGGCAGCGTTTACAAACTGGAGTCACCCCCCCCTCCCCTGACACTGGTGCAGGAGCTCAGAAAAGTCCCAAGAAATGTTTCAGTTGTTTATTCTACTGCTAAGAAAAAACCTGGACGTACAGCAGAAGGTATAAAATCCAATGCGCGATCACTGAAAGCTTTACCTCATGTAGATGCGCAGATAGTGTTGTTATAACTCAGAATTTACACACTATAGCTTTAAAAGGTACAGTGTGTAATATCGGCATCTAGTGGTGAGATTCTAGATTGCAACGCTCCCTGAACATTGAGCAATAAAAGTTGAGTTTTGTTTCATGTGACTTTAAAATTTAAGAGACACTGAAGAACAAGAGAGAATATGTAAGTGATTCTGAAAAGAAAGGAGACAAACAAAAGTAAACAGAGAAGAGTGGAAGTCTCACACACAGACAGACACACACACACACACACACACACACACACACACACACACACACACACACACACACATCGTGTCACCCAAAGCATTGTCCTCTGTCTTGTTTACAATGTTATGTCTCTTATCACTAAAAAAAAAGTTTAAAAAAAAATAATAGTTGAGGTCAAACTCATTTGTTTCATGTTATTAAATCCTTCTCTCAACTGAACCAGCTGTTAGATGCACGTTTGCTGTTACCAGAGACTGTATCAAATGCTGCAACAGTAAACGTGACATTGCCAAGTGTAAACAGAGAGCAGTGTGTGTGTGTGTGTGTGTGTGTGTGTGTGTGTGTGTGTGTGTGTGTGTGTGTGTGTGTGTGTGTGTGTGTGTGTGTGTGTGTGTGTGTTTCAGTCTCAGCGTTTATCACTTTGACCTCAAATCAGTGAACAAAACCAGCGCGGATCATGTGTTAGCCTCCGAGCTAGCAGAGAGCATGTGGCTCTATGGTTCCTCTTTAAACACAGATTGGAGTGATGATACCTGGGCACAGGGGGAACTGGAGCTGATGGGACACTGCTGTGCATTCATAAAGCAAACAAATAACATGCAACACGACACCTGACGAAGACTAAATGTGTCAGCTGCTGTAAATACAAACAGTGGTGTCCTTTAAACTAATTACCCAGAAGCGCCGGAGGCAAAGGTCGGATCAAATGTTCACGGGTTTTAACCAACATCACGGAAGAAGGTGAGTTTACTAAATTTTTTTGTCTACTAACAAGGAGGTGCAGACACAAATCAAATCAGTTGTAGACCCCTCTAAGCTACAGCTGCGATTATTCAATTGATTAAAGGTGGAGTCAGAGATTCTGGAGAATGCTATTTTTTCAGTGAATATCTCCTCACGATCCGCAACCTGTCCGTACTGTGTGTGCGCTGAAAAAAAAATCCAGTGTTAATACACAGCCAATAGGCTCTGTAAATGTGCATGTTGCTAGCCACGGTGGGTGCCCCATTTGTTTACATACCCTTTGTTTAAATATCAGTTTACAGAGCCTAGGCTGTGTATTAACACTGGACACACAGTACTGACAGTAGAGGATCATGAGGAGATATTCACCGATTTTGACAAGAGGTGATTTTGACAACAAGCATTTTCCAGAATTGCTGACTCCATCTTTAATAGATAAAAAAAGTAAAAATTTCTTATTTTGCGCACTACACAATGTTTCTCTCCAAACGATGACATAATGACATAATGCTCCACTGACCTGTTTGAGATCCTTATGATGCGTTAAGAGTCCGTCTCCTGTCAGGCGCCTCTGTCTCCCAACGACACCACCAAGGAGCTGAGGGACAGACACACACAAGGACATATTTTAGTGAACAATGTAACAGTCTTTTTCAATCTCCACCGGTGATTAAAAACCCTCCTGACTTCTCTACTGATTTTATTTGTGTCTGAAATCACAAGATGAAAAACCCCACAAGGTTTTGCCCGTGTGTCATGAGCTCTGGAGAGGTTTGATGGAGGGTTAGGGGGTAATACGGTTCTACTGTATCTTTCTTTGGGTTTTTAGAAATATTGACTCTAGAAAAACGGCAAGAAAAAACAAAGATTGCCTATCATTCCTTCAATCACGATAGATGTGTTTTTTCATTGTTTTTTTCTTGCAAAATGACATACTCAATGCCATTTTTACACATCAGTTAAACAACAATTAAGATATAGATAGAAGATATCCAGTAGACATTACATATCGCACAACCATTGGTAGTATTACCCGATTGTAAGACCATGTACTAGGGGAGAATTTGGGGTAGGTTTGGAGGGATGAAAAATTGGATACCGCCCAGCCAACCAGCCCTATTTGATAGCAGGAGTTAAGAGCATTGGATGGTTTTAGGTCCAATTGCAGCTCTACATATATCTGCTGTTTAATGTGCACAATATACATGGTATGTAAAAAAAGGGTATATTAATACAAAGAAAATAAAAAAATATATTTACAGACTACATACAGTATATGGCACAACCCTGGGTAGTATAACCCGATCATAATACCATGTACTGGGGGGAGAATTTGGGGGTAGGTTTGAAGGGATCACAAAATTGGATACCTCCCAACCAGCCCTATTTGATAGCAGGGCTCCAGACCAACATTTTTTTGCAGTTTTTTTGCATTGGGTCTCAGTCTGGGGCCCTGGATAGCGGGCGTTTTAAGAGCATTGGATGGTTTTAGGTCCAATCTCAGCTGTGTTAAATCTGCAGCTTTTCCTCCCAGTGAACATGAGAGCGGGAGGGAGGAGGGAGGAGGGAGGAGGGAGGAGGGAGGAGGGAGGAGGGGAGAGGCTGCGTCGCCCCGGGAGATACCAGCTAGGCAGACGCCAGCCGAGACTAGACCACAAGCGCCCACTACTCCCCTATCTATCTCTGTCACACACACACACACACACACACACACACACACACACACACACACACACACACACACACACACACACACACACACACACTCTCCCCCATCTCTCTAACACACACTCACTTTCTCCATCTCTAACACACACACACACACTTTCTCCGTCTCTCACACACGCACACACCCACCGACCCACCCACCCACCCATCCGCACACACACACAAACACCCTCCCCCCCCACACACACAACCCCCCCCCCCCTCCACACACACACACACCCATCCACACACACACACACACTCCCCACCCCACACACACACTCTCTCTCCCTAAGCCTCCCTCGTCTTCCCTTTCATCTCTGACTCATTGCAGAGCGTAATGAAAGAACGATTGATGAATAATTGAGCAGACACAGCGATTAAGGAACTCCTCTGATAATGCGGACGTTTCCACGCTGCCACACAATGATTTTTATTTGAAGTTTTCAGTCTAATGTGGGATTCCCCATTAGGACAAAAGATTTTATTAAAACCTAAATGAAACGCTGCTTCTGCTTTTAAATTGGTCTAATTTCGTCTCAAAATATATTTCACGAACACATAAGACACATCACCTCAAAGAAGTTCATGATTAGAGTAAATCAATAACTATTTATATAGCACATTTCGTGCAGTAAAGGCTTTGGTTTCAGTTCAATTACACCTTGTATTGGGCAAATTGAGAAATACAAGGCTTGCTTAAGCTTATTACACAAGTATGATTAAAATAATAGAAGAAGAAAAAAAGAAAGGGGAGATGCAGGAAGAGAAAAACAACTATCCAAATGTAATTATAACGAAGTACAAAAACCTGTTCTCCAATGAAAACTAAGAGGTAAGTTTCTAGCTTACCTTGAAGCATTAACTCTCCTGCTCCAGAAAGTGTTGGGTAGGTAACTCAGCCTGATCCTGTTAGATCTGGTCAAATGGAGTGGGATTAAAAGGTGTTCTCTCTCTCTCTCTCAATCTGGGTTTTAAACAGAGCTAATCGCTAGTCTGCTAGTCTGGCTAAAGCGCTGTGTATGTGTGTGTGTGTGTGTGTTGTGTGTGTTGTGTGTGTGTGTGTGTGTGTGTGTGTGGTGGTGTTGTGTGTGTGTGTGTGTGTGTGTGTGTGTGTGTGTGTGTGTGTGTGTGTGTGTGTGGTGTGTGTGTCGTTCTTGGTTACACCTGGTCGCCATGGGAATAGAGACAAGCTTCTGTTTCTCCCCAATGTCAGATCACAGAAATCAACAAATCCAAAAAAAAAAAAAACCTGTGTATTTTATGGGACAGGCATTGCATATGAGCTCAGGCTGTAAATGCTGTGGTGTGTGGCATTGTTTTATCTATACACTTGTTCCTATGCAAATAAACATAAAATAAATATACAGGCTACCATTTATTGCAGTTCAAGCTGTCTTTGCAATACGTATAGATTGATTGTCATATCACTTTAACGGTAATTTTTTTTCAACATATTGTGAAGCCCTATAGAGTGAATAACATCCATATTTTATAAATTCTTAAAAGGGCAAGGCTTCCAAAAAAAATAAAAAAATAAATGGAACCCAACTATTTCAAAAGGCGTCTCTCTCCACCAAAGCAGTGAGAGTAAAAAATGCACCAAAGCTTCTTAAATCACGTCAGTCTCACTCCGGGGGGATTTGTCGAGACCGTCTCAGTAACCAGGATATGTCAAACACCAACCGCTCATCTGCCAATCAGAATAAGAGTCTCACTGTGTAGGCGTGAGACGTAAACAATGAGACAAAAAAAAAACCTTAAATCCTCACATGAAGGAATTAAACAAGATGGTGGAGGGGGAAGAAGAAGAAGAATCAATCCAGATCTTAACACCGAATCTAGGCCAACATGAAGAGGGCTTTCTGCAGACACAACATTAAACCATGGGTGGGTGTAGGATTTATTTTTTTAATTTTGGGGCACGCACACACTGCTGAACACACACATAACACGCGCACACACATCATACACACATCTGACCAACACACACAGACACACTGCTGGAATAGACACAGAACACAAACACACACACACACACACACACACACACACACAAGAAGACACACACACACACACGACACACAGAGACAGAGATACACACACACACACACAACACACACACACACACACACACACTGTACACCACACACTTTGGTTTGGGGGTCTGGTAAAAAAAAAAATTTTGAGTCAATCACTCCTATCTAGTGACTTCTTTTGCACCAATTCACCAATCTGCAAAGTTTTTGGATGGAAATGTCTTTATTATGGAGGAAGAAGACTGATTCCTCACGCACACCACCCCAAAAAACTAGGCCAAACGTGGGTAATAATTCTGCAGACGCACCATGGCTCTACTGCGCCTGTTCCATCACCACGGTCGTCTGCAACGTTAACAAAGATCCAGAGAAACATCAAAGACTGGGAGACAGAATCAGGCTGCTGGGGCGGCCCCCCTCTGCGCTGCTTACTGTGTGTCTCATGTTTAACTGCATTGGGGAACATGAGGGGATAGGCTAGAATAATGTGTGTGTGTGTGTGTGTGTGTGTGTGTGTGTGTGTGTGTGTGTGTGTGTGTGTGTGTGTGTGTGTGTGTGTGTGTGTGTGTGTGTTTATGGTGTAGATTGTTGTGTGTGGTAACATACATAGGGTAGATTTGTCATGTGTTGTGACATGAGGGGTGGGTGATGTATCGTGTGTGTGTTGTGTGTGTGTGTGTGTGTGTGTGTGTGTGTGTTGTGTATGTGTAGTGGTGCGTGTCGGTGTGCTGTGTGTGTGTGTGTGTGTGTCATGTATATACTAGATACTAGATCTTGCTCATATGTGTGACATACTGGGGTCTCGGCATTGGCTTCTTGGTCCACTCAGACATAAATTCTGATGAATAATTTAAATATGACAAACAGTCACTCAACACATTATCTATATACTATAGCTTTATTTTAATACATTATTTTTTTCAGATCACTTGCGAACTTACTTGCCATTGACTGGTGGCTTATGGCTGTATGATTGGACTCTGAAGCAAGCAAATTAAGACATTGATATAAACACTTCACAATGCAGCTCCGGAAAAAAATTAAGAGACCAGTCTATAAATCTTCATCTCTACATAACTTATTGAAAATGCTCTTAATGACAAAAAATGTATTGGCAATTTGGTAGAAATGTTGTCATAGTTTATATTATAAAACCAAAATGTTCCATTTTACTCAAACTATTACCTATAAATAGTAAAACGAGAGACACTGAATATTTGGAGTGGTCTCTTCTTTTTATCCATAGCTGATAGTGCACTCTGCTCTCCTATGCGGATAAAAACAAAAGAATAATCCCAAAATGTATAAAATAAATTCCCATAACAGAATCAGTGTGTGTGTGTTTGTGTGTGTGTGTGTGTGTGTGTGTGTGTGTGTGTGTGTGTGTGTGTGTGTGTGTGTGTGTGTGTGTGTGTGTGTGTGTGTCTGCCCTGCTTCCCTGTCTGATGTTTGGCTGCAAGAACCGAGACCAATCGTCCACAAGCAGCAAAGCGCTATATATTATATTTGGGAAGAGGGGCAGAGTGTGTGTGTGTGTGTGTGTGTGTGTGTGTGTGTGTGTGTGTGTGTGTGTGTGTGTGTGTGTGTGTGTGTGTGTGTGTGTGTGGTGTGTGTGTGTGTGCGTGCACATGCACGTGGGGAGGAGGGGATGGAGGATGGAGGATGGAGGATGGGATATATGGGAGCTCCCCTTCCCCAAAAGAAATAGGGCCTTAGAGGTTGGGTTGGATTAACGCCATGTGTTTATGTCTTTGTGTGTCTGTTTTAATTGGTCTCTGATTATCATACACACCGTATTTGGTTTTGCCTCTACCTTTGGCACTGTTTAGAATCTATCTATTGAATATACAGCAACGGAAAAAAATTAAGAGACTAGTCTGGATTTTTCTTAAATCGTTATCTCATCAAAATGTTCATTCTACTCAAACATATGCCTCTAAAGAGTAAAACAAGAGACATTGAACATTTGGAGTCAGTGGTCTCCTAATTTTTTCCGGAGCTGTATATTACTTATCTGATTTTATCCGTTTGTAGTTATTGCACCGTGGGTCGGAGAGAAACATAATTTTCGATACCTCTGTGTGTCTGGGGCACATATTGTAGAAATTGACGATACAGTTGAGTTGACTATTTGAATTGATATGTCTGTTTTGATGTGTAACATATGATCTATAGAATTATATCTCACTTACATGTACGCTGAGTGTGTGTTATGGTAGTGACAACAACACTGATTATCGGGTGGGAGGATGGGAAACGGGAGCTCCCTTACCCATTTCAAGGGCTTGTAAGGTTGGTTGGATATGCGCCATCCTCTGTGTCTGTGTCTGTGTGTGTGTATGTGTTGTGTGTGTGTGTGTGTGTGTGTGTTGTGTGTGTGTGTGTGTGTGTGTGGTGTGGTCTGTGTGTCTCAAATCAAAGAGATGGCAGGGGGAACCTTCTGAAATCTGTGCCAGGCAAAAACCTCCACAACCCCGTGAGTCAACACATCACAAGACTCAGGATCAAAATGTTTCCTTTGATTTTTTATGCTCCACGTTAAAAACAAAACAGTCTTCTACACGTGTCCTCAGTCGCTTAATGTACTACAGAGAAATATAGAAATATGACTAAAAGCATCAGTTAAATTAGAGAACTAGCAACTAAGCTAAAATTGTAAATATTGTTCATTTGTTCATTACATAGCACATTTTAATTTATTGATCTATTTTTTACTTTCTATTCTATTCTATATCTACCGTTTTAATTTGTTCTCCTTTTGCACTATTTAGTATTTAGAATTTATTTAATGTAAATATTGTTATTTTCATTTTCATTTTTTTTAACCTTTATTTATACAGGTATATCCCATTGAGGCCGAAGACTCTTTTGCAAGGGAGACCTGTTTTCCTTTCCCACGTTACCATTCACACACACATTCATACACCGATAGCAGCAGGCTAACTATCGACATTCACACGAGGCAAGGTGGGTGAAGTGTCTTTCCCAAGGACACAACAACTATGACACAGGTGGCAGGGCGGGGATCGAACCTCCAACCCTTTGATCATCAGCCGACCCGCTCTACCAACTGAGCCACAGTCGCCCCATCTTATGTTTATGTTTGACTTGACTTAAAATTGTGAGTCTACCCTGCAATTCTGATCAAACACAAAACAGTTTTTAGAACATTTTCAACCAGGAAATGACATTTAGTCTGCGGCGCGCTCACCACTAGCGCCATAAACACACCTCACATGTGACAGATTTATGACACATTGTTCGTTCACCATTGCAACCAAAACAATCCTACGTGACTCTATAGGCTACTACTGCGTTTGTTCAAACAATATATAAAAATATAACTGCACAGCTTGTTTACTAACCCTGGTTCCAGTCCCCATACTTCCCTACTATTTAGTATGCCAGAAAAAGATTTAGGATGTCCCAATACATGCACGTCAATTGTAGTATGCCGCAAATACATAAATGCCCCACTAACTCCAATAGCATTTCAAAGTATTCGTCTTTATTCTTGACATTTCTCGACATAATGAGGAAAAATATTGCTTAACTGATATTTTTCCCCCTCCTGTGGCCCTAAAACTCTTCTGTACTTTAGTATGTAGGGTAGAAAAAGAAAAAGTATGTGATTTTCAATGGGGGGTCAATATTTAAACAAAATATTACTACCAGGTAAAAATTCATATACAAACTTAAATAAGCTAACACATAAAGGCTGTCATTTACCGCCCACACCCACACCCACGTCATTGACATGTACCACAAAAAAATAACAAATAATTTTTTTTGCTATATATTATATAAAATGAAATTGTTATTCATTGTATGGGTGGGATGTGTATCTATATGTGTTGTGTTGTGTGTATATGTATGCTGGCTCTGGACAACATTTCCCTGCTGGATGAATAAAGTACTCTTATATTTATCTTATCTTAAAACAGAGATAAGGGGATATGCGTTATATTAAAAGATCAAGAAGACATGACCATTCAAAGGGATTAGCATCACTACTGAAGGAAGGGTTAGAGTGAGTTATTGATTAGAGGAAGCTGCTTTGAATTTAAAGAAACGTCTGCCAATGTCTTTATCGGTTCTGGGAATAGTAGCGTAAGGTTGATGTGTATGTCTAAGTGACTATAGAGTTAGACGATGGTTTAAATAGGAGGAGATAGAGAAAATGGATGCAAGCTGTGTTAGCTATAGCCAACGGATATCAATGCTAACCTATAAAACACACACACACACACACACACACACACACACACACACACACACACACAGACACACACACACACACACACACACACAGACACAGACACAGACACACACACACAGAATCAGATCTACCCTATAAGAGTCATCTCAAATCGATTCATGTCAAGTCAACACTAAAAAACCTCACAAACACACACACAACCTCTACGTCACATCACTACAACTCTCATACAAGTAAAAACTCCGTTATATTTTGACGTCACGGTGAGGGAAAGCCCCTTAAACACAGCATGTCAGCTATTAAGACCCAATGAGTATTCATAGAGCTACACATTAACATATCTTTCGCCCTTTAACAACACATTTAGCATGGGCTCACCTTTCTGCCGGAGCCCTCTCCTTCATCCAGTCAGTCCATACGATCTCCACACAAGCAGAAAAATCCTCAGCAGCAAAAATCAAACGTAAAAGAGCCAACGACAAAGGCCACAACCTCACATGTCTGTTATCCGGTTTGCAGAGGAGATTATGGTCCCCTCCTGTGTGTGTGTACGAGAGAGAGTGTGTGTGTGTGTGTGTGTGTGTGTACGAGAGTGTGTGTGTGTGTGTGTGTGTGTGTGTGTGCAAGGAAGCCGGTTTCCTCCTTACTACAACGCTACACAGCTAGAGAAAAAGACCCGTCCTTGGGCATGCCGTGCCTTGTGCGTGTGTGCGTGTGTGCGTGTGTGTGTGTGTGTGTGTGTGTGTGTGTGTGTGTGTGTGTGTGTGTGTGTGGGTGTGCGTGTGTGTGTCTGCAGAGAGCTGCCACCATGTCTCCCATTGTTCCAGGGCAGTGAGTGAGTGAGGCAGTGCTTCCTCCCCAGCCCGATAGACCCAGCCTACTACCAACAGCTGTGGACCAGCCCCCCCCCCCCTCCTCTACACCGCTATCCCCCCTTTCCCTCTCTCCTCCTCCCACTACTACACTACTGCCTCACTGCTCGTGTGGGTTGCCAGACCTGGAGAAAGAAACAAGCAACCAGGTCAATAAAATGACCTGGCTGTCAAGTTGTATATTCTTTATTTTTTTTTATTCTACATACTACATCTGACCATATAAAGAATTTAGTTAGGATGCAGTAGGCTACAATTGGGACATACCTGTGCAAATGGCAATAAACATATTCCATTATTCTATTCTATTCTATTCTATTCTATTTTGACTTATGTATTTCATCATAACATTGCGCATTGATCTTGCCTCTTGCTTTTATATCCGTCGGATGCCCGGTTGTTTTCATATGGAGGCTCCGTCCATGTGACGTCAATTCAAGTGCACACTGCCTTGTGGGCCAGAATCTAGTAGGACATCCAGGTATTTTTAAGCATACTAAATCTGGCCACTAGAATCGGAACATCCTAAATCTTTTTTCTACCATACTAAATAGCAGAAAGTATGGGGATTTGAACTCAGCCCTTGTCTGCTCAGTCAAATATCTCTTCACATCAAGTCTCATCTTAAAACATACTTTTATCAGAGAGCCTTACATTTTATCTAATGCGTGGGCAGCCAGACCAAATAAGTGACCGACTGAATTTTAGAATTGAGCCAAAACAACCGCAATTAGCATCAGTCAATATTTGTAATCGACTTGACAAAAAAATCTCAGAAAATCAAGCCCAAAGTCGCTGATAAAAAGCAGACATGGCAACCCTGCTGCCTGTACTGCTGCTGTGCTGCTACACATTAACCCTGCAGCTGCCAGCCAGGCCATAAAGACCACAGACCTCCCCCATAGGTTCAGTTTTCTTTTTTAAATTGAGGGAGACCCCGCTGTGTGTGTGTGTGTGTGTGTGTGTGTGTGTGTGTGAGGGAGACCCCGCTCAATTTGGCATGTAAAGGACAAAGGAGCGTTAACATAGAGAGGATATCCGACAGCCGGGCTGAACTGACACCAGTTCTACTACTGAATCAGTGTGTGTTTGCTGTGTGTGTGTGTGTGTATGTGTGTGTGTGTGTGTGTGTGTGTGAGTGTCTCTGTGTGTCCAGTTTCTGTGTGTCTGCCTGTGTGTGTGTGTGTGTGTGTGTGTGTGTGTGTGTTTGCCTGTGTGTGTATGTATGTCTCTGTGTGTCCAGTTTCTGTGTGTCTGCCTGTGTGTGTGTGTTGTGTGGTGTGTGTGTGTGTGTGTGTGTGTGTGTGTGTGTGTGTGTGTGTGTGTGTTTGCCTGTGTGTGTGCCTGTGTCTCTCTCTGTGCTTGTGTGTGTGTGTGTGTGTCTTGCCCTAGAAATAAAACAGGCTCTGTGCTAAGCGGATTGTGTGTCTCGATCACACACAGAGGTTCTAAGTGTTTTGGACTGAGTCCTATTAGGCTGAGGAGCAGAGAAGTCCCTGGAACCAAAGGCATTAACAGGAGATACACAGGGCTACAACTATTGATTATGTAGCTTTTGTTGTTGCCATACATTTGTCAATATTTTCTAGCAGAAGAATGAATAATGAGTTTGGTCTTTTTCCATCATATATGAGAAGTAGAGCTACTAGTTTTGTTTTGTTGTTTTGTTTTCCCACAATTTCTTGTTTTT
The DNA here is from genome assembly GCA_026122265.1 of Ammodytes dubius. Taxonomy (NCBI): domain Eukaryota; kingdom Metazoa; phylum Chordata; class Actinopteri; order Uranoscopiformes; family Ammodytidae; genus Ammodytes; species Ammodytes dubius. The sequence continues at coordinate 29,064,296 of CM047511.1, read as the reverse complement.
AATGATTTTATGATGATTTTATGCTCTGTAAGGTGACCTTGGGTGTCTTGAAAGGCGCCAATAAATTAAATTAATTATTATTATTATTATTATTATTATTATTATTATTATTATTATTATTAGCTTATGGTAGATATATATTGTAACAATTATATTTTAATTCCTTGTTTAGTCTATTTCCTTTTTATTTATTTTTTTAATTATTTTATTCTAATTCATTTTTTCCCAAGAATTAATTCATTTTAGAGCAAAATTAGTTCTTCAAACACTGACAATAATGTTGACCCTCTCACTCCGTCCCAAGTGTTATTGACTATCATTTCGAAGTAGAGCTACTTGCTTATTATAGATACAGCTGGTACAATTTGAATTCAATTAAAAACAGACAAATAAGAAATTCTTGTACAAACATAACATTTGAGGTCAGACCATTGACACCATTTTATAGATTCAAGATTTCCAGATTCTGTTTTATTTTATGATTTTTATGTAGGTACATTAAAACGAAAATAATGTTTTGCATTAAAAAAACACCTGGCAAGTTGAAAGACTTTCAGTGCAATATAATTAAATAATTGATATATAATATAATCTGTCCACAAGAGAGCGCCGACAATTAATCAATACTCAAAATAACGTTAGCCGCGGCAGTTGATTGGTTTGTTGATTAATTGATTTAATATTTTGACCAAAAAAGTATCAGAAAAAAAGGGAGAAAGAAAAACACACATCACAATGTCTTTTAAAAGGTGGAGAAAAAGCCAGTGTTAATACACAGCCTAGGCTCTGTAAACAGGCAAGTTACTAGCTAAGGTGGGCCCCCTTTGTTAACACACAAGTTTACAGAGCCTAGGCTGTGTATTACCATTAACAGATTTTTTTTCAGCAAATACACAGTATAGACAGGTAGTGAATCATGAGGAGATACTCCACCTTTGTGTGTGTGTGTGTGTGTGTGTGTTAGGCGTGTGTGTGTGTGTGTGTGTGTGTGTGTGTGTGTGTGTGTGTGTGTGTGTGTGTCTCAGTGTGATTTATCTCTGCAGGTTTTTCACCATGTCTGACTCATCTGTTCTCCTTAATGAAGCCACATCATCCTCAACCCCCACCACACACACACACACACACACACACACACACACACACACACACACACACACACACACACACACACACACACACACACACACCACACACACACACACACACACACACACACAAGTCTGATGACAAAATGACCGGGCGCCACGGCAACAATAACAGGAGGAAGATAACACAGGTTTATAATATAATATAATAACTCAATACATTGAAGACAAAACATCCCTGAGACTGACTCTGAAAACATTAACTTAAAGCCCTTGTATATCAAAATCCTCCTCACTATGATGTCATATGGGGAGTTAGTTCCATGATAGTAAAGCATCTGAAAAGAGTTATAGGCATATTCTATCAATCCAAATAAAATATATTGTCATTTAAGTTTGATAAACTTCACAGAAATTCGGTTTAATTTAATTTAATTTTTTTTATTTATTTATTTAATACTAGGGACAGTGCATATTATCAAACATTTCTGTCAATATGCCAGCATTAACCAGAAGCCTATTTTTCATCTGCAGTCCCTTTAGATGAGGCTATGGGCTATTCTCTGGTTCTTATGACACAGTAAGTATTTTGAACCAATCACGGCTGTTCTCTGCCCGAACGTTCTATAAAAACAATGACATTGATACGGCCACGCCCACACAGTCCTGTCAAACCGTCTAGACCAGTGGTTTTCAAACTGTGGGGCATGCTTAAAGGAAGCAGGATCAAACCACTGGATTAAGATGTTCAAATGTATCTAAAAAAAGCAAAACAAAAACATATTTAGATAAAGATGTTAAAATGTTAAGAAAATGTGTTTAAAAATGCACAAAGATGTTTAGAATGTTTCAAAAATATGTTTAAAATGTTTAAAATAATTAAAAGATCTTTCAAAACACACATGGATTTAGAACTTTTTTTGGGGGGGGGGGGGAGCTCAGATGAAATTTGTTCTCTGAGGGGGGGCTCACTATCTCACACTTTGAAAACCCCTGATCTAGACAGTAACAAAAAACTGTTATTTTAATACATTTTAGAATATTTATTAACATTTATTGTCAATAAGATTTGTGTAAAAGGTCATTGAGAATCCTAACCATGATATCATATATTGATTTTTTTTTTTTTTACAATTTTAGATAGAGGGTTACAGAGGCATTAAAAACCAGATCCATACATACTATAGGCCATAGTCATTTCAAAGTTGAGCGGTTCCTTTATCCCTCTCTGACCCTAATGGAGTGGACATGGAGACCTGACCTCAATCGACTTTGCCCCGCGACAGACTTCCTACAGTCAAAGCCCACTGCCCCGGGGCGCTAGCATGATGAATGTCAGGGCTTTGAAGGCCTTTGTCATTCAGATCGGACCAAAACAGTCTAGGAGCCAGTTTATACAAATGTCCCAGATTAAGGCGGGACATAGCGGGCACAAGCACTGGTCAATTGGGAGATTTTTGGGCTATTTTGCGATCAAAACATGTCTTTTTTTTACTAGTATAAATATTAATTAATTAATAATGATATTCTGAACCAAAAATCTCAACTTCTAAATCAACTAAACTTTCCATAATCATTCTTAGCGCTATTCTGAAGGGTATGACAGAAGGATTTGTTCATATGTTGTTAATTGTCTGATTTATAATACATTTTGTACTTTAAAACATGCCGAAAATTAATTTTTAAGACATGAACATATGTCCGTATTTTTTTATTTATAAAATTAAAAACTTCAGTATTCAAAATCTGTTTTGGGAAAACTTCGGACTCTCTCTAATATGTTGTAAAAATGAAATCATTTCTGGCTTTATCCAACATCTAGATTTATGGGTTTTAAAAATATGCAAATGTACGCAATTAGTAAGATATTGCCAGATTAGCATATTCATTCAAACACCTACTGTAGGTAATCACCAGGCAAAGTTTCATGATGATATCTATAAGTAAAAAAAATTACCCTATTCACCTGCACTGTCTCACCTTAAAGGTTCAGTAAGTGATATGGTCCTTTTAGCTAGCTTCCTTTCAGTGAGTGCAGTTAGCAAAACGAGGGGCATACTCAAAATGGTATCCGGCAATTACTACTAAGCTGAATGACTGGGAGACCTGTGTTATGAACTGTACATACTGTTTTAGTGATTACTGTATGAACATAGAAAGACTTAACACTTATATTAACAAAACATATCACTTACTTCTCCTTTAACAGCAGCATTGTCTAAAATGATACAAGGTGAGCAATGCTTTTAAAGATCAATGGCATACAATAAAAAGATACTTTAATAAATCCAATATGTAAAAGAATCAAAGACAAAATGCTATCCCTGCGTTCCAATACCCATACTTCCCTTCTATTCAGTATGCCAGAAAAAGATTAAGGATGTCCCAATACATCTAGGTCAATTGTAGTATGCTGAAAATACATAAATGTCCCACCAACTCCAATAGCATTTTGGAGTATTCGTCTTTATTCTTGACATAATGAAAGAAAAAAAAACTTCCTTATCTGAAACTTCCTTATCCCTTTTTCTCTCCTGTGGCCCTAAAACTCTCCTGTGGCCCTAACACTCATCTGTACTTTAGTATGTAGTGTAGTAAAAAGAAAGAGTATGTGATTTGGAACGCAGGGTATGAATCAGCTGGATTGAGCTGAAAGGGAAATCTGCAGGAATGAACCACAACAAGAGAAGAAGAAAACCCAGAGACCAGCTGTGAGCCGGACATCAGACATCACCAGATCAAAGACTAGAGCACGTGTGTCCAGGAAGGATTTATCCTCTTATTACTAAACACATATGGCAGACCCTCTGTGTGTGTGTGTGTGTGTGTGTGTGTTGTGTGTGTGGTGTGTGTGTGTGTGCGTGTGTGTGTGTGTGTGTGTGTGTGTGTGTGTGTGTGTGTGTGTGTGTGTGTGTGTGTGTGTGGCTGACAGAGAGAGAACAAACTCCATGTGATAACCACTGCTCAGTTTTTAAAATAAAAATCAACATTTCTTCAAGTCTGTCTCAAAACAACAACACTATGATACAGTTACTTCTTTCTGTTATCATTCCTCCTGTTCAAACTTCCGCTACTGCTGGTTTTCTTTTTTTCAAGATTATTTTTTGGCATTACTGATAATTGACTTACTTTACTAGACAAATTTGGAGAGACAGAGTTGTAATGGGGCAAAGAGGGATCTAAAATCACCAGCTTCTGATGCAACTCCTGCAAGGGCCAAGGCTTTATTCAAATGTCCACATGAGGCTCCACCATGACACCACCAGGGTTTTTATAGCCCCAGCTGTGTGAGGGAGAGGGCAGCCCCCCTACACCCCCCCTATCCCCCCCAAACATCTCCCCTACACCCCCAAACATCTCCCCTACACCCCCCAACATCTCCCCAGGCCTCGAGTGTCACGTTTGGGAGGGTGGATCAGCTCTCCATCGTCCCATGGAGCTGTGCACATTACGGCCCGTTAAACTGTCTGCCCCTCAATGGAAGGGTTTGTGTTGGTTTGTGCCCAGAGAGTCTGATTTACTGCCTTTAATTCAGACGGCCCTCGACAGTTCCCTCGCTACAAACGCCATCTGACCGGGACGGTAACGCACAGCCATCTGCTCTCTAAATCTGAACGAGGGACAATTCTTTTTTATGTTAATGGTTAATTGGTCAGTTGTTTTCTCAATTAATTATTTAGTCTATAATATAATAGAAAATGCTAATTGAGCCAATCACTGTTCTTGTTTTTTCCAACCAATAGGGGAAGGTGGGGTGATTTGTGCAACTTTTTACTCAAAGTGATTTTAAAGTGAGGCCTTGACAGTTGTGTCTCCAACTCAAATATGTACATATATTTCAGGATGTTGTGCATCCCTGGCAATAAAAACTTTGGATCTGGAATAAACTGTTTAAGAAATATAGCTTTCGGAAAAAAAGTTGTCTTGTCGCACAAATCACCCCACGTAGTGGGGTGATTTGTGCGTCATTGTGTCACAATGACAAAGTCACCATGATCATCTTTCTGGCCATCTGAACTCTCATCAGTGGTGTCGTTAAGTGGAATTGAGATGTCACTCTCTTCTGAGCTACTGTAGACAATCACTTTCTTTTGGTGACCAGCGTATACAGCCATGCCAGTTGGCACAACTCTCAGAAATGTACTTTGCACTAGTTGCTCCGTGCTTGTGGAACCAACTGCCACCTGACAAATGTGATTCCCCCTACATTTCTGCCTTTAAATCAAGGCTCAAAACCCATATGTACACCCTGGTGTTTCCTCCCCATTAACCTCTGCACTACTTACTTACCTCTGCACTACTATCTGTGTTTATGTGGATGTATGGGCTTTACGTCTTTTATTTTGGTTATTGTTATTTTACCTTCATTGTTTACCTACTGAATGCACTATGTACAGCACTTTGGACAGTGCAAACTGTCATAAATGTGCTTTTATAAATACATTTTACTTACTTACTTACTTATAACTCACCCAGGCCCTTGCGCACAAATCACCCCATCCCCAGAATTTTGGATAATAGGCATGATGCAGCAATTTAGGGTTGACATTGTGCTAACTATATAGACTCAAAGTGTAGCATACCAAAGCACTAAAACATGTGTCAAATGTTTTCAAACGTGTCTATAATTGTTCAGACACAATAATCAAAAAACCTTGATCATGGAAATTTTACTTTGAAAGGCAAAACACAGTTTTTTGAGCTTAAATGTGCTTATATCTTATTCCTTGTGTCTCCCTTCTTTACAGGATGAGTCAAATGGATGGCTCTTCTTAAATATGTGGTCACATTTCCAATTTCTTCCACGGTTTTCTAGAAACAAGGGGTTTTGCAACTTCCAAAATGCACAAATCACCCCACCTTCCCCTACTTAAAAAATCCAAACAAAACACATTCATTTTATGGGGCGCCCTTAGCTCAGTTGGTAGGGCGTCCCCCCATGGGCCTCGGCCAGCAGCGGACACGGGTTTGATTCCAGCCCGCGGTCGTACTCTGCATGTCACTCCCCTCTCTGCCCCATTTCAACTCTGTCTCTACACTATCAATAAAGCATAAAAATGCCAAAGAAATATCTTAAAAATAAAACAAAAAAAAACACATTCATTTTACTACAATGCATATAAGAAGATTGAACCTGGGTACGATTGACTTTTTGATTCTTGATCAAATGACTTAAATCGTTTGTCGAATATAAAAACAATTGCTAAGTTACCGGTAACCAATAGAGGATTTCTTATAAGCAACAAAATAAAAACAAAAAAAGCTGGAAGAAACCAGGGTGTGGTGAGAGACAGTAAATGTAATGTACTTTTGTATTCACAGCCCCACGCCTCTGCACACAGTAACTTAAATAAGGCAAAACCATTACAGTAAACAGCTACAGTAGAGTATGTATAGAACCGGAGGTGGAGTGATTTATGATCATTCTAGAACCTGTTTGTTGTATTCCGTGTGACGTCAGTTTGACTCACTTCTGCTTTACATGTTGTTTGCATTGAATTTCCACATCAGTCACATGTCCCAGGACGGTCTCTGCCTAAAGCAGGAGCTCAACTTATTCTTCCTCTCCATTGAATGTCTATTTGCCCGTTGGTGTTCTAAGCATATATCCCACTATGACACACGCATTCCTTTATATTCACATTAACATTAAAGGAATACTTCACCCAAACGGAACTGGCTTTTTATCATTGTAAAATCGCTGTTATAATATAATGAATGAGGTTTGTCTTTCCTCAGTCTTCCCTTGGCCCAGCTGTCCTGTTAATCCTTACCCTACATTTTACTGATTTCTAACATTTTTGCACATTTATAGATTAGCTACTACCTAGGATCTCAGAGTTCAATATAAAAATGCATTTTACACATACACAGAATAAATCCCCTATCTACTGTATGCACATTTTAAGTGAATTGGATATTTTCGTCTGTCGTAGTTCCCAGAGATTATTTAAAGTATTTCCGCTTGCCCCTTGGCCATGTTAGTATATAAGTCTTTCTACTCCAATACAGCCTCACAGTTCTTAGTTCTTAGGCTGTGTTCAAAAAGCCATACTACTAATCCTACTACCCATCCTACTCATACTCATTTCGACGTCAATTTGAGTATGTTCTGGTTGTGTATGCGAGTTTCTGTAGGCGAGAAATGCCCGGATGAGTACTAACTTCCAGCAAGAATTGGTGTATGGATCGTTAGGTTACTTTTCCTACTCAACCGCCCCACAATGCATTGTGTCTTTTCAAACGGAATGGAAGTTTTTTTTAAGTTTATTTATTGCTTCTGTATACTTCAGTGTAAACAGTCCGACGAACCTCGCACACACAATCGATGGTTAAGTAGACAGTATAGAGCATATTACATGTTGAGTATGTAGGGGGGAGGACGTTAGTATGGCCTTTCGAAACACAACCTGAGAGTTTTTCTTAGCTAGTGAAGATGCTACTAACTCTTGAAGGGGGTTGAGAGGGGGAAAGTGGATGTCGTAAAGGCGTAGAGTTGTAGACAATAGTCCTTTTTCTTTCGTGGAGAAATATATCCTCATCCCCTTGTGTTGGCTGCAGGCTATCATGTGACCTGCTAGCATTCAGGTCATGTCATCGCGTTGAGCCTTTGACCCTCTAACTAACGAGTCCCTCAGTGTCCCATTCATCCCATACAGATGTCTGTGTGCGTTACTGTCTGACACGGCAGAGGTTAGCACTAGACAACCCCCTGACATTTAATCATTCACGTTTTGAATGTTTTTCGGCTCTGACAAATTCCTACATGTGGTTTGAGGGTTTGAGCATTCAGGTGAATTTAAAGGGCAGCTTCAAATGTAGTGTTTTAAAAACTAGTGAGTGGTATCGTTAGGATTTTATTGATGCCGACGTCAACATTGATATTGCTTTTCGATACGAGTATTGACACTACTTTCCATAATCTAATTTGACATGGATGAATGGATTTCTACATGGATGTTTACATTAGTTTTCCTCTGGAGATCATAAATGAACTGTGACAGCAAACGAGAACATTATCAGATAGATGTAGTGGTGTGAAAAGTAAAATAGCAAGCACCCACTGAATTGTAGTGGAGTAGAAGTATATAGTAGCAAGAAAAGATCATTCTAAAGTAAAGTACAAGTGCCAGGAACTTGTACTAGAGTAAATGTACTAAGTGACATTCCACAACTGCTGAAAACGATAAGTCAACGGATAAAAAAAAAATATTTAATTGAATTTTGCTCAAATGAATCTCTTGTTCCCTTTAAATATGAATATTTACAAGCTTTCTTCCCTCTCCTACCTACTGTACATTTGGGAAATTATAAGAATGTCATCTTGCCCCTTTTTTCAATATCTTCAGATGTTTTATAGACCAAACCATTTTAACTGATAATGAAAAAAGAGTCATAACCTGCCGCCATATTCCCCGTTCTTTAATCTCATAGTTCCATTCTATCTCCGGGGGCGACCTTGATAAATCCCTCACATGTGAAAACATTCAGAGTATTCGCTCCTTCAGTTCATTTTCTGCAATCATAAAAAAGCTCAAGTAATGAAAACCATTTGTCGCAGGCAGCAGCACCAATAAAAAGACAGATTTTGTCTCACACACACACACACACATGCACAGAGGCACACCACACACACACACAAGTTCCATACCAGTGTAAAAGCTGACTGCGAGCGTTGCAACCATACAAACTGATAGTTAGTCCAGAAACACACACACACACACACACACACACACACACACACACACCACACACACACACACACACACACACACACACACACACACACACACACACACACACACACACACACACACACACA
>CM047511.1:28792889-29052889 GCA_026122265.1 Ammodytes dubius | reverse complement strand
ATTTCTCCTTTACAACCATCTTTAACGCACATTATCTCAGCATTATTTTCAATACTAAAATTTATCCAACATCTAGATTTTTGTTTTTTAAATAGGTGCAAATGTCCGCAGAAAATTTGTTGCGTTACTATAGACATAGATATTGCCACATTTGCATTATGTATTCTCGCATTTCTGAAAAAATTATAATGCAAAAAATCATTGTTTTAATGTGAGTAATCAACTGGCAAAGTTTCATAATGATATCTATAGGTTAAAAATGTTACCCTATTAACCTGCAGTGTCTTCCCTCACCCTAACCCTTATTTTGGGGGGAGGGTTGTGGGGGGGGGAGGGGGGGGCACTGCAAACAGGACGTGGCAGGGTCCCGGGCTAGCTTGAATTGATTAAAGGAACATTCCAAACTATATTTTCTTTGGCCGGACGATGAATTGGATGTTTGTTACAGCTGCAGTGTTTGGCCGACTCTAATGTTTGTCTGACCACAGAGGAATTCACTGGGTTTGAATTTTGAGTCCAATGCACATGGTGTGTGTGTGTGTGTGTGTGTGTGTGTGTGTGAGTGTGTGTGTATGTGTGTGTGAGCGCCCTTTGCATATGTTCTATCACACGCATTCAGAATGTTGTGTTTGATACAGAGGGCTCCGATACACAGTTTATATGAAGATTTGTGCAACTCTGAGAAGCTGCGACATGGTGGATTCATTGTATATAAAAAGTGCCTACAATTATTGATAAACGATTATGGCAGTTGTAGGTTAGTTTTCTGAAATTCATTTATGATTAATCGACTAAATATATGTCTGGCACATGTTGCAGAAATTCACAATAAAGTTTTTTTCAGCGGGCTTGGATTGACACTTTGAGTGAAGATTGAAAACACAAGGCAGAGGCTATAAATTTGTGCCACGATTTATTATTATTTTTTCTTTTTTGTAATTGTAAAGTGACTAAAATGATTAATAAATTATGAAAATACTGTAGGTGTCATTTCATTTTTCGACAATTCCTCATGAATAATCGAGCATATTCTTTTGTCAGTAATAATAGCATTTTGATTTGACACATGCACCGTATCAAAACGAATGGATTATAGACTCAATTTAGCATAATCAGCCATATTGGATTTGGCTGCAGTGTTGACCTCGGGGGTCACCGGCTGGAGGGCGATCAGTAAATCACTACAACATGCCCAGGGATTCATCTGGGACAAATGGGTCGATTTAAGACTGATTTACATAAAAAATATCACTATCGGTCCCTAAATATTGGCCTCTTTTCAGTAGTGTGTTTTTATTGTTATTAGTCAAATGATAAAACACTTAGGGCCGGTTTCACAGACATGGATTAAGCCTAGTCCTGGACTAAATGGAATTTTGAATGGAGATTGTCCATTGAAAGTACAATTTAGTCCAGAACTAGGTTTAATCCATGTCTGCGAAACCGGCCCTTAAAGAGGTATAGCAGTCAGCGATTATGGAAAAACGCTATTTGGAAAAAAAAATTTTTTTGTCAAAATATCTCTTCACAATCCGCTAAACTAATATCAGGAGGCCCACTGTATCTAGCAACATGCCCATTTACAGAGCCTAGGCTGTGTATTAATACTGGAGTTTTTTCAGCACACAAAGTACAGACAGGTAGCAGATTGTGAGGACAGGAATCCACCTTTAAAGTTACCACCGCTGTCAGGCTATCACATACTATCTCTAAAGGATATATATATATATAATATACATTGCCATAACTTACTAACACTCAATCTAACTGTCATATATAATCCCTATAAGGTTTAAGATTCCAGTTGCCTTGGCCCCAATGCAGGCAAAACACAATCCCTTTGATCTAAATATCTGTGTGTAAACAGCGGTGGTGCCAGCCCCCTCCCTCCTGCTGTGTGTGTGTGTGACTGTGTGTGTGAGAGACTGTGTGTGTGTGTGTGTGTGTGTGTGTGTGAGACTGTGTGAGACTGTGTGTGTGTTTGTGTGTTGTTATCGCGCCCACTCAGCGGGGTAAATTGATGAATATTTTTCAGATGCTAATGCCGGGTGCTACAGAAGTGCCTTTTGGTGCATTTCCATGGTAACTACAGAACCTGCATGCATGACACACACACACACACACACACACACACACACACACACACACACACACACACACACACACACACACACACACACACACACACACACACACACACACACACACACACACACACACACACACACACACACACACACACACACACACACACACACACACACACACACACACACGCGCGTTGGTGATAACATGTTGAACTGATAGCAGATAAGGGAAAGAGGTCCCAGCCCCATGTGTCTTCAAAAGCTTTATGCCGCGATATGTAGAGATAGGGAGACGGCAGGAGGCGCTAACCCGTCTACAACACATACCAGACTTCAAAATGACTGAATTATGTTCCCGTGGTGATTTGTTGACTGTAAAACGGTTGAACTACGACCTGAGAATATTATATTTCACACAGGCTATGACCTTGAGAGTGTGGAAGGTCCTCTGTTACATTAAACTTAAACATTTAGCCTTGAGAAAATGTTTCTATTGAATAGTTTTGTCATTTGTATTGTAACATCAACCTGCCTAATGGACTACAGATGGAAATAAGCCCCCAGGCTACAATCTGGCATATTTACGTGTACGGCTGTACGTGTTCATTAATGTGCATTGTCCTGAAATAAATAAATAAACAAACAAACAAACAAACAAATAAATAAATAGAGACACATTTCGTCAATTAACTGATGAACACAAGATCAGGGACTATTATTCATCGATTTATAATTTGCCTTTTTTGCTCTAGCGATGCGTTAAACGATTAATCAATTAGCAAAAAAGTAATGATCAAATTTCTGGCTGCTTTTAAAACTTAACTAACTAACTTGAAACTAAAGGTTACTACTTTAAATTGCTTGAAAAATCACAAATTGTCACAACTGAGAGGCTGAAACTTGAGGATGTATCTCGATTTTTGATTGACATGATTAATAAATTATCTCAAGTAGTAGTTTGTTCATTTCTTACCATCTAAGCGTCTCTGCGTTTGTTTTTTTTGTTTTTTTCAGTAAATGTGAAACTGTCTGTTCAGCTTCCGGAACCTTCGACCGGGAAGAAGAATTCGACTTCCTCGTTTCACTTCCTCTGGGGCTAGGGGTTAAATATCTTGTATGGACCAGTGGTAAAAATGTCTGTCTGTCTGTCTGCCATTCTGTCTGTCTGTCTGCCTGTCTGTCTGTCTGTCTGTCTGTCTGTCTGTCTGTCTGCCTGCCTGCCTGCCTGCCTGCCTGCCTGTCTGTCTGTCTGTCTGCCTGCCTGCCTGCCTGCCTGCCTGCCTGTCTGTCTGTCTGTCTGTCTGTCTGTCTGCCTGTCTATCTATAACTGATTGTTCTTGTATTATTGTCCCAAGCAGGTCTTTCTTGAGAGTGATACCCTGGTTCTCAATGAGATCACCTGTATAAAGAAAGGTTCAATACATTTTTTCTAAACTAATTTACCATCAAAACCGTTAATTTTCTTGATTCAAGGTATTCAATTTCTCATATACATTTTCTTCTTTTATATTGCATTGTTAAAACGGAGCCTGAGACTCAAGCATTTCATTGCTAAAGCCAACAATGACTGCTGCTGTAATTGTTGTGCATATGACAAATAAACAATCTAGAATCTAGAATCTTGGACCGTTCCAATTCTCAACTGCAACACCCAATAAATAACGTAATAAGAAAAACCTCAGTTAACAACAGAACAGAACAGAACAGAACAGGCAAATTAAACACTTACTCTGGTCCGTGCCACGTTTCCTCTATAATAAACTCAGAAGAACACTGTATGTATGTGGCGTCTATGTGTGTGTGTGTGTGTGTGTGTGTGTGTGTGTGTGTGTGTGTGTGTGTGTGTGTGTGTGTGTGTGTGTGTGTGTGTGTGTGTGTGTGTGTGTGTGTGCCTGTGTGCGTGTCTGTGTTTCTGTGTGTGTGTGCGCGCGTGGCTACACAATGTAGGACTAAAAACAGGCGTACAAAACATCTGCGAACGATTACAGGCGAAGGGAGCGAGCGAGCACTTATACTGCCCATTACCCTTGAAATAAAGTCACTGGCTCCAACTCCAGCTTTTTCATGATGTAATGCGCCACAGCTTGGATATGCAATCTCTAAGTCGCAAGTGGGACGAAAGGACGAAAACTCTCACAAAAAAACTTCAATCGCGCTCGAAAAAACATACACGGACGGGACGGTACGGGCGCTAAGGGGCCGTGAATGTAATCTAGTGAATGGAACCACATTTATATCTGCTGACTGCTGTGCTCTGAGGTCATGGATGTGTGTGTGTGTGTGTGTGTGTGTGTGTGTGTGTGCAGCACCCGTGGGTCCTTGTCGTGTTCTAGACCAAATATCGTTGTTCCAAATGTGTGTTTTCCTAATTCCATCCTCTCTAAAGGTGAAATGAGCGATTCTGGAGAAAGATTGTCAGTGAATATCTCCTCACAATCTGCTACCTGTCCGTACTGTGTGTGCACTGAAAAGAAAAAAAGATGTTAATACACAGCCTAGGCTCTGTAAACGGACATTTTGTTAGCTATGGTGGGCCCTTAAGTTTACATATCCTTTGTTTACGTACCTGTTTACAGAGCCTAGGCTGTGCATTAACACTGGAGTATCTTCAGCACTCACACACAGTATGGACAGGTAGCGGATCATGAGGAGATATTCACTGATTTTGACAGAAAAAGTGATTTTGTCAAACAAGCGTTCTCCAGAATCACTGACTCCATCTCTGAAGATCTCATGTGAACATTCCTTCAGTGGAATGCAACAAGAAACCAATAAAAATTCCAATAATTCCGTCCAATCAACAAGGTAAACAACAACATTTGCACAGCTGCGTGCGTGTCTGTCTGCCCCTGTGGTTCAGCTTTAAGGAATGCCTGATATCTGCACTCAAAAATGCATTACATCATTTTAATGTTCGGCCTTCCGTGTGTGTGTGTGTGTGTGTGTGTGTGTGTGTGTGTGTGTGTGTGTGTGTGTGTGTGTGTGTGTGTGTGTGTGTGTGTGGGATTTAATGCAAGACGTCTGGTTTCACGTTCACCTTGTCGGGGGAATGTTTCATTGCCTTTGGTTCTAAATCAAAAGTTTGAAACATGGACGTAAAAGGTGATTTTTCAAAAGCTAATAGATCGTGGTCCAAATATGGAACACAGGTGCAAGCAAGGGCGGAGACATGAAGGCCTTGCGAGCGCACACACACACACACACACACACACACACACACACACACACACTGAGAAAGGACACACAGACAAACTCTCACTCTCCCACACCCACACCCACACACACGCTGAGAAAGGACATATCAGACATAAGTTATTATTAGAGAATGTCTTACGGAGTGTTACTGCAAATGCAATGTTGAAAAAAATGTATGTATAAAAAGGCTTTTGTGTCTCTAGAAACGAGTTGCACAGAATATGCTGATGAGTCGCCTCCAGTGATGTCACATGAGTCAGCATCGGTCCAGGATGAAGACACAAGTTTGCATTTTTTATTTTTATATACATTTATTTTAAACCTTGGGCTGTGGAGATACAAATAAGTGATCTTAAAATAACCTCTGTATGTCCTCAACTCTGCTTGAGGCTCAAACGTTAGCTGATGTCTGGAGTGAAGAACCATAAAAACTATCTGACTTATGTTGGTCAAGTTTAAGTGTCCATGTAACATTTTACCTATGTAATTGTCCCATTTGTGTTTGTGTGTATGTGATGTCTTGAACTGTGTAACGGAAGCCGCCATTTTTAAACTGCGAAACAAGTTTACCTACGGGTACAAATAAAGTAACCTGGACCTGAAACTGGGCTGTTGGGCAGAGCCAGCGGATACCAACAGCCAATGACTAGGCGCTTGATAATAAAGTAAAATGTTTGGAATGAAAAAGATGATATCTCTGGTTCTGTCGCATCAATTAAAGCTGGGGTGGAGGACTTAGGCGAAAATGGCAGTTGGGGTAGAGATTCGAATCCAAATACCTCAACCGCTCCACTTGTTCTCTTTGGTCCCTCCCTGACACGCCAAAGTGATTGGACAGTCCCAACAGCCATTAAGAACAGAGAATCGGAGCCTCGCTCTGATTGGTCAAAGTGTACAGCTCATGTTAATTTTGACCAATCAGAAATCACATACCCAGCTTTAAGAGCATTTTTTATTTCAAACTGGTCCATTTCCAATCTAATTACTACTTTATAGGACTGAATAAAAATCATTGGAGCGATGGAAGAGATCTTTAAGTTTATCCGAGTGGCCTTTCAAAAGCTAGAAGTCCCGTTCTCTCGCAAACGTTTTCATTTAAATTTCTCAGGAAACTAGTCCATCACTGTCTTCCAACCATGATGTCACTTTTTCGATGGAAATTTTTTGTCCCTCAAAGTTCAGAAGGGTTTTCAAACATGATGTACGCTATTTGTCCAATGGCCAATAACAACAAAACTGCAACATTATATAAACATTTTTCATTTTCTTGGAAAAACGCACAAAAATATACGTAATTTCTTTTCTTAAACAAAATTTAAGGGGGAAAAAACTGCCTGCTGCAAAACACTGAAAGATTTACGGAGTATTTCACAGGAGATCTATCAGTAAGAAACTTAAATATTTTACGGCCTGAACGCTAGCCATGTCTGTGAGCCAGGGATCCAAAAAGGGCTTCAAACTATCCCTCCATACTTGTTTAACTTTTGGCCGAAAGTTTTGGTTTTCTGTTCATAAAACGATGAGACGATAAAATAATGTCACTATTATAAAAAAGCATTTATGAGCGTATATCTGGCTTCATACCAACATACACAGATCATAAAGTCGGGATGTTTTTCCCCCCATACAAAAAAAACAAATAATTAAATAATTTCCAAATAGTCTCCACAACTTATTTAAATTACTGGCACAGACTTTTTTTTTTTTTTTTTTTTTACTGCCAATAAAATCCTTTGCAATGTGTAAACAAATGAGAAACAGACAGTCCTTCTCTCATGACTAGAATACCATTCAGAAAAAAATGTGTTGTGTTTCAAAATGTTCTGAAAAGCTCCATTGTTGGAACTGGAAGTATGATGATCCAATAACATGCAATCGCTGCCAAGAAACTGCTGCGGATACATTCTCTGCACTGGACTATATGGGCCTAAATCCAAGCCAAAGTATAAATATATGGAACCCCAATTATTATTAAAATGTTCCTTAAAGACCTACTTCACCGGTGGAAATATGAAGGTGTATTGAACTCTGAAATCCTATGTAGTATAAATGTGCAAACATTTTAGAAATTGGTTCATCCTAGCCTGAGAAAAGGCAGAAAGAGTGTGTTATGGTCTCACTGTCTAACCCTATATTTTCCCATGTGTGACATCACATAGGGTAATTTGTAGGGTTAGGATTAACAGGACAACTGGGCCAAGGGAAGACTGAGGGAAGAAAAAAAACTTCATTCATTATATTATAATAGTGATTTTAATATAATGATAGAACGCCGGTTCCGTATGGGTGGAGTATTCCTTTAACTATTTTTCAGAATGGGTTAATCAAGCAAACACACCTTATTTGCTGCTTTACTACCTAAAACTCATCATAATTAAGGAGTTGCATTGTATCTAATCTGTAAAGTTGTAAGTAGTATTGTGGAATACTTTAATTGGAGAATAAGTGTGTACAAGTATTACAAGTAGCCTACCTTTAAACTGTGCTAAAGTAGGCTATACAGTATTTGACATGAAGTAGCCTACTATTAGCCTATTATACATGAGTTATATTAGTTTATATAGGCTAGTTATTAAAGGGTACACCATCACTGCTTATGATGCAGTGGTGCATTAAGGTTAACTTGGATTAATGTAGTTCAAACTCATTCTGAAATTATGCAAACTTCCTATTATAATATCCATACTCCTCCTGAATGCTTTGCTGCAGACACGTTCAAATCCTCCTAATTCATTCATGACATTATAATGACTGTGGTGTCTGCACACACACACACACACACCACACACACACACACCCACACACACACCACACCACCACCCCACCTCAAACACACCTCACCACATCAGTAAACATTGTAGCCACCCACCCACCCATAAATCACTCCTCTGCACAAAGAACCCACACACAAAACACCACCACACGCACACACACACAACACACACATGACAGTTCCTTATACACGTTCCCCTATTTATATTGGCACATTTCATGCATTTTAAACAATGCTACCGTAGCGACAGGGCTGTGGCTAAGTGAACACACATACAATACAGTATAACATAGCATTTAAAAAAACAGGCATTTTTCTAGTCGGGACATCAGCCAGGCCCTCCAAAGAAAAACTAAACCCAGCTAGAGGTTTGGGTCCCCTCGCTTCAGCATACAGGACACACTGCTGCTGTTACGCCCTTGCCTCGATCATTTCTCCCACAAACGTCGTAAAACAACGGTGGCGTTTTACCTGCTAATAACAAGCAAAAACAACCCTTTTCTACGCGTTTTTCCACATCTGTTCAAGCCTTCACTACAATGGCTAGTCCTAAAATCAATGAAAAAGCCTCAAGTGTCGGTATTCCAGCCAAAAATCTCGACCAAAAGCGAATTTTCTCGCCCAGAATTCACTCCCCAATTCTTGCGTTCAACTCACCTCATTTGGTTGGAAGCTGTCGACGTGCCATGCTATTGAAATAATGATTTTTAAAAGGGCTATTTCGTCTTGTTGGAGGTAATGTGGCGTGTGCTCATTGTAGCAGCGGTGTCCCCTCGCTCTGACCGCAGCCTTTCTCTCTGCCTCGGCGATTTTACTGTTTTGGGTTTGAGGAAAAGTGATGTCATTGCATGAAATTGCATTACACCGCCCCAATTTTTTCTCTCTCTCTCAACAGAGCTGGTCCAAAACGCACGCTGCCAAACATAACTTCACCATATACTTAAAAAGCTGTTTCTACTGTATATAGATTTTTTTTTAGTCTTTTTAGTGCCTTTAAAATACTATGTATCATGCAGGGATCATAAATCTGTTCAGATGTGGATTGCATTAAGAATGGGTCAGAAACAGTATATGAAAATAGTTATATTTGTGGACAAAAGTGTGTTTTTTATTATAATTTAACAGACACACCATTGAGCACCTGATTGAGTACAATTGTAATGCAATTTAATAAAACAAAAATAAATACCCACATGAGTATATCAATCAATGAATGTCTTATAAATCTAAGTTAACTAAGAAGTCTAGAGCTATCAAGTTTTTGTGGAAAGTGTAAACAGGTAACAGCAGTTGTTCATCTCGGAGCGTCAGCCATTTCTTGGAGTGAATTATCATCAGTGGCGTTTTCATCTTCTCCTCCAACAACCTCCGACATCACCTGGACGGAAGGACAGTGAAGTTAGGAGAATTGGTCTCTTAGATTTAACTAAGTCAAAACCGA
This sequence comes from Ammodytes dubius, assembly GCA_026122265.1. NCBI lineage: Eukaryota > Metazoa > Chordata > Actinopteri > Uranoscopiformes > Ammodytidae > Ammodytes > Ammodytes dubius. The sequence goes on along the minus strand of CM047511.1, from coordinate 29,043,393 downwards.
AATGATTCATACCCCTGGCAAATTTTGACTTAAAGTTACTTTTATGAAACCAGCAAGCTTTTTCTTGATTGGTAAATGACACAGGCTTCTCCCAAAAGATAATAAGACGATGTACAAGAGGCATCATTGTGGGAAAAAAACAATATTTTTCAGCTTTTTATATACTACAGTTGATATTTTAAAAAGGTGCTCCAAGGAACTTTCAGTTTTTTTCATTTTCTTTGCACCCCCTTTGGACAAAAGAGGTATGTTTTTTTTTACTATACCTACCATAGCTTGTTGTTTCTGTTTGATGATTGTGAGAGCGTTTATGACTACCCATTACAAAATGGTCTAAATTAAGAAAAAACTATCTTGTTTGCTGTTACATGTAATTTATGTTCATCAGAGGAAAAAATTGACTGTTTCAGAAATATTTAAAAAGTTACTCAGGCACCTTTAAGCACAAAGTAATGTTTGATAAATGTGGTTCAGTCAGGGCTTTTAAAGGTCACATATTACTAATTTTCAGGTCAAACATTTTTATTTGGGCTTCTCCTAGACTATTTTCATGGTCTGTGAATAAAAGCCAGGGGTAATATGGAGCCTAATGGAGGACATCTGGACAGTATGGTAGGTTAAGACAACATTGGTGCAATAGCCTGTATTACCTATAGGCCAATTATGTAATTCATTAATTTCATGTATTTTTTTTGTGTCTCCTTTCTATACTGTATGATGTGCTATATGGACCTTTGTTCTGGAATACAGCTTTATATAGTATGGATTGTCTAATTCAATGCAACACAGAAAGGGACGTCCTTCAGCTTTCTCTTTGACACAATTTACATAGAAAGTGTATTTAATCCCCCGCCATTCCTCGCCTATCTCAAGAGCCCTTTTCCCCCTATGGGATAATTAGGGAGGTGCGATCTCATCAGACAGAATTAAATCACACACCAAGCAATCAGATGTTGTGAACTCATTAACAACGTCTTTCTCAACTTATCAAGAGTGTTGCCAGTTGGGGGATAGAAGATGCTCATGTAGTCTACAGTATTCCAGTGAAAACTACATGAATTTTTGTTGAGTGTCAAGATAGTGTAGATTGAATAGCTAGAAATCTTCACTCAAAAAGTTTTTTTTAAATGTTTATCAAGTTTTTATATTTAGTTTGATTTATTATTTAACTATTCTATTTTGTTTTTGTTTTGATAGTCTTTTGAACAGTTTTTATCAAGGAATTAAGTTGTTTTTTCTACCAATGGTTTTGCTTTATGAGCATCTGTTTCCTTTGTTTTTTTCATATCAATGTTGGTTGATTAGGATGGGCACACAATATATATTATTTTGTTGATTAATAAATTAAGCTTTGAGGGAATTTTTTATTCAGTAGAAATAGAGGGGAAAAAAGAAATAAATTGCAAAAAAAGGGTCTTTAACCAGACTTGAAAACATGGATGTTAAATTCATGGCCTTGAGCAAATACGATTCCAAACATTTCTCCAACTCTTAGCAAAATTAGGCAATGCTCTAAGGCCTTGTATAATCGCTTCACACTCCCTTGTCCCCTTTTAGGTTTTTGCAACCAAAGCTGGTTTATTGTTTTGCCTCATTTATAAAACATGAGTACTGCGGGTGTCTAACTAGAAGGTGCACTATTCTTTGCCCTCAAATCTTCTCAAAACAACCAGATGCCATGTGAATAAAGGACATAGCTTTTCCCTGCAGTGATAATTCTTCATACAGGCCTTGAAGAGATCTTGTGTTTCTAGCTTTGGTGGACACCTTTTTATATACCACTTTACAGAGCCTGGGCTGTGAAATAACAGCATTTTCCAGGGCACGGGACAGGATATATTCACAGATTTAGACAATAAGCATTCTCCAGAATCGCTGACTAAACCTTTTAACTCATAAAAAATAAATAAATAAAATACTTTCCCACTGGAAGCACATCATCTCTTCAAGCCAATATGAGGAATTCAATTTAAACAACGTTTCATTGTACATGTGAGTTTTTAAGACTGGAAAACTATGTTAACCATTTTTATTTACAAGCACAGTGCCACGATTCCCACTCACACATATCTTCATAATTGATTCCTTAATGAGACAAGATTGAGACCAAGATTTTATTAGACGGAGTTCACAATGCGAAATACAGTGAGTTTGTACGATTGTTGTTATTGCACATTGTGTTAACGAAGCCAACACTCAAGATGAGAGAGAGTTAACCTGGTCGTCCATGATGGAATCGGACAGGTCGTGCCCCGAGCTGCCGTCAGGTGTCTGCCCCGGGTGGATGGTTGTCCATCAGGGGCCTGCGCGTGGCCGGATGGGATGTGTCCTCCAAGGCCAAGCCCGTGTCGAACTGTTATCGGGGATGGGGCACTGCATACCGTAACCCTCCAATCAGGTCCTGAGACAACAAGACAGTTTAGGAAAACTTAGAGCCATTTAAAGTTGTGTGTGTTTTGTCTAGTGTGGTGCTTTTTAGTGTTTGTTTTCTGTTTCTACTGAAAAACACAGAGCAGTTTAGTGTGGAAGAGGATCATTTTTGTTCAGGGCATGTCGTTTCCATTGAGCAGCACAGTTTGGTTCGCAAGAAAAGGGTGACAAGTTCTTTAACACCCTATTTAAAATTTTGCAAAATATATTCTGCAAATCATAAACAAACATTCAACAACAGTTACTTGACTTCATTTTAAAATATCTATTGTACATACACAAGACTAAACAATTAGCCAAATAGATTCCAAACGTCTGATTTCCTCAGTTGAGTGAAAAATCAAGGCAACCTTTGTATCTGCCCTTGCGACTGACTGGCCTATAATAGAACCAGCCAGTGGATAAGGCCAGTCTTCACTCTAAGAGAACTCTAGCTCACCAGGACAATGCTTTGTGTCAAGATGAGTTTCCTGAGTCTCTACTTATTTTGGTAACTTTTTCAACTTTGACATGGAAACTGAAATGCATACAGAACCAAACCACTCTATGGAAACCAGGCTTTATAGTGGAGCGGTTAATGCTTATTTTCATCAGAATCTTTCAGTTGAAGATACAAGCGTGAAAATTAGCAGAGCATGAGTCTCCATGGGTCACTTGACAAGAAAATTGTCCGAGACACTTGAAATTGTGAATTGATTTTTTTTTTTTTTCTTTAGATTTTTTTTTGGGATTTTTATGCTTTATTGATAGTGTAGAGACAGAGTTGAAATGGGGCAGAGAGGGGATTGACATGCAGAGAACGACCACGGGCTGGAATTGAAACCGGGTCCGCTGCTGGCCGAGTCCCATGGGGGGGACGCCCTACCAACTGAGTAAGGCGCCCCGGGTTTTTTCATAAACAATTTTTTTTTTGTCTCGGACAATTTTCTTGTCAAGTGACCCATGTAGACTGCTCAAGCCAATTTTCACACTTGTATCACAAATTGAAAGATTGTAGCACTCATCTGCACTTATCTCCACTATTAGAGCAGTGAGGAAAGGGAACAATTCAACACTTCACTACGTACATCACTGAACTCCAGCGGAAGGCTTTCTGTGGGCTGGAGCTCGGCAGCACTCAGGTACATGTCTCTGGTTGCCGTGGTGATCTGCTCCTGGGCGGGGGGCTCCTGTACCTCCGGCTGGTACATGGGGGGCGGCAGGGTGAGGTGGAGCGGGCAGCGAGGGTCGTCAGACTGGCCCAGGTGCACCGTACGCTCACAAGGGACCTCCTTCAGCCCAGGACACATTTTGAAAAGCACCTGATTGCCGTCCTGGTAAATGTCTGAGTGTCTGGCGGTCAAGGACAAATTGCGCCCGTCTTAAATAAGAGTAAAACCAGATATTCACCTGTGGAAAAAGTGGTTAAAGGAGCACTATGTGTTTCAGAGGAGGGGGATGTGTGTACGTTTGCTGAGCCTGCAGTTAGTTTATTAATCATATTTACTCTAACAATGTAATAATTTTGAGGCAGCTGGAACCAATCTAAGACTGGTATGTGTTTGTAAGCCAAACTGTGGGCCCTGCTGCTGTAAACAACAGTGAACCAGTACTTACAGGTACCTTTCTAACTTAAAACAATATTCGACGGATCCAATTTTCCTGTGAGTAAAGTTGGTTTATATTAAGAAATGTAACTTCTCAGACACACAAGTTACATAGTGCACCTTTAACTAAACTTTAGCCTCACACATTGCCAAACTAGTACTAGTCCAAGTGCTACATTCATTCCTATGAAAATAATCTCGTAATTATTGCTCGGCATGAGGCTTGAGAAGGCTTATTGTGAAGTTGCAAAAGGCTTGACTGTAATAATTATACGCTCCAATGGTTTTGTACAACGACTCAGTGATCATGTCCGAGCCTTAATACTGTGCAGGGTTTGTACAGCCGCCAATTAGAAGAACAATGTTCAATACTCGCAATTTAACCATTTGTTGTTCTGAGCCGATACAGAGAAACGACTACAACGCTGTCGAAAGAAAGAAAAATATGAAAAAAAAAACATGCGATTACCCTAAAAGATTTGAGGTTAAGATAAAGGCAGGTAAAGAGTTTTTTTTTTGTTCCTTCCAACTGAAAAGATTAGCCCCTTTATAACTCTGGGAAAAATCAACAGACCACAGGAAGGAGTTTCTGTAGGCGCCCTTTAAAACCAACAGCTACGGCAAGCGACCGGTTCTTGATCGGGGCCAAGATGGAGACGGCTGGACACATGACCGTTTGAATGGGCAGAAAAAACCTCAGTGTATATTAGTGATGCCATGGTGTGGAACTGGTCTACCGCGTAATAAACTTTTGACAACACCATTATTACTGCTCAACCAACCACACATTCAAAAATAAATATTAGGGTCTTTGTACACGTTTCTAGCAATACGGCGCCTTTCTGCAATTCATTTCTCGAGCCCTTGTGTTTTTGGATGTGGCGCTCTGGGCTTCTCAAATTAAAAACAGTACAACTTTCAGAAAAAAAAAAAACTGCTCGATAACTTTTTTTAAAGAATAACCAATGAAAACTGAGGAAGAGCAGGGACTATACGCGGTCTGCGAGCGTCAATTGGTCTCACTACGATAACTGGTATTTACCTAATTACTTTATTTTATGAACTTGGGCCCTACCACTGATATGCAAAAGTTAACCAAATGATGTTATGTCTTAAAAAGAGAAGAAGAAATTTGATGTGGTCGTTGGGCAAGTAATGTAATTGGTGTGCCTTAACGCAGTGTAACACCCTAACACTGTGGCAACCCTAATGTATACACATGTAGACTACAAATTGCAATATCATCTTTCTATAAATACAGATTGACACATTTGAGGTTTCTTGTTTTGAAATGGACCATACTACTGTGGTCTAACCCAGGCTGAAAACGTTAGTGAGGATACGTGAGACACAGTGGCGGGTCATAGGCAGACAGGGGTGGGAACATCGGCTTCCATCGATGAAGGACATGCACTTCTCATACACTGTCCGGGTGTAAGGCTGCAAACAGAGGAACCAAGAGTTAGAAGAAAGGTCATAACTGAAAAACAATCCCTGCGTACCAATCCCCTTTTCTGGCCTACTATTTAGTAGGACCAGAAAAAGATTTAGGATGCCCCAATACATGTAGGTCAATTGTAGTATGCTAAAAATACATAATAACCACTAACTCCAATAACATGTTGGAGTATTCGTCTTTATTCTTGAAATTTTTTGACATGATAAAATTAATCTTCCTTATCTGATTTTTTTCTCTTCTGTGGCTCTAAACTCTTCTGTACTTTAGTATGTAGTGTAGTAAAAAGAAAAAGTATGTGATTTGGAACCCAGCCTATAATTGTCGCTAAGAACATTATCATTCCTGGAAGCCACAGAATTGTCCAGAGGAAAAAGCAAATAAAACTGAAGTGAAAGGTTTGTGTCTGATCTGATTGGGTTTTTAAATGTTAATTTCACTCAGCTGCACTCAAATATGTTCAGCGTAATCTCAAACCCAAAGGCATGCATTATCCAATATTCACTGTAGTAATCAACATACTTGAGGACATTCATTCCTATACTTTAAAAATTAAAAAAGACCATACGTTTTACATGCTTATATTGAGCGATATAATTGACCACTTTTCCCTAGTTAAAAACAAAACTTTTATTCTTTATCAAAAAGGTCATGTTTAGTTCAACAAACAAATTTGGAAAATCATTTGTGAGTCGGCTCAGTGCCCCAGGAAAACAGATTATAATAAATTAAACTACGAGTTGGTTAATTAATTTAAATAAAAAAAAAGTGGCTTGGAGTGCTGTCCTCATCTTTAATTCAATAAGGGTCAGACCACCAAATCACACACAAAAACAAAACAGTAATTAATATGCCTTTAAAATACTATTAAAATCGATTTATCCTGTACAGATAAACTTGCGATTGAATTAGTATCTGGATTGCCTCTGCTTTGGTGAACCCTCCCTTTAAATAAAATGCATGACTTTAAAAGAATGGTGTTACTTCCAACTGAAAAGATTAGCCCCTTTATAACTCTGGGAAAAATCAACAGACCACAGGAAGGAGTTTCTGTAGGCGCCCTTTAAAACCAACAGCTACGGCAAGCGACTGGTTCTTGATCGGGGCCAAGATGGAGACGGCTGGACACATGACAGTTTGAATGGGCAGAAAGTGTATATATTGTTTCTGCTTTGGTGAACCATCCCTTAAAGCTGGGGTGGAGGATTTGGGGAGAAAATGGCAGTTGGGATAGAGATTCGAATCCAAATACCTCAACCGCTCCACTTGTTCTCTTTGGTCCCTCCCCTATGGTCCCTCCCTGACACGCTCTACACCAATAACGTGTGCCAAAGTGAATAGACAGTCCCACCAGCCAATAAGAACAGAGAATCGTGGCCTTGCTCTGATTGGTCAAAGTGTACAGCTCATGTTAACTTTGACCAATCAGAAATCATATACCCCCAGCTTTAAATAAAAACACATGAATTCAAAGTCTTTAAAGTCTTACTAGCTGCACTACTTTTCCACAGTGTCGCGGTCCCACCTGAGGCGTCCCGTCGCTGACCGCCTGCCTGCGCTCCCTGAGCTGGCGGTGCAGCAGAGCCTCCACACCGTACCGACGACGGTAGCGGCGCAGAGCTTTGAGCTTCTTCAGGTTCTCCCTCTCCTTCATGGACAGACCCTCGGGCCCCGTCAGCAGGCTGCTGCCTGGAATACACATACAGAGAAGTTTGATTATTTATTGGCAAATTAATAGTTATTTTAAGATTTGTTTTGGGGCATTTCAAGCTTTATTAGACAGAGTTGAAGTGGGGAGATATAGAGAGAGGGGGGGGGGGGGGAGACCTGCAATAAAGGTCCACAGGTTTGGATTTGAACCCGCGACCACTGCAACGGGCCTGTGCCAATATGGTACACGCTCTATCCATCACTACACCACCACGGAGCGCCCAATGAATACAGTTATTTAAAATAAATTGTTTTCCCATATCCCCTCCCACACAAATACAGATCAAGGCCTTCTGAACATGACAAGCTTAAAAAGGAGAACAGTTATATATGCAAGTAAACAGGGTTGAAATTATTTCCTCTAGAAACGATTACTACATTTTTCAATGCAAATTTCCAAAGTCTGATTACATCAGTTGAGTGAAAAAATAATAAAAAATAAATAAATAAAAATCAAGGCATACCTTTGTATCTGCCCTTGCGACTGACTGGCCTATAATAGAACCAGCCAGTGGATAAGGCCAGTCTTCACTCTAAGAGAACTCTAGCTCACCAGGACAATGCTTTGTGTCAAGATGAGTTTCCTGAGTCTCTACTTATGTTGTTACTAGGGATGTCCATGGTTAACTGGTTAACCGTTAAGAAGATCTTTAACCGGTTAATACTAAAGGTTAAATAAAAAATATATAGCCTATCGTAATCTCTCTGAAATCCGGACTCTTATTTTGATATCGCTAAACCGGATGTAAGAATGCCAACTGTCGGTAAAGAATGAAACGACTCGAGTAGTGTAGGCTACTCTCAACTTTATAATAGGTCCATGTTACGCTCCCAGTCACAACTTATGGTCACAACGCTCCCGTGTCATATGTTTGTATAATTTAATTAACAGCGTGGGCTCCCGCTAGCTTAACATAGCGCTAGCATTAGCCTTCTTGAGGTGCATGCATGGACATATGGTGCATGCTGTCCTGCATCTATCACCGTCTCATGAGTGTGTGAGGGAGTGACAGACATGCAGTGAGTGCCCCTGCACAGACACAGGTCTGCCATGATTGTGTGCAAGGATCAACAGCGAAACTCCGTCATAAACAAAAGTGTAGCCAACTGATAACATCGGAGCTTATCAATATTACGGTCTTTCAAAATGTTGCCCCGTGCTCAGCACTACTTAGCACCGGGTTTCGGTAGGCCTGTGTGTGTGTGTGTGTGTGTGTGTGTGTGTAAATGTCCCGGCCTTTTCAGTCACATTTCACTTTCTGCTCCTACGCATACTAGACCTCTTCTCACAACAGACAAGGTGCCGTGTGAATGTCAACATGTAGGCATTTAAATTGGCTACTGGTCCCTGAATTGTTTTTAAATTAATATAGAGGTCCTTGGAACAAAAAAAGGTCAGGAGCCCTACTATAATGTTTCATGTATTTCATTATAAATAGGCTACATTAAATCTTAACGGTTAACCGGTTAATAACCGTTAATTCTGGTGGTTAACCGGTTAAAGAAAAAATTCTAAATGGCCATCCCTAGTTGGTACACTTTTTCAAACTTGACAATGGAAACAGAAATAAATGCATACCGAACCAAGATAAAGTTTAGTCATTTTATTGGTAATTAACAGTTATTTTAAACTGTCTCTCATATCCCCTTCCCACCCAAATACAGATAAAAGGTCTTCTGAATACGACAATGTGTGGGAGATCTGTTATACATGCAAGTAAAGAATTGGGTTGAAATTATTCCTTTAGAAATTACAAAATTCATCAATGCATTTTCTTTGCATCAAAGCTTACCCTGCATTCCAAACCGCAAACTCTTTCCATTTAACATTCGACATACTACAGATGACCATAATAAGTATGTAGGCATACAATTGGGATGCACCTTTACCTTATTATTTATTTAATCAAAGCATCCACCCTCTAGTTTACGGTATATATCCATCACATTGCTGGCTGATTTCTCTCGGAGGCTCGCAGTGGATTGTGCGTTAGAATTGCCAAAAAAGCAGAGACAGCTACGGTCAGATGTAGTAGGCCGTCTGGGTATGTATGGGTATTGGAATGCAGCCTTCGTTTCTGTATAACTATAAACTATGGCAGCGTACCATGTTTAGCAGGGATGATTATAACTGTCAGAAAATGGGGTTTGCCTGTGCATACCTGACCTTTCAACATGCACTTTTTTTTGTTTGGTTATTGTGGGCTTACAACAGGACAGTTAAGCTCCTATTGACTCAACTAAAGGGGTCAATCGAAAGGTGTAGGGGACATTATCAAAGTAAGATACCAGAGATGTTTACATTTGTATGTGAATTGTGATAGAAAATATATCAATAATAATGTATCATTTCAAATAATGCATTTTGAGGGGATTTATGGATCTTCTGAGATGTTTGTCTAAATATTTTACTGGATTAGATTGTGTGGATTTGTGCCAATGTCAACTCAGCGTATTTGTGGGGACTTTTATCGATCAGTGGATTATCATGAGGCTTCACAGTTGACGTGAATGAATGTTGTAATGATTTGTTTGCTTTTGGCCTAACAGGGCCGCTGTCTGTACTTGCTGTTGTTATCGACAACCACCAAAACAATAGCAGCAGTGTTCGCAGCAAAGAGTTGTATTTAAACCGCCTAATGGCCCACAGACCTCGATTCAAATTTAAAAAGAAATTCGATTACTGAAACAACAAATAGCTGCAGCCCTCGGAAACAAAGCAAACATGTTTCGTTAGTATTCAATTCAGTAGCTGCTGCTATCTGTGTTTTAAAGTGTGTGTGAATGGGTAAAAAACAAACAATGTAAAGCGCTATATAAAAGTAGACTATTTACCATTCATTAGTCTCACATTAACCATAATAGCCTGTATATGATGATTTGTACCTAGAGTTTCGTGCTCCACTTTGCGGTTGTGCAGGTATCGGCGCTTCTTCTCCTTGAGCAGGTGCTGCAGACGCTTGAACTGGTCGATGTAGAGCGACTGGAGCCGGATCAGCTTCTCTCTAGTGATGAGAGCCACCTCCTCCGCTGTGTACACGCCGGCATGTCTGAGGGTTTTACAAAGATACGGCAAACGGCATTACTAGAAGCCTGTGGGGTTGCTTATTACCACACACACACACAAAGTTGCATGTACGTGAAAAGCTGTAGCTCGATTGTAGCTTTTTTTTTTTTTTTTTTTTTTTAGATATTTTTTGGCATTTTTTCTTATGCTTTATTGATAGTGTAGAGGCAGAGTTGAAATAGGGCAGAGAGGGGAGTGACATGCAGAGAACGACCGCGGGATGGAATCGAAAACCGGGTCCGCTGCTGGCCGAGGCCCATGGTGGGGGGAGGGGGGGCGCCCTACCAACTGAGCTAAGGGCGCCCCCTATCGATTGTAGCTTTTGGGTAAAATACCGTAACACAAGAAAATACCACTGCATTTTATACTGTTATATTACTTGCACCGGTACAAAGAAAGCACCGCAATTATTAAATGGCATGTCGTTTCTGGTAGCCTGCAGGGTTGCTCATTACGGCACATACACGTCATTACAGTGCATGTCCGTGAAACGCTGTAGCTCGATTGTAGCTTTTTTGTAAGACAAGAAAATACCTCTGCTTTTTATATTATATTAGTTGCACCGGTACATGGAAAGCACCCCAATTACAAACTAAACGAGGCATACCTTTGTATCTGCCCTTGCGACTGACTGGCCTATAATAGAACCAGCCAGTGGATAAGGCCAGTCTTCACTCTAAGAGAACTCTAGCCCACCAGGACAATGCTTTGTGTCAAGATGAGTTTCCTGAGTCTCTACTTATTTTGGTACACTTTTTCAAACTTGACAATGGAAACAGAAATAAATGCATACCGAACCAAGATAAAGTTCAGTTATTTTTTGGTAAATTAACAGTTATTTTAAAGTGTCTTTCCCATATCCCCTCCCACCCAAATACAGATAAAAGGTCTTCGAATATGACAATGTGTGGGAGATCTGTTATACATGCAAGTAAAGAAAAAAGGGTTGAAATGATGTCTTTAGAAGTTATTACTAAATTCAACAATTAATTTTCTTTGCAGCAAAGCTTACCCTGCATTCCAAACCGCAAACTCTTTCCATTTACCATTCGACATACTACAGATGACCATAATAATTGAATTGCTTATTACGGCACATACACGTCATTACAGTGCATGTCCGTGAAAAGCTGTAGCTCGATTGTAACTTTTTCGTAACACAAGAAAATACCTCTGCTTTTTATACTGTTATATTAGTTGTACATGGAAAGCACCCCAATTTTTAAATGATTAAAAAAAGCGGTATAAAAAAATGAGTCTTATACACTGGATTTTATGGTAATCTTACTTGAGAGGATCCTCGTGATCACTGTCCACGCTGTCTGCATCACTGTCCGGGTCTCCTCTCCACGTCTGGTCCAGCACCAGCGGAGAATGTTCCTCCTCACTCAGACTGTCCTCGTCTGCACACAGGGAGTTTGGGTCAAATTAAAACATAGTCAGAAAACTGTCATGACAGAAAATCATCTAATACGGCTTAACATACAATCGCGGACAATAATGTGATCCTAAAAACAGAATAAAATACCTAATAATTATATAAAAACAGGATAACAATTACAATATACTACTGTGTTCTTAGTGGAATGGTATTCAAGTGGATGTGTGGATCTTTTTTCTTTAAATCTTTTTTTTTTACATTATATATTTAAGATGTTTATGGCAGTGGGAGTTACCTTTCAAGTGCTTTCAAGTTAGGGTCAAATAATTCTAATAGAAATAAAATCAATCTACCTTTACCATAATACAGAAGAAAAGTCAATGAATACACGTGAAATTAATGACATCAGTCCGGGGATAGATTTGGCTTCTTTCTCTTATTTATGTATTTTGTTTAAATTTTTTTGTTTCATTGTGTTGTGAAAAAGGAAAAGAAAATAAACATATTGTGAAAAAAAAAAAAAAAAAAAAACCTTCATCAGTTGAGCGTGTACCTAGTATCCTGCTAGCTTCGGAGCGGCCCCCTCCCTCGGTGCTGTGTGTCTCTGAGCGGTGGTATCCGCTGAGCTGGGACAGCAGAGTCTCCGGTGACGGGCCGGACAGAGACTTCCTCATCTGAGCCCGCAGAGCCATGGCGTTCCTGCGAGCGTGCTCTGCACAGAACGTAACTCTGAGGGACAAACAGACATCGGAGGAGAGATGTTGGAATATTAGTTAAAAGGAATACTTCACTCATACGGAACCCACGTTCTATCATTATAAAATCGCTATTGTTATTATAATACAATGAATTAAGTTTTTCTTTCCTCAGTCTTCCTTTGGCCAGGCAGTCCTGTTAATCCTAACCCTACATTTGCCCATGCGTAATGTCACACATGGGAAGATGTAGGGTTACACAGTGAGACCATAAAACACTCTTTCTGCCTTTTCTCAGGCTAGGATGAACCCATTTCTAAAGATGTTTGCACATTTATACTACATAGGATCTCAGAGTTCAATACACCTTCATATTTCCACCGGTGAAGTAGGTCTTTCATAAAGCTTTAGTCCATCCGGTTTCTGACTATCGGTAAAACCAGGTGACATGTCGACCCTCAACATACCCATCTTTCCTGTCGACTTTGGGTGAAGCATTGGGACAGCGCTTGCCGTTCTTGGCCGAGACGTAGCTGCACTGTTTGTACGGCGCGTTCTTATCCTCCAGAATGTGTTTGATGCAGAAGTCGAGCCCCTCTAGGCGCGGCTGGGAGCAGGGCCGCTGGGTGAAGGAGCAGGACTGGGGCTCCGCGGGACGGGGGGCCTGCTGCTGCTGGGTCAGTCTGTTACGACTCGAGGGCAAAACGTGGATCCGTATCCGGTTCATTGTGAGTCTGCAGGAAAATAATTAAGAGCTGAAAAGAAAAACATCTGTTAAATTAAATCAAAAGTTATTTTTCTGTTTACATTTTAACCTGTAATTCTTATTTTATTTAAATGTTCTATTTCTATGCATTCGCGTTTCTAATGTGTATTATGTATTTTAATCTTGCCCCTGTAAAGCACTTTGAATGGCCTTGTGTCTGAATTGTGCTTTATAAATAAACTTGTCTTGCCTTTATTTGTCATGTGCACATGTAACAAGTAGAGCGCAATGAAATTACCAGTTACATCCCGTCCAAGAACTTATATTTAGTGGATTAACTTGAATGACCACACAATAATAATATAAAAAAGGTTGAGTCAGCGATTCTGGAGAATGCTTGTTGTCAAAATCCCTTTGTCAACATCAGTGAATATCTCCTCACGATCCGCCACCTGTTCACACAGTTTGTACGCTGAATAGAAAGCCAGTTTTAATACACACATCCTAAACTCCATAAACCGGCATAACAAAGGGTATGTAAACAAAAGGGGGCCACATGGCTAGAGCCAACATGCCCAAAGACATATGCTGTGTATTAACGCCAGATGTTCACACAGTATGGACAGGTAGTGGATCGTGAGAAGATAGTCACTGATTTTGAGAATTATTTTGACAACAAGCGTAGTCCACAATCAATGACTCGGCCTTTAAATACCAAACACATATTGAAGCTTCTCACAGATGTTGATTATATGCTGCGTCACCCCATTGTAATGTAATAGCAGTAGTGACCACTATAGCCTGAGGTGTTAACACATTTTAATACGCAATAAGGCTTTAATTTTAGGTTAACTTATACGATACCTTTTAAGAACTTAAGGATCTGCAGGGAACCCGTTTAAGCCAAATTGGCATGCGTCACATATAGATACACGTGGCTTATGTCTCCTCATCATAAACCGGGTGCAAAGTTCAACAAAGCATGCCGACTTCACACATGCAGTATGCTAACATTTGAATATGAATGTAACTTGATTAGCAACATGTTTGAAACAATATGAATCAAGTTAATGTTATTTTGTATATTAAATACTGTTTGCAGTCTGATTAAAACAACGTTAATAGTAGGCGTTGGCAGGTCAGGTGGCTTGTCAAATTTGACACGTCAACTTTATAAGAACACGTTAATAAATATTATAAAAACCACACCAATATATTGAATAGAAGACTTTATCATGAAGCAGAAATGTTTTTATCTCTAACCAGGTGGCGCCACACGGCACTTCAGCCCGCCTCTCCTCACTGCGTCATCTTTCAGTTAGTGAGTCGCCATCTTTGTTAGCACTTGCTAACGTTAGCCAACCGCTATTTTTCTCACAATTTTACCGCTAAGAAGAGAGTTTTGCTGACCGGCTGAAACACCTAGCCGTCTTTATTGATTTAGTAAGTGCCCCGTTGTTAAAAGATTCAGATTTTCCCATAGTTTTATTAGTAACGGCTTACCTCTCCTCTCTGCCGCCCAGTCGAGTCTTGCTACCAAGGAACACTACGTCGATTTTACTGTATTCCTTTATAACTGCCACCGCCGCTGAGCCCGCCCACTGAGCGCTGTGATTGGCCAGCGTTCAAGCTATTTCATTGGCTAGTCTAGCAGTCGATCAAAATGGCACCAACTAAGCAATATTTTTAGATAGATAGATAGATAGATAGATAGATAGATAGATAGATAGATAGATAGTATAGATAGATAGATAGATAGATAGATAGATAGATAGATAGATAGATAGATAGATAGATAGATAGATGGATAGATGGATAGATGGATAGATGGATGGATGGATGGATGGATGGATGGATGGATGGATGGATATAGATAGTGTTGCAGCAGTACTATTTCACATAAATGACAAAAAGATAGAGAACAAAATAAATTATCAATACAAGATTACTTAATAACAATAATATTACACAAAGATACATCTAATTCAATAAATTAACCTTTAAGAGGAGATGGTTGTCCATACACACACACACACACACACACACACACACACACACACACACACACACACACACATAATATTGCAGCAGTAAAGGGCTATAAGAAAAAAACATGTAACGCAATGAATTTTCTTAAAATATTTATTGACTTTAATTGAGAATAAAGCAACCACATTATATCAAAAAGGACAGTGTTCACATATAACCTTTTATTAACTGAAAAATAAAATAAAAATCCCCAAAAAACGTTTCATTTCCAGACCTGAGTGTCACTAAAAACACCAAGACATGAATAAACATGAAACTTATTGTAGCTATGTGATTTTTTTTTGCATTGTTAGGTTGCATGAGTGTCTACCATTATTTACCACACATGGGTTTTTCTGTATTGAAATGTGTCCTTGTGTTTGAATGTTCTCACAGCATCAAAAGTTAATACTTAAAATTGGAAGATTTTTTTCTCCAGATCAAATCAATCAAATAAAACAATTTTCAAAAAATGGCAATGATATATCAGACACATAATCTAATAGTCTAAACCCATTACACATGTAACACTTTGTCAATTGCATTGTAGGCAACAAATCCTACGGTGATAAATATTCAGTGCATTTACCGTTTCCCTGTTCCAACAAAGAGTTAGATAACTAATAAAACCTCTGCTGCCTGAGCAAAGAGCTGTACTCTCTCAGCTTTTCTTCCATATAATCGAAGGAGGGAACAAAAATATTTTTTTTTTACAGATGTATGGCTGTTGTATTTGTTGTACTGCATTTCTGTGAACTGACAAAAACAAATGAAGTTTTTGATTACACACACACACTGATGAAAGAAAAGTAGGTAAAGAAGAGCAGTAATACTATACAATCAAAACCATATAAAGCTTAGTATATGTATTAAATGTACAGATGATACCCGATTCTTTCGCCAAGAAAAAATGGCTCCTTTTCTCCTATTTTGCTCAAACGCGAATTAAAAAATTCATTAAAAAAGGTGGAGTCAGTGATTCTGGAGAATGCTTGTCAAATATCACATTGAGTCAAAATCAGTAAATATCTCAATCATGAGGAGATATTCACATATTTTGACGAAAAAATTTATTTTGGCAATCGTTCTCCAGAATTGCGGACTCCACCTTTAATTCTAGTTCCTTAGACAGTATTATACTTCAAGCTCATGACCCTTGTACTGGAGGTATGTCGGTTACCTGCTTGCCGCCGTGCTGCGATTTACAAAACTAAAAGGGACACGTGCAAACACTTTCGATGATTCCTGGCTAATAAACAACAATCTAAAGCCGATGTTATGTACCCATGTCGTTTGAATAGTATGGAGTCAGAACGACAACTTTAACATGATTCAATCTTAGAATGGACAGTTAGTTGTACACTGGAGTATTTTTTTTTTTACACATTTAAAATCATCCCCATAAGGAAATGCATGAATGAAAGACGACCAAAAAAGACAGAAAGAAATAAAGATGGCTTTTGATTTAGTCTTTGATAATGTGTATTGTGAGTACTTTATTGTATAATGTGCCCAATATGGTCACCATAAAGTGAACACCAGGAGAATAAAAAATAATTTTTCCAGCACTTGTCTGACAGTGGACACCGATGATGCCAACGTCATGTAAAATGTAGTATATCATATTCTTTGTATTTAACTGAAATGGGCATTTTAAAAAGAGACAATGACATGACAAAATAAAAACTCACATTTCTTCAATAGAGGGATTTTTCGATGGCAATTCCTTCATTGTGACCATACCGGGGTAGATATGTTTGTTTGAACTCTTTGAACCCTTTTGATAAAAACCTTAGATGTATATCCTGTGTCTATTAGTGTAGAAATGAATATGAATATTTTACAACCATTTAAAACAATGACTGCAACACTCAAAAAAAAGAGAAAAAAAGAAAACAAAAGGTACAAGATTCCTTAATTTACATCTTTTTTTTGTTGCAATTTTTCATAACAAAATGTAAAAAATATTTCGTGTTTGTTTTTAAACATTTTACAATCTTTGTACAAGCTTACCAAATAATACAGAAAAATAAAGTAGATAAACACCGAGGGTGGGGCAATCACCTATTTTTGTTTAGTTTTTTTTAGGTCATGGTGTTCAAAAAACAAAAAAAGGACAAATATTGAAAAAGATGGCTTTGGAGGAGACATGCACTCTCAAACTAGCCTGTACAGTCTTGATGAAGAAATATCCCTCCGCCCAAAAGGGTGGGACCTTAAAAAAAGATAGAAAAGGGGGAATATATTTTTGTTTTTTAGAAGCATTCAATTAATAAATAACATACTATAAAAACATTATAAAAAAAGACAATCTGTAAGAAGACCTAAAAGGTATTTTCATGGAAATCTTTTAAGTTTCCACATGATTTCAAAAAACTATGATAAAAATACCAGGTTACATCATCACATTTCATTTGAGTTAAAAGAGCAAAAAAATTGTATGTACACTTTTCTGTATAATTTTTTTTTTTCTTCACACATTTTTCAAGCTTTTGAAGCTTTTCATTATTGCCCCACCAGTGACCTGCAAGAAGGAAAAAGGGTTTAAAACTCATTCATCTCACTGGTACATTTCGCTGCTGTCAAACTGACACCTATATTAAAAAAAATTAAAAAAATGGGTGAGTTTGAAAAAAAAAAAAAAAATTCACAATACTTTATGTAACAAGATGGATGTGTGTGATGTCACAGTACAATGTACATAATGCGTCTCCAGAGCAGTTCAGGGTCTCATTTAGGAAGGGGCGGCAGTTTGGGAGGTGGGTCTGAAGGTAGGGGTGGCCCCTGCCCCCTCGGGACCCCCCACTGAACCTGTACTCCCCATACTGGGATGATCTGTATTCAAACATGGACGGCTGGGTCGGCTGGACCCCTGAGCGCTCAATAGTGAGTTCAACATTTCAAAAGTGTCCTGGTACTCGTTGACTGGGCCCCTCCTGCGCCTGCCGCCCCGTGCCCGTTAGTGTCCGCTTTGTCCCCCTTGGAGAGAGGGTAGCCCCCCTGGAGGTGGGGCAGTCCCAGCGCGGGGAGAATGTCCGCTGCGACTTGTCCCAGAGTTTGCCCCGCGGCGGAAGACAGGGCGGGTATCTGGTAGGGGTTCCTGGAGGCCTTGCTGGATTTAGAAGGGGGGTGTGCTCCTGCCATGGCCGGGTCCTGGGTGTGCGTCCGCTTACGTGAAGAGGACGAGGAGGAGGTTCTGGAGGCGTCGCCGCCGGGAGCCTTTTTGCTGCTTCCCAAAGCGGAGCCGGACGAGTGTTTGTGTGAGGAGGAGAGAGAGGTGGTGCCAGAGGAACTGTGGTGGTGGTGGTGGTTAGAGCGTTCTCTGTTCTTGTCCCTGCTTTTCCCCTCCTCTCCTGAACTCCCCTTCTGCTTCTCAGGCATTCGTATTCTCACTTTAATGTCCTGATCTTGTCCGCGACCGCCTCCTCCCGCCCCCGAGATCGGCAGACGCATTTTCAACGAGCTCCTGTCGTGCCTTTCTTTCTCGAGGGGGATTTTCAGAATAATAGGCGAAGGATTGTCGGAGGAGGACGAGCTAGATTGCTGCTGCTGCTGCTGTTGGTGGTGGTGATGATGATGCGACTTCTCCTTCCTGGTCTGTTGACCAATCAGAGCCTGCGCTGCGTTGGCATAGTCCCTCTTAACACTGGCCTCCATGTTCTCGAGCTTTCTCTTCTGCGCGGCCAGGACGTCTGCGTTCTTGGCTCGGTATTCGCTCAGTGACACCTTGGCCGGGACGTGTATGTCGTTAGCTAGTTCGGCAGCAGCTGGACCTTTCCCGCTCCACGTAGCGGCGCTGCCCGGTACGCTGCTCTCTTTGTCGCCCAGAGCAGAAGAAGAGGAGGCGGACGACGGAGCGGAGAGGCTCATCAGACCGGCCACCGTGTCCGAGGACGAGGACATGGAGATCATGCTCATCATGGCATCACGCTGCACGTCGCCCTCCCCTCTGGGACCTTCGTCTTGCTGCTGCTGGTTTTGGGGGTCTGACCTCCAGCCTGGGAGACAAGAAGACAAGACAACCACAGGAAAATCAGTCGACGAAAAATGCACCATGCAGGACATCTTGGTAGAACTCCTTTGGTCTATATGTAGGAGCAACGGTGCTTCAAATTTAATGTGTCAAAAATCAATAATAACAATAATGTACCTTCCAGTTTCGAATCCGTTTCAACCGGCTGGGCGTTTTCTCCAGGATCTGCAGGAACTCGTGTGTGAGCTCTGAAAGAAGATCAGATGAAATACAAAGACAAGATCAGCCGGATGCGTTTGATGTCCTGATATGTCACCGATATATAAAAGACATTTTTCAGTGTTTGCCCTACAATTGAGACACGGCAGCATGTCATTTGGGGACGCAAGGATTTTTTGATCATATCTTATTGCGCCCTGCTTGGATAGCATTTGAGCTCTCCGAGATGCAAAGATCTTTAGAAAATGTGCAATTGTTAAATGAATGAATACAGGAGGAAACAAAGAGAAAAGGAAAGAATGGATGGATGACATTACTAAGGTTATTTACGGCCCACACATTTAACCAATTTAAACAAACTATCTTAAATCTGCCAAACTCTACCTGTAACTGTTTTAATTAGACTATATTGTACTTTCACCCATTTAATTTTAATTGCTGCCAGTCTTCACCACTATGTAAATGTTTCAATTGTTTTTTTTCTCTTCACCTGTTGTTGTGTATTTGATGTTTTTGCATTGAATATTGTTTATGTATTGTTGTTTTTCCTTTGAAGTTGCTTTGAACTCGACATCATTGTAAATGAGGGTCACCACTCAATTGGTCTCTCGAGGATAAATAAAAGTTAAATGAAATGAAATGAAAAACATACCATCGAGCAGCTCCAGGGTGACTGTGGGGTCGACATACTCCCACCAGTGCTTCCCGTCGGTGGACACGGGGATCTCCCAGTTGGACCATTTGCAGGCGAGGTGGATGCAGACGCAGGCCACGACCGGGGGGCTGTACTGCAGGCAGAACGTAGTCAAGTGCAGACTTCGGTGGCAGGATACGTCCCGGAAAGGTATTGAAGAATAAAAAACAGAAAAGGGGGGGAGCAGAGAAAACAGACATTCAGTATATTGAGTTTGAGAACAATACAGAAAAATACAGAAAAGCTATGTTTTTAAAAAGTGAAGTGTGAAATATACCTGTTCGTGGCCATGAAGTATGACGTTTGGGCCAGATCCTTACTTGCTGGAACAACAATGGAAAACAAAAAAACATACTTAAAACCTGCGTGTTGATCATTTTCTCATGTGCAAAACTTACAATCAAGTTGAAATATTAAAAAAGGTGGAGTCAGCGATTTTGGGGGACCAATCCGCTAGCTGTATAAACTGTGCGTGCGCTGGAAAAAAAAATCTGGTGTTAATACAAAACCTAGGCTCTGTAAACGGGCATGTTGCTAGCTACTACGCCGAGCCCCTTTGTTTACATACCAGCTTACAGAGCCTGGGCTGTGTATTAACACTGGATATTTTTTACACACACACACACACACACACACACACACACACACACACACACACACACGCACATGAGCAGATATTCAATCATTTTGACTAAAAGTGATTCTGACAACAAGAATTTTCCAAAATGGCTGACTCCACCTTGAAGCAGAATGTATCTCAGTCTTAAGAGTCAATGCTCACCTCTAACCAGCTGCGTGCACTTGACGACATGAGTGTGAGGATGGTCGATGGTGATTTCAAACGCTGTGTTAAAGAAGGGACAGACAGAGACAAGGCTCCATGAATTAAATGCAGAAGTCAAGCTAATATATATTTCACCACACATAAGATTTGATTGATTCCAATTTCCACGACACAAATTATGGAAATTTAAATAAAAAGGAACGACTGACAATATGTCCCTGAAAACCAGAAAATTAAAATTGTTATAACAAACTAAAGTGTTGCAGAGAATAATGCGGGTTAACACTTTGCATGGGCTCTTCCAAAAACATCCTGGACCACATGAAAAAATTTAAAAATTAAACATTAGCGTGAAAATGCTCCATTTTCCCAACTCTTGCTTCGTTATACTGAAACTTATTTAAAAAGTAAAAACACAGTTTATTAATTTAAACTTCTTAGCCAATGTTATCTTCTTCAATTGCCTATTTAAAAGCATGAAAGCAAGGGGGAAACGATTGAGCCGGCTCTAGCGAACGTACTTGTCTTCAAAGAATGGCTTAAAAATATGTCAAAATGAAAAAAAGTTATGGACATAATACAAACAAAACAAATAAAGTTAAAATTGGTTAGGAGCAGCTAATATGAAGATGAATCTCTCTTTCCACTGCTGCTAACTGCATGGAGGCTTTCTGTAGACAAAGGGTAAAACAAGTTATTTTCACGATCACACACAAGTTTCTGGAGGGGAAAAAAAATCAATTGGGCCCAGATTTTCCTTTCCCAACTTACCCAAGGTCTGGAGTATTATGCTCTCAAGAATGACCAGGTCTTGGGCTTGTTGCAGGTAGGCCTGAGGTTGAGAGGACAGGCATATTACTCACTGGGAGGCCATTTTTAAAACCCCACCTTTCACAAGGAGCTGACGAAAGGCTCACAAATAAGGAGTGAGACGATTAGACAGTACAGATGCTGAAGTGAACAGGGATGCTCCGATCAATTGGACACCGATTTTATTTGGCTGATTTTCACTCCAAATGATCGATTGATGATTGTCAAATTGGCCAATCTTAAGCCTCTTCGAGTTCTTGTTTTAATTGAAAGAGAAGTTGCCAAATTCAAAATGTGTCACTTAGCATTTGTTGTTATTCTTGAAGTATGTGTTTAATTAATCTAAGTGACAAGTCTATGCAAAGGCACTGACAGTATGGGCAAGACCATTCAAACAGACAGCCAATACAGTTACATTACGGTCATTTTTAGAAAGCAAAAGAGTAAACATTAAAATTGTAATCTGTAAATGGATGGTATCGGCGACAAAAATAGAGATGGGAGCATCCCTACTGCTGAACATCACATTGCTCGGACCATTTCAAAAGCTACAGACACTGGGATGCATTTTGTCTCTCCACCCAACATCAGAGGTAGAACAGCTCAAAAGAAAAACCTCATCACGCAATTTTAAAATGCAAAAAATGTAGAAATCAATGGGGAAAAAATTAAGTTGCTGTTAACTTTAAGACAAAATACATTTACATCTAAAAGTACCGGCATGAAGCTGCCGACAGAAAATCAACCATTGAAGAATAAAGACATTGTGTGTTGTAGCTTAAAAGGTGACCCTGTCTTACTCCTGGGCTACACATCCTGAGTCTACCGTATAATTTCCACAGGCAGTGTGATACATAGAGTTTTCCTTTGGTCATTCTCATTAATATGAAATGTTTCAGGTCATTTTACGAAAATAATTAATATATAATATTGAGTTCGACAGAATTCCCTGATGCTATAATTCATGCAAAAGATGTGGAATTTTATTTTCAAAAACCCATCAAAATGTTGAAACTATAGTGAATTGTGTTGGTTATAATGTCAATATGACTGTCAACATATAACATTTTAGCAGAGAGAAGCACGAGACTCCTGAGCTGAAGTGTTGCGTCTGTGTGGCTGCTCTAATCTGTTAACATGGGCACCGGAAAAAAATTAATAATAAAAACAACTCAAGACGCAGGATGTGTGGCCCGGATTGGAATTTTAAGGTCAAAGTAAAAAAAAAACAAAAATATGTTTCTCCCTCAGTATTGCTTATGAATGAAACAACATAAGACAGTACAGAACCAATCTTTACATAATTCTACTGATGGAATGATATAGACTCACTACCCAAGGAGAAGACAAAGCACAAATTGCAGGCGATTTTTCCCTGCAGCCCGATACTTACATCACTGCGAACGTCTGGCGAAGGATCCTGAGGATTGAGGCATGCATGGGCCACCTTGATTACATGCTCCAGCTTTCTGGGCTGCTCCTCCACCTTGGCAGCGAGGAAAAGGGCCGCGGGAGAAATGACCTGGAGAGGGGTAAAACCAAAGAAAAAATTGTGTGAGATGATTGACATAAGAACCAATATTCAAGGAGGGTTTGATGAAGATCTTCCTAATATCACAATGTGGTATGAAAAATGTATGTCCATCTTGCCATTGGAGAGATTATCACATGTACAAAGAGATACGCTTGACGGTTTTGTAAGGGAATGGTCCCCATTAGAACTATACCTGAAAGAAGAATGGTCTAGAGTAAGGGGTATGATTTGAAAAAATGACTACAGAAGCACATGAAATATTTAATTTGGCACTGCAACTGCTAGTTTTATTTTATTTTAGGGTTTGGTTGGGAAACAAAAGGGTAGGCGATTAATACTTACATTTCTGTGGAATCTGGTGAAGGACTGGACCATGTAGAATCGATGCATGTACACAGATGGCTGTATTAATTGTAAGTTGGGAGCTGACATAGGGCTGGTTAAGGACAAATGCAGCAAGCCGTATGGACATATCAAAAACACATGCAATGATTGTTAAATCTTCTGTTTTTAAATGGTCTCCAGTTATGTAATTCAACTGCTTCTGTGATAAAAATTGCTTTACATTATTGTCTGTTACGTGTTAATTTTTTGTTAGAACATATAACCTACATCTGTATATATTGCATGTACACATGTATATGTACAGTATTCAAATTTATTTACATGCATTGTATTTTACATAGATTATTAAACTGTATCTCTATATTTTAACTGTTGTTTGATCTGTTAAAGCGTTTATTTAAGTCTCATTCTCTTGATAAGTTCTTGTATCTCTATTTCTATGTTGGCTTCATGGTGGAAGCCTGAAACTCAAAAATGTCACGGCCAACAACAACTGCTACTGTATCTGTTGTGCACATGCCAAATAGTGGGTCTTTAATCTTGACTCTTTAACCACATCAAGGGCAGAACTCCTCCGTTGAGACCCAAAATAAGCCCACGCAGGAAATAATACTTTTATAGGTTGACTGAAGATGAAAACACGTGCCCAGAAACCCACTAAAAACACAAGGTTGTTACTCTTATTTTTCCAATAGTAGTAGCCAATGCTAATGCTAACGTCCTGAAGGCCACATAGGCCGCCGAAGCCCCGGTAGTAGATTTAGCCTACTACGCCGCTCTCAGATAACACATTTAACTCACAAACCACCGCGTGAAACATACTTGTTAAGTTAAAACAACCAAATAGCCTTCTTACGAAACAGAAAAACAAACTAGTTGGACATGCTGCCTACTGAAACCGGGAGCTAGGCTAAGCTAGCATGCTAGCGCCGACAAAAGATACACATTGAGCCGCTGTCCCATGTCCTGGAGCAGGTTTGCCGCCTGTTGCCGGTAAGATAACTCCTTGTCAGGATCCAGTCCAGCTCGCCGAGATGGGCTGTTGTCGATCTGTGGCCGTGTGTAGTACCATTTGTTGTTACAGTTTGCGGGGAGAGAACTAGACGAAGCCGCCATCACTGAGAAGGACGAGAGTTTAAAATTTCTGCGCGTCACAGGAACATACGTCACACCGGCTGGAAGCTACGATGCAGTTCCCATGGCGACCGGCAGGCGTCACTAAAGTAAGACCGAATTTAGTTGTAAAACTATTTTTATAAAAAAAAAATATATATATTTTATAATAAACTATTTTTGTTTATTTATTTAAACATATTTAATCCTTATATCAATTAAAATTCAGCTATTTAAAAAATAATAATAATAATTGTGCCAAATAATTTTAGATGCTACATTGCAGGAGCGAAAGAGTTATGGTAGCCTATTACAGTTGTTGTCCATATTTACAGCCATCATATACGGTACTTTTCAAACATTTGTAGTGGGGAAATTATAATAAAGATAACACATATTTAATTAAATTAGTTTGTTTTACTTCCACCATTTCCCACCACCAGAGGTCCCTATTTTGCATTTGTGGGAATCGGTTTTGATTCCTTTTTTATTTTTTTTATATATTTTCCTTTTCCTTCCCACAATAATTGTATCATTCAGCAGGAGAAATAGGAGTTTAAGGAGTTATATTAAATGGGAATCAGTAATTTGCATCAGCTTTGGAAAGTTCTTCACAACAATAGATAATTTTTATTAACGAATTTAAAACTTTGCAATACAAAATCTAGATTGTTTCCCCTAAATAATTATAGAAAATAGACCTCGCTGCATCACCACTTTTGGTCACTTGGGGCAGTGGTGTTCATGGCAAACTATACTAATGTTGCATGAGATGTAGCCTGTTATTGAAGGTCTATGATTTCTTCAAGTTAAAACTATCCTGCGTTCCAATCCCATACTTCCTACTATTTAGTAAGCCAGAAAAAGATTTAAGATGTCCAAATTAATGCAGGTCAATTGTAGTATGATGAAAAATGCATAAACGCCCCACTGACTCCAATTGCATTTTGGAGTATTTCTCTTTATTCTTGACATTTCTCAACATAAGGGAAAAAAAAGATCTTCCTTTACTGTTTTTTTCTCTTCCTGTGGCCCTAAAACTCTTCTGTACTTTAGTATGTAGTCTAGTAAAAAAGTAAATTAAAGTATGTGATTTGGAAGGCAGGGTAAGGCTTTTTTTTTGCACATGCAGCTTAAGTTACTAGTCTCAAAGTAGTCATATGTCTACACCTGTGACAGCAAAACCTTCCCATTTCCCCGACCCCCCCCCTGGAACTCATGTTGGTGTAAATTAAATGAACTGAGCAGAATTCCAAAAATCGAAACAATTTTTATTTTAAATCACGAAATGTTATAAAATGGACAGATAACTGAAGCAGTGTAGGAACGGATCCCAATAACAGGCTGATAAATCAAAAGTACAATTAAATACTTATTTGTATTTTATTACCATGTGTCGGGTGAGTTAAACCGTACTAAAGGATTGTTTAAATGCAACACGTCCAATAAACACCATTAACTTGAGATTTCTACCATTTAACAGTCATTTCGTTGTATTATATATACATGACCCAGCTATTTCCATTGTCCTTGTGTGTATGATAGAGAAGGACATCGGTTGCTGTTCCTGCATTTACAAGAAGACATTTTTTTTTAACCTAGATTAATTTACTTTTTATTAAGTTAGGTTTTAACCCTTAGTAGCCAAACTTGTTAGCTTGGGCTTTGTTCCCAGAGCTGCTTACCAATGAAAGCCCTCCGTGCCGACATTTTGTGTTGTACGAGCAAAGTTTCCAGCGGTTTTATGAACCGTTTAACTTTTTATTTAAGAATAAAACATTTTTCTTTATCACCTGAGACAAGGAGAACAGACAACCAGAAGGCTTTTACTGTGTAGCGTCTGCGGGAGCATTTCAACAACCAACCAGCGACTCACTACTAACTCGATAAAGAATACATGAACTTTAATCGCTGCTTTGATAAAGCACAGCAACAAAAATTGAGGGTATAAGTATGAGTTAGTTTAGGAAAGAGGAGTTAAACAAAACTTCCATGTTACACAGGAGCCAACACTTACTCACACACCTTTAAATCCTATGTAAAAAAAGTGGTGGAAATTAAAAATAACATGTTTAAAAGAACTCCCAGGACTAAGAAAAATTGTGGTCCAGTTTACAGTTAAATGGTTTTTGTAATTCACATTATCCACTGACCTTATGTTCTGTAAATAATGACGTTTCATTTCCAAATTTAACCATCTTTATATTTAAATTGTACTTTTGATTTACAGGAATCCTATCAGCGACATTTGTCATTTTTTGGGAATATCTGTTGTGCAGTCATGAATCGCTTTACAAAAAAGAAAAAAAAGAACAAGAACAGGTTTTAAACATCATTTACACGTTTCCAAATCGTTCCGCACGCTTCATTTTCTTTGCCTGTAGGAGAAAACAGACGGAAAACATAGGAATTAATACATACAATCTCTCTTTCTTTTTCGAATCCAGTATTTTGATTCAACATACAGCATTGAGATTGAATATATAACAGATCAAGTAACAAATAGTAGCCCAGTTAGACCACGCCTGATTCACATTTGTTTCTCGACTTGATGTTTAACCTTTATTTATACAGGTAAATTTAGACCGGAGACTCTTTTTCAAGGGAGACCTGTTCCCATTTAAACGTTACCATTCACACACATCCATACACCGACAGCAGGCTGACTATCGACATTCACACGAGGCAAGGTGGGTTAAGTGTCTTGCCCAAGGACACAACAACCACGACACAAGTGGCAGGGCGGGGATCGAACCGCCAACCCTTGGATCATTGGCCGACCTGCTCTACCACCTGAGCCACAGTCGCCCCTGCTGCATTGGAGAAATCCCTGACTGATCTACTGAAGAGAAACAAATGTGAAGCTCACTGAAGTTGAGGCTGGTCTCACCGAGCTAACACACAAGTACAAAGGGACGGAGTTAAAAGCTACCTCGACTTCAGGTGTACCAGCCGGAGCTGCTGCACTGGCGGTGGTTTGGGCCCCGAACCTCTCCTTCCTCTTTTTCAGTTTTTCATCCTCTTCGATCTGAAAAATATATAAAGTATCAGTGTTAATTTAAAGTCACATTTAGGCAGAACATGTCAA
Source organism: Ammodytes dubius (assembly GCA_026122265.1). NCBI lineage: Eukaryota > Metazoa > Chordata > Actinopteri > Uranoscopiformes > Ammodytidae > Ammodytes > Ammodytes dubius. Next base: position 29,015,774 of record CM047511.1, on the reverse strand, counting down.
AACACATCACACTGAATGTCTGTGTGAACTCGTCGTCACCTTTTGTGAGACGGATGAAACGTTCATGCCGAATCTTTCTGCTCTCTTCTTCAGCTGATCGACGTTAACCTTTACCAGAAACAAAAATAGTAATATGAAATATATTTAGCATCATCTTGTTAAAAGGTCAGTGATACTGGATAATGCTTTTTGTCAAATCGGTGAATATCTCAACATGATCTGCTACCTGTCTGTACAGAGTGTGTGTGTGCTGAAAAAGAATCTGGTGTATATACACAGCCTAGGCTCTGTAAACTGGTATGTAAACAAAGGGGCCCCCGTAGCTAGCAACATGCTCGTTTTCACAGCCTAGTCTGTGTATTAACACTGGATTTATTTTCAGCACACACACACACACACACACACACACACACACACACACACGCACGCACGCACGCACAAGGACTGTGAGGAGGTATTCAACGATTTTGACAAAAAAATGCATTTTGACAACAAGCATTTCACAGAATCGCTAACTCCACCTTTAACTGGAGGAATGAGGAAATGTGTCAACTAAATGATGGACAAACTATTTTAGCAAAGACTTACCGGGGCTTTACTGCTTGCAACGGCACCTGTGTGGGAGACAGATGGATACAGATGAGAGGCAGAAGGGAGATCTTTAAATATGACTCTATAAACTCTATAAATCGCTAGCCTGGCGGGACCAGCGTGATCTTGCATGAGCTTCACATTCATTTCTCTCCCACGGATCAATTTGGCCTTTCTCCAATCTCCGTGGGTAAGAGCCTGGCCCTATCGGTTAGTGGAAGGCAGCCCCTGATTGGTTCATGTAGTCGCTGACGTCAACATGGATCGACGAATAAGCTTGTGAGATATGGCTGGTCTCGTGCGGCTAGATTGACAACTACACAAACCAATCAGAAGCTGCCTTCCACTATAAAGTTAGGTCAGAAAAGCTGTTCAATAAATGAGCGGACTACTTCCCATTGATTTTGGAGAAAGTCCAGACTGATCTGTATGAGAGGAAACAATGTGGAGCTCGCAAGATTAAGCTGGCCTCACCGGGCTAATACACCCTGCGTTCCAAATCACATACCTTTTCTTTTTACTACACTACATACTAAAGTACAGAAGCTTTAGGGCCACGGTAGAGAAAGAAAATCAGATAAGGAAGTTTTTTTTTTCATTATGTCAAGAAATATCAAGAATAAAGACGAATACTCCGTAATGCTATTGGAGTTATCGGGGCATTTATGTATTTTCAGCATACTACAATTGACTTGCATATATTTGGACATCCTAAATCTTTTTCTGGCATACTAAATAGTATGGAAATATGGGTATTGGAACGCAGGGACAGTGTATTACCAAAGCAGCATGGAATATGGTCTGTGATCCCAAACTCCCAGCAAAAATAATCACAGGAAACAAAGTTTAGTAAAGCAAAGATTGAGCACAGACCTGGAGCGGGACTGGGTGCTTCGGCCGGTGTGCCAAACCTGAAGAAAAAAATTCAATAATATAATAAATAATTTTTAACACAAATTTCCCAAAAAATTCAATAATATACGTTTTTTAAGATTATTCTTTGGGCATTTTCAAGCTTTATTTGATAGTGTGGAGAGAAACAGAGTTGAAATGGGGAGACAGAGAGAGAGGGGGGATGACATGCAGTAAAGGTCCACGGGTCGGATTTTAACCCAGGAACACTGTGACAAGGATTGAGTTTACATGGTATGCGCTCTACCCACTGTGCCACCGGAGCGCCCAAGAATTAGACTTTTTGAGAGTCAATATGTTGTAATGAGGAAAAGGCCATAAGGTATTCCCTAATCTCAGCAATGTCCTCAATGTCATTTCTTACTTGTATAAAGGATAGACAAAACTATATTGTAAATAATTTAATTGCAATTTAACTTATCTACTTTTTATGTTCTATTCTATTTTATACATACTGTTTTATATTGTACAACAATTGTGTAACAATTCCTTTGCATTACTCAGTATTTAGAATTTATCTAATGTAAATAGTGTTAAGGGTATCTTAATCTACTCTATATTTTTTCTTCTTTTTTTTAGTTTCTTTTGCACCGTGAGCCAGTGAGAAACACTATTCCGATTCTGATATGTCTTGCATATGTCAGAACTGACTATAAAAAACTTTGACTTGAAAAACACCTATAGTAAATTGTAAGTATCCCTTAAACCAGTCACTGAGTGAGTGAGTGAGAGAGAGAGAGAGCGAGCGGAGAGAGAGAGAGAGAGAGAGAGAGAGAGAGAGAGAGTGAGAGATCCGTAGTAGAAGTCTTACCTCGCTGCACGGATTGCCTTTTTGCTTTCAGCTGTTGCCGGCATGTTGAAACGTTCGGCTCTCTTCACTAGTCGCTGCTCAACACAAATGAAACATTTTAAATTAGGACAAATGCTGCAAAAAGGAAGTTGGTTCTGCAGATCAATGTATGATCAATCTAATATCACACTATAATTCATTCTTTACTTTCAGCACTGAAATCACAACATTATATTATTTCATTTATGTATGTTATTAACATGTTTTATATTTGCGACTTCAAGCCTGGAGCAACGTTTTATGGAGTTTTTTTCTTTTACAACATAAACATAACAACATAAACACACAACTTGAAAAGCGAACACACAAACAAAAGACAAAGCAGATGTTAGAAAAAATAACTCTAATTTGTATGATATTATGCCCCCCATTAATATGCATTTACTCTTTTATAATCAATTGAACAATCGATATATTCTTAACATGTGAACTAAAATGTTCTCTTCTCGGGCCTCGAGAAGGGACAGTTTGAGGAGAAGAAAGAGCAATAAATCTTGTTGTAAAACTTTACGATGTTTTCCCCATGAGATAAGCCTAGAGGGCAAGGCGATGTATCTGTTTAATAACAAAGGCCTTCTCTCAGTCAAGCTTTGGATACATTCACGGCTGGGAAGCTTGGCCCTGCTCTCGCATAGGTTCATGAGGACGGCCAGGATGGGGGATGATCCTTGAAACCAGATGACAGCAATAAAAACCAATCATTGTCCTTTGTTTAGGTAGGTTAAAAAAGGCTTGCTGTCGATAAGGCTTTCACTTTTTGACTTTTTCCTGTCCCTAAAGGATGCTTAACCTGTTCTGTGATATCACTTCATTAAACATCCTCTGATAACTTGGAAACTTTTCTCCATTTCATTCTTTATTTTTGCCTTCCATATTTCCAATAAACGAACACGTATTTTAACATCCTGTTACAGAATAAACAACCAACATGGCGCACTCTACTCTAGTGATCTTGTAATGTACTTTAATTGATGTTAAATGCGTTGCATGAGAATTGTGGTTGATTGTTCTTATTTTATCATGGTGCTGCCTTCTTGGCCAGGTCATTCTTGAAAAAGAGATTTTAATCTCAATGAATTTTACCTGGTTAAATAAAGGATATTTATTGATTGACTGATTGATTGACACTGATTTCTATTAAAATACAGAGATGGTATTATGAGTACACGGCATGCAGACATGTCATACGTACTTCACCAGTAGTTGCCGGAGGAGTTATTTTCACCACCTTCTTCTCATCAGGCCTGAAAGAAAAAGACATAAAATAAGTGATTCATTGATTGTTTACTCATTGACAAGTAAGGACCCATTCTAAATCTGTGTTTATATTATATTGACGACATTTCTACACCAAACCCAATGACCAGTTAACCTTTTCAGATAAGATCACGAGTGCATCGTGGGGTGTAACACGAGTTTTAGCTAAACAGCAAGTCCTATCAGACTTTGTTATACATAAAGAAATGTGCAAAATGTGTGAAATATTTAAGTTGCTTCACTGCCGGTGCACGCACAGAGCGACAGATGGGTGAATGTTTATGCGCCTACAATGGCGGAGCAGGTAACCATCCTTCCATGGTTTGTATCATGTTCTATCACACTTATCTGAGATGATGCTAGATAACTTGCTGCTTGAAGACCGCAGTGCATTAATGTGGTGACGAGGGAGGGGACTGCTAACTGCAGTCACTGACAGGAAGTTAGCTAAACTGACCATTCCGCTTACTGAACCTTAACTATAGTAGACAAAATGTATTTAAACTTACGTCTCGGACTCAGTCAACTCAGTAACCTCTTCGACTTTTTCATTGTTGGCACTTTCCACTTTAGGGAAGTCCTGAGAGAAAAACGGAAACATTTATCAGTACAACACAAAACGGTTCAACAGAGATTAACAGAAAATTCACACTTTTATTTTGAAAAATAAACAGAAATGACTTTACCTCAGTGTCCTCTGCCAGCACATCATCTACATCCACGTCATCCTCTGTTGATTGGATTATTGGATGAAGAAATTTCACATTGTTAGAAGGCAGAAAGATCGGTTATTTTATCATGGTAATAAACGCATAAAAGGCATCCCTACAAAACAGCCTACAGTAGGCCTGGACAATTAATCAAAAACAACATTAAGATCCTCTAACCGTCGTAATATTTTCCATGTCGGTTAGTTAAAAAAAAAGAAAAAAAAAAAAATATTGTGTAAATGCTTTCCCCCATTTGGAGTGTAAAAGGGGCGGTACATGAACAACAATTCATGTACTGCCCTGTTACACTCCAAATATTCAGTGTCTCTCGTTTTACTATTTATAACATATGTTTGAGTAGAATGAACATTTTGGGTTTATAATATAAACTCTGACAACATTTCTATCAAATTCCAATACATTTTTTTTGTCATTAAGAGCATTTTCAATAAGTGAAGTAGAGATGAAGATTTAAGAAAAATCCAGATCGGTCTCTTAATTTTTTCCGGAGCTGTATGTTACAATGGACATTTCACAGTCCCTGCTTCCAAATCACATACTCTTTCTTTTTACTACACTACATACTAAAGTACAGAAGTTTTTTTCCATTATGTCGAGAAATTTCAAGAATAAAAAGACGAATTTTACGAGTTACTGGGGCATTTATGTATTTTCAGCATACTACAATTGACCTGCAAGTATTGGGACGTCCTAAATCTTTTTCTGGCATACTAAATAGTATGGAAGTATGGGATATGGAACAGCAGGATAGTCTCTGGATGAACAAAACAACCATAGTCCCCCACCCCATCCCTACGTGCTCCTCCAGATAGGCTTGCAGTCGGGCGATGAGTTCTCCTTTGTTTCCCTTGGTGTCCAGACCTCGGGCCTCACACTCCTGCCGCAGCTCAGCAAGCTACAACAACACAAACACGTCTTTAAAATGCAACTAAACAATTCACTAACTCTTCTTTTACTGTTAAGTTAAAGATTATGGTGATGTAGTAAAATAGATCAGCATGCAAGGCCTCACTCCAAAAACTTGACTTTATCTCTCTGCCATCCGGTTTGCCACTGATGCCTCTTTCAATCAATACTCACCACTGCACACCGGCGTCAGTTTATATTACGTTTACGGTGTATATAATATATTTTCAGTAAATAAAAAAAAAATGCTTAAAATATAACCATACAAATTGAATTTAAGATTTTAAGTAACACGCTTGCTTATGCTTAACATCAGATTCATTCAGTCAGTGCAATATAAATGCATCACACTAAATATTTGAAGGAAATATACACTGTCAAAATAAACTTCAGTATGCTTTAGGTTTAACGTTCATAGAGCCGGTGCATGCTTCATCTTTTAGTGATAAAAGGAGACAACTCTTTTGCTCTCCGCGGTATTAACGGTATTGGTCTAATTTCTTAGTTGCTTATTTGGCTTGCTTTATAGAGGAGCGGGTAAGTGCTACAATCTTTCAATTTGTGATACAAGCGTGAACATTGGCATGAGCAGTCTCCATGGGTCACTTGACAAAATAAGATTTTTTTTTAATGAAAAAACCCAATATGTTTCTTTTAGACATTTTCAAATTCGCAATTTCAAATGTCTCGGACAATTTTCTTGTCAAGTGACCCATGGAGACTCATGCCCGTGCCAAGTTTCACGTGGATCATCAACTGAAAGCATTCTGACGAAGTAAGCACTTAACCGCTCCACTTATAGTATCCATTCCATGCATTATATAATGTTTGAGTGAGCTCCATCTAAGCAGTTGGTTTGATCTGTTAACCGAGTGCAGTCGAGGCAGGGACCAGAATAGGGCTGAAGTCAAACAGCTGGGAGTTGGTCTACTTTAATGCGCCAGGGGAAGTAGCGTCTTTGTTGCGGATTAATTTATTTTCCTAGTGTTCATTTTTTGGGGCGTTTTGACCTGTATTGGACAGTTGAAGATATACAGAGAGAAAGGGTGATGACATGCAGTGAACGGCCCGGGCTGGAATCGAACCCGGGTCCTCTGCACAAAGACTGAGCCTTAAATAGTACGTGCTCTACCCACTACACCACGAGGGCGCCCCTTTCCAATCCAGTGTTATTTTGAAGGTAGATTAGAGACATACAGACATTCGTAGAGAGGCTACACGTACTGCAATCCATTAGAAACAGAAAACCAAGGAGAGAATACTTCAAAAAAGGTATAAGGGGGCATGAACCAAAACAACAAGGAACGAGATATATCCCCACAAATCCTTCCCCCAAATACTTTCTCCCTGTATATACAATGAATATTACATTATATATACTGTACTGTGGACGATCCATTGTGTCCTGAATAAAGTCAATTAAAATATTATTAATATGATATAGGAAGAAAATGATGTATTAAAAGAATATGAGTGATTTCAAATGTAAGAATGTAACGTTGTCGATGAAGTGGATGCAATTAAATGAATCCTTATTTTTAAGATGGACATGATTAACTATTATAGGCTACATGATATGTATAACATGGACGTAGATAAGGCTATTTGTTGATGAATTGATGAAGAAGTAGTCGAAGAAATAGGACTTGTTTCTATAGACCTGGTTGCTTGTTTCTCTTGCGAGTCTGGTGGCAACATAACCGCCCAACCCTACATCGCATCGTAGCATGCAATGGTTCATGCTCATCTACAAACCCCTCTTTGGTCGGCCCCCCACGCCCTACCTGTGTGTCTGGTAAACAACAATCGTCGTCTACAACACCCGCTTCCCCCAACACATCATTCTCCTAAAGAATTCCACACAAGAAAATACAGTACTTGGTCAAACATCAATCAGGTCTTTTTTAAATGTGCATCTCGGCTGCTGTAAACGTGGAGAATAAAAAAATAAATTAATTCAATGCCTTTTAGGACTTTAAAATGATGTGTAGGGACCCTGAGTTTGGTCCATAAAATAAAATAAAAATAATAAACCCAACGTGGTTCATTTTATAGTGGAAGCAGGAAATAGAAGGCGGGACACTTAATATCTAACAACAGGAGCTACTTTTAAACCATCATTAAACTTTATGCGTTACTTTAACCGAATTCCCAGCTGCTTGTTCAGGTACAGTTACGTATTTATCTCGAATCTGTGTTTTAGTTTTAAGGTTTTTTATGAATGAACAACGCGAGCACGCGCCGGTTAACGCGCGTTGGACGCTTTCATTTCCTCAAACTTTCCAGTTAACCGTTAAATCCGCTCTCCGGTATTTAATACCAACAGCTTTTATAACTTATTGTTTACTGATAGAAGCACCTAACGTGTGTATTAAATACAGATTTGTAGAAAGACCAACCTTCAGTTTCTGCAGCTCTATTACTTCGGCCATCTTTCTTTGTTGATGTATTACTTCCTCCAATGAAACCGGAAACGCCGCTTCACGCTGTTTATTTCACAGCGCCGCCAAACGACAGACAGACGAACTGCAGTCAGGGCATTACACATAAATGCTGCATTCAAGTTTTCCCTCAGGACAAGGGGTGAAAAAAAATACAATAAATATATGAGTGGAGGTCAAGTTTTCTTTCTTTTGGCACCATTAATAAAGATAAAATAGTCGAAATGTCAAGGATTATAGGTGGAGTCACGATTCTGGTAGAATGATTGTTAATGTATCCTTCTTGTGCCAAAAAATGTCTCCCTGTCTACACAGTCATATAGGCTACCCGTACTTACTTGGCAAACAAAATGTAATCTGTGTGAATACACAATTCGAGCATAAACAAAGAGAAATGTTAAAATGGCAAGTATTGCACAGATTTCAATAAAAGCAAAACTTTGTTAAAAAATATTTGCCATGTGATGGGAGAAAATGGGCTACAACTTCATATACCATTCTCCTCTTGGCTGTGAGAAAGGGGTTAGAATTATAGTATTATGATATAATATGTAGTATTAATAAAGGAAAAAAAATTAAAATACATAAATAAATATAGTTAGATAAATCAAATTCAATTAAAAGCCAATAAGATAATAAATAAAAAAAGTTAAAAAAAAAAATAAAAAAAATGTGTATTAATTGTAAATAAATAAATTTAAATTTAAAATCCAATCTAAAAAAGGAAGGTCTTGGGTTTGCATTTTTCAATACATTTTTTTTAAATATATATATTTTTTACTGTAGCCGCTGATATGACATAGGCTTTACAGTATATGCTATGTATGCATTATTTTCACATTCTAGGTCAGCACAGGCATATGTTGAGGCCCGAGGGGAGTTTAAAGGGTTCATCACAGTACTAATGACAGATGAATAGGGTTTAAATAAAAGGGCTTTTCTGTGAATGCTGACATTGTTTAACCAGTGTGTCACAGTTTGGCATATGATATTAAGACAAAAAACTCTTACAACAAAGTGACTTTATAGTTCCAGGGGGTAAAAGGACAAAGCCGGATGAATTTAGTGAGTCACAAGTGCCTCAATAATCCGCATTCCACCCCTTTTTTTCTCCCCGACTAAGTACAGCCCTCTTTTTGCAGACAGTGTGATCTTTTCAATTAATGAAATCTTTATTTCAAACGATTAAAATTAAGAAAAGAATACCAAAAGGAAAACCAGTATGAATTCAAAATAAATAAAAAGCTTATTTCAACATAGGGGAGAACGGGGTAATCGGAGCCACTTTTTACATTTGCTCCCCTCTAAGCGAGCTAAAATGATTTGTCACTCATATTTACACATTTCCCATTAATTCAGGATGTTTCCTAGAAATGGGCATTAGCAGAATTTTTTCAAGACAAAGGGCAGTGAAAATATGTTTGTTTTAAACATGTTACCCGATGCCTCAGATTCCCCCGTTCTCCCCTACTGCAAACTAGACCCGTTCGAATATAGGCTTGCCAAGTCCTAACCCCATTCTTCACCACAAACAAGTGCAAAATCTAATAAAATTAACTTAACATACCATTTAAATAAGATGCAAACACTACTACAATCAAGGTATTAAGAAAAAAAATTATAATAATAAAGAACAAAATAACACACAATATATAAAACTAGCACCATCAGTCAGATTTACATTTTCCTTCCTCATTTCTGTAATTTTATATTGTTGTTCTAATGACATAAAAAGTAAAAATCCTGTTATATTTTTAATATTTATGAGATTATTTCAACTAAAAGATGTGTTCTCTCATACGTAACAATGAATTATGTAATAAAATGTAAAATGTGTTAGACTAATAACCTCTGCATTACGTTATATCTGCTGCACTTTGTAATAAACAGATTAAATGCAGTATTCCTCCACATTTTGTAATATATGACTACGTAATGCAACATATTATTCCATTTTCATTAAAAAAGTGCTAATAACTACCGCATTACGTAAGACTTTCTGACTAAATAGGGCAGATTTCTAACATTTCTTACCACAGCCTCGTAATTTCATACAGTACATTTTCAGCGAATACAACTATAACAAATATTTAAAGTAGTGTTACATCACGTGGATTTAAATGCAGATAATCATCAGTAGCAACACGAATTTCAGAGTAAATCCGCACATAATTGGGAATAAGGAGAAGTGCAGCCCAAAAATGGGTCAGGTGCCCTAAGCAGAGATTTGGGTGACTGTTCATATTGTGTGTTGAAAGCACATGCTTTCTGGAATCGGCGACTTCACAGCCAAAAAATTAGGAAACTGTAAAATCCCGCATGATTTAATTATGATCCGGTTGTATTTTACTGAGTTTTAATTAGTCTAAGTAAACTTTATTTTATAGACGGAGGCCTTGCAATATTACCAATATTAATATGTAAAATGATAATTAAATAAGCACTTTACAATGTTCTTTGCTGTTGAAACAATGCCTCTTTAGACATACGTAATCGTGCAATAAACTTAAACTTTTGACTTAAAAAAAGTAAAACTACCTCAATAACACAATGTTGAAATACTTCATGCACCTAAAAAGACATACAATTAATAATTTTATTTACATTGTTTCAACTAAAAAAGTGTTCTCTCATACGTAACAATGAATTATGTAATAAATTGTCAAAATATAATACAATTCGCTTCATTATTCCAGCTAAAAACCTCTGCATTATTTAATATCTGTTGCACTTTGTAACTAACAGCTTGAATACAGAATTTCTCTGCATTTTGTAATAAATTACTCAATAATGCAACATATTATTTCTATTTCATTTTTAAAAAGTGCTAATAACCATTGCATTATATAAGAGTTTCTGACCAAATAGGGCAGATTATCACATAATGCGGATGTTATTAGGGCCCCATAATGCACTGTTACATACCACGCAAGCTCAAAATCAGTGCATTCTTAAAGACATTCTATGATAATTATTTTGCATTACCATTACAACCAAAAAAGATTTTGTATAAAACACACTTTCAAACATGGTTATTTAAGTAAACTTGATGTATTCATACAAAAATGTATTTAGTTCATAAAGTAAGAAAGAGAAATATGAAAATAATGATTTGTGTGGATCAACAACAAGATATAGAATAAATATATTGAATATTAAATTATAAAACTAAAGGTATTTCATAGATATAACCTCTCAGCATCTCAGCCATGTATGAACTACCATGGGAAATTAAGGCGGGTCATTTTTGACCCATGTTGTGCATTTGGAGGGGAGAGATACAAAAAATGATTTTTCCTCAGATGTAGAAGAGAGAAATGCACCAGTTATATTCATCCACTTATTATTTTATATTTGAATCACTGAGCTCAGCTTCACATTTGCAGATAAAGTTTTCTTTTTATCGATTTATTCAGACTTGAGCGCGACTCGTGATCCAAGCAGCAAAAAAAGCGGAATTGTAGATTTCTTATGTGATCATGTGGCGCTTTCTCTACTGTATGATTAAACTTTAAATCCGCCCTGAGACGTGCTTTTTAACTGTAAATGCACAAACCACAATCAGGTCAGGTGCCCCCTAACCCTTACTGGAGGAGGGTCTTCATGCAGTAAAGGAGGCGTTCTTTCTGCTAACACACAGAGGGGTTTAAAAGGCCTGTTTCCTGATGCCTGGTGCTCACAAAAGGGATATTTCGTGAAGAAGAGTTGCACTGACAATGCAGACGTCGGTGTGCTGTTTGTGTTGCTGGCTGTGGCTTCACAGACTACTGCGAGTAAGTACAGATAAAATTATTAATTTTTTAACTGAATTTTTCAATAAAGGTCACATTTTAAAACAAAAACAAACGAAAAACATAGTAACTCAAAGAAGGACTGAAAATGTATTAAAAATAACTATTAAAAATAATCCATTCTCTTCCAAAAATGAGTTGTAAAGATGGAAAATCAAAAGCTCAAGTCCTTCCGACAGTGGTTTAGGAAATATTTAGATCCTTTACTTAAAGTTAAAGTTGCAATAATGAAAATAACAATTTTAAAACACTCCATCACAAGTAAAAGTACTCATAACATCAGGTAACTCGCTAAGATGATGTTATGAATTTATTTTTGTCATTAGTGAATTATTATAACTGATGCATTCATCTCTAAGTAGCATTTTAGTTTAGTAGTTGGTTAAGATGGAGCAAAACTTGAACTATTTTGGTTTGGTAGTTTGATCTATAACAATGCATCCTATTCAATAAGAAGATCATGTTTTGTATATAAAATCTTATTTAAAAAAACTAGTACAATGTACAATTATTTATACAATTTATTAAAATGGTTTACAACTAAACAGACAACAAACAGCACTTATTACATGATGTAATGTAATTCTCAACAAATTGTTTGTAACAGTGTTTTATTTGAATCTGAAGCTTTTTCAGTTGAAGTTTGGTTTCAGTGAGGTGACCAATATGCTTCAATAATGTACTATAATACTAATATAATAACCTACTAATAACGTATTTGCTCCAATACTACATATAAAATATCTGAGTCTAGTTTAAGATCCAGTTTCTATTTTTTTTCCCATGACCTCTTTACTCAACCGAGCGTGAACAATAACTGACACATGTGACCTTTTGTAAAGCAGAGAAGGTACAGACTATCTCTACTAAGCCTTTTATTTTTCTCTCCAAATGCATTGATCACATGTCTCTGTGTCGGAGTACATGGGCACAGCAGGTTATTGGTTGTTGTTGTGATAATTCCTGCTCTCCATACTGGCCATGAATATTTGAAAATTTGACCCTAAAAAAACACTTCTTAAGTTGATTTTCGAGTGCACAGTTCGTGATAGGGAGCACAATCCACAGTCATCTTTCTGTGTTAAATGTATTTAGAAAAAAAAGTTGCAATTTTTGGTATATTAAGTACAAAACATCCTATTTACTCTCAGGTGAAGAAGGTATTTCTGCACAGAGTTAAAACTTGGATTTTATTCTTGCAGATGCTTCAATATGAAGAAAATTAATTACTACAACAACCATTTAATGTTTCAATGTAAATGTGGTTAAATGTGAGATATACTGTATGTTAAGAATGACCCATGCCTTAAAAATCTGGGGAATATGTACAGATAAAAACAACAAAATGACAGAGAAAGGCTTTCACAATGAGTCATTTCTTGCATTACATGGTGTTATATACATTTTCATTTTATTATTAACCTTTGGCGATTATATATACGATATGTTGAAATTGCACCAAGAGAAGTGAAAAAGGAAATAAAACAGTCTGATTTCAAAAGTCTTATACCTAGCTCTGTGATCTGTTCTTAAATGTAATCCTAAATTCAGCCCTGTGTTGTGGTGGAGACGTTAATCTGTTAAAAAAAAATCCGGACACTTACAAGGGAGACTTTTTCCTTTCCACGGATCCAGCAAAAGCGATTATTCGTATTGGCAAACACAAATGACCACGATGGACAATTGGTGGTGGCACTTTTCTTTGCCACAAGGTCATACAACAACTATGAAAATGGCAAATCAACCCAATACCTTTGATTAAGACGCTCTACAATCCACATGTGCCAAATTGTCCCAATGCACTTTACAAATAACATACAAAGGACAAGCAAACATCAAGCAAGTAATTAAAGATAAGGTTATTTTTTTTAAAGCCATATTCAAAACATCAATATTAAGGGTGTGTTAAAAATAAGGTTAAGTAAGCAAATAACATAAAGAAAATACATGATGATATTTTTGAGTCCAACACTTTGTTTTTCTTATTTACTAGGTAAGTACTATCTATAGTTTGGTACAAATTAAAGCAAAATAGGAGAATTAACTGGTATTTATTTTAACTGCAATGATCTATCTTGTCTCTTTTGTTCTATAATCCGTATTCTTAACAAGAAAAGTTTGGTAATTACGAACACTTTTGGGAAATTTCTGAACCCTACAATGCAGAACAATTAGTTTTTTACATTTTCTATTTTACAACATAATTTAATTTGGATATTTCAGAGCCCAGAAACAGGTTCACCCGCTACCCATCATGGAACAATAAGATGTACCCAATCTGGAAAGATGGAGATGCCAGATACAAGGAGTCCTGGAAAGGTACATCTGTCGAAATGTTGTTTGAATTTCAAATGATTTCCTGACATTATACTATTATCTATTCTAAGTATTTTTAGGGCATTTTGTTAGAAAGTAACAGTGAAGAGGCTGTCAGGATTGAAATTACATGTTTGTTATTCATGTCTGAATTGAAATTTCTAAATTATGCATTTTATTCAAGGGACTTTAAACATATTTGAAAGACAATATGACAATTAATGCATCTCTTCATCTAGGTGGAAGAGTGACTTTCAATGTGGGGAATGATTCACCAACTCTGACCGGAGCCAAAGTTACTTTACATCGACCTGGAATACCCTCACAACCAGAAAGTGCATGAGAACGGAGACTTGTTTGGGCGGAAGACTGCATAGTCAATGGTAACACATGAATGCACACATACACAATGGTGAAGTCCTAAACACACAGCCTCATGATAACACATCTACATACTGTTCTAGTCTTAATTGTTTTTACATTTTTATTGTTTTATAAATTTTAGTGGTTTGCACATCGTCTTGTTGAATGTTTGTTCAGAACTATAATACCGGATCTGCCAGTTTAGATGACTCAATCCTGGTGTATTTTGGAATCCCTTCAAGAAGGAACCTAAGTTTTGTTTGAAGATGGAGAAGTGATTTTTCAAAGCATTTTAACTGGTTTTTATTGTTATGGTCAAATTTTAAACCGAAAATATGTTGGGACTTTATTGATTTATTCGTTTAATTTCTTATTAATTTTGTTTAGAAATCTAGTGTGGCTTTTGCACACTCAAGTCTTGTTTAAATGTCTTTGTTGCAGGAACAAAGTACCGTGAGTCTGAGCCAGTTTATCCGACTCCAAGCGCAGACTGGGAGGGTGTATTCCCTGATGGGACCCCCTTTAAGAAGGACAAGAGGCCGGCCTACGTGTTTGTGTGGAAGACCTGGGGTAAGTGGAGTTCAAAGGACTCTAAACTGGGTGTTTTCTTGGAGGGTCAAATAGTCTCACTGAAACTTGACCCAGGATGGATTATGTCTGGGCGCTGTCATATGATGGGATTATTTCACTTCATTTGCTCTACAGCTTCAAAGAAATCTTACGATCCATACATGCCAGTGTCCAGTGGCCAAAGCAGTTTGTAAATGCTGCCATGCTGATAAATACATAGAGAGTTTGGTGGAGCTGATAAAATGTTACTACGCACTATAGCTTTAAATGAATATACATTTTCTTATTTGTATTCTATATATTGTATACTGATATGGACCTGTGTGCCTGACATAAAGTTAGATTTAATCCATGACTTTCACTTTTGAGATTCGGACGTTGCATGTCTTCTGACATGAAGCTTTAGAATGATATAATACATATATTTTTTAATATCCTTTTAAGGAGTGAAGAGGTTGACAGAATAGAATGCAAGCTGTTTATTCTTTATCCACCTATTTTTTGCATTTAAATCTTATTACATTTGATCTTTTTAAGAAAGTCAGCTCTGACCCGAACACATCATACACAAAGTTCTCTATTTTAACTTAATATTATGAAATGAATTAAAGCTGGGGTGGAGAATTTGGGGAGAAAATAGCAGTTTGGATAGAGATTTGAATCCAAATACCTCAACCGCTCCACTTGTTCTCTTTGGTCCCTCCCCTATGGTCCCTCCCTGACACGCTCTACACCAACAACGTTGGTGCTAAAGTGAATGGACAGTCCCAACAGCCAATACGAACAGAGAATCGGATTTTTTCTTTTCTTTTTTTATAATCGGAGCCTCGCTCTGATTGGTCAAAGTGTACTGCTCATGTTAATTTTGACCAATCAGAAATCACATACCCCAGCTTTAAATTTAAATAAGGAATATATATTTTTTTGTAAAGAGGCAGTGAAGTGTATAATATATGAACTCACCGTTGTCTGGATACCTGTGTTGACAGGTCAGTACTGGCAGGTGGCAGACGACTCCTCCTCCACCCTCACCATCGGGACAGACGACATCCCACTGGGCTCCTACACCATGGACATCGTGATCTACCACTACAGGAGCAAGGAGAAGTTCATTCCTCTGGGATACGCCTCCATCCAGTTCTCCATCACCGGTGGGTTAGGGACTGTAAAAAAATAAAATAAAATTACAATGACATATCTAACTTGGTAAAAGTTCAAATGTTCAATCAAATGTTAAAAATTATTTATTTGGGGTAGAAAACTATAAAACCCTCTCCTCCAGAAACCTCAATATTGTAAAACTAGGCCTACTTAAACCAATTCAAAGCAAATACGACGTTATATACATTTCATGTATAATATTAATTATATTGATATTTTCCCTTTAATTCAATTGTCCCCTGTGTGCTTCAATCAGAGTAGGAATACTTTTTATTGTACTAAGTTAAGTTAAGTTATCTTTATTAGTCAATTTCCACAAGGCACATGGAAATTTGTCTTTTCGCATATCCCCTCTCAAGTTACCACACTTTGGAGGGGGTCAGAGCGCAGGTTAGCCATAGTACAACTCCCCTTGAGCAGTTCGGTGTTAAGTGCCTTGCTTAAGGACAGAGATGGTGGGCACCGTATGTAATACCAGCCACCACTAGTTTTACAAATAACACCTTCCTGTCCGGTGCAGGGGATCAAACCAGCGACCTCATGCTTACTTGTCGGCCCCTCTTCCTCTCTAGGCCATCCTACCACCCCTACTATGAGCTATACACATTTGTTGAAGCCATTATTTGTTGTTTCCCTCAGATCAAATCCCCTTCGCCGTCTCCCTGGACCAAGTGAACGACATCGTGGCCGGTGACATGCGTTTCATCCAGAACAGAGCCATCGCCTTCAGCATCGCCCTCCATGACCCCAGCCAGTATCTTAGCAACGCAGACATCACCTTCAACTGGGACTTTGGGGACGAGAGTGGAGCCCTCATATCCAGAGAGCTGACCGTCACTCACACCTACATCACCGCCGGCTCATTCAAGCCTCAGGTGGTCATCCAGGCCGTCATCCCAGACAAGGCCTGCGACCCGCCAGTTGACCACCCAACCAAGGGTCCGCATACTGACGCAGACACCACAGGTCAGGAACACATGCTGTAGTTATAACGCTTAATGCTCAGCCAGTTACAGAATAATCAGTATCATCCATGTTTAGACTGAAATTAAATGGCCCCAGACTTGAGCCTTGCAGAACACATACTGATATTTCAACAAAGTCTGATGAAATAACCAATAGTCAAACACACGGCTGTCTATCCCCAAGATAACCCAGGGATATTTTCGTCTTTCCTTGTGTGTAGCGAAAGCTCCTGCACTGGCGTCTGCTCTCCCTTTGCTGGTTTCCACCAAGGCAAATGGCCTGAATGTCAACGTGGTTCCTTCGGACACAGAGGAGGACAACATCGAAGATGAGGCCTCCACTGCCTCCACTCCTCAGCCATCTCAGGAAACACCAGCAGTGGCCAAGACTCCCTCCCCAGTCACCAACAACATGCTCGCTCACAGTGGGCTTGCAGCAGGTAAGCTCATATTTGAAAAGTTGCTTTTGCATCATTTAGGCAAAATTTGACCCAAAGATCATGAAATAGTGAGTGCACCAACAGTAAGGTGTCCTGGACATAATAATAATATACTACTTTAAGTAAAACTGAAAAGAAACAAGTTGAGGATTTTGATGCATTCTTACTTTATCTTATCTAATTTTTACTGTGATTTGGGTGACATATTTCCCCAAGGAAAGGTTGCTGTCAAATCTGACTTTGTTTAAAGGGCAACAAGGTGTAGTTGTGGGTGGCGAGGCAAAAGCTGTGAGTTGAGTTGGTGAGGGATTTATGGCCAATGACAATAAAGTCTGACAGGTCAACTGATCTCACATATCAGTTGGAGGAAGTTGGCTTTCCTAAAATGTAAATGTCATGTAAATCTTTAAAAAAAACATTGCCATTGTTTGATACGAGCAGAGGAAGTGCTCTGCCACTGTGCCCATTGTTTGAATGCTGATTTGCATGCTGAGGGCAGGCTGATCATTTTTTTTTCTGTGGCCTATATGTAATCAAGGATCTATTAAAAAAACATGATGGTAACGTGATGTTTCTGGATTAATATTCCTACTGCATTAAATAATATGTTTGGTTTCAATGAGGTAAAAAGTACAATATTAACTATAGGTATAGTACCTATAGAACCATTTGTACCTAAATGCAATTCATTGTAACCAAAAATGAGTTCAATAAAAGGACTTGCTTTCAGTAAATACCTGATGCTGTATTGCAACACCTTTTTTTTCTAAATAAACCACTGTACCAGGCAGAACATTCATATTAAAAGGACACTGTTTAATTTAGTGATGTGTTAGCTTGTTTCCATGCTTGTATTAAAACTCCCTGCTGCTGTTTGTTCTCACCAGGTGCAAAGCGAAGAGTGACACTGTCAGGCCGGGCGGTTGTGTCTGTACTTAGCAAGAGAGAAGCTGGTAACAAACCCTCTGGTGACGACTGTGTGATATATCGTTATGGCTCCTTCTGCACCGGCATTGAAGTGGTTGGTGAGTTACCTTTCATCCCGTTCATCAGGATGTAAAATTGCATTACATTATATAACATTAGATAGATAATTGTCAGTGAACTTACCTTCTTGTCTTTGTGTTTCAGAGGGCATCGAGAAAGTGGAGATCGTACAATTGGGCAACGCTATAATTGCAACACCTAAAATGGACAAAAATGTTTTGGATATCACTGTTACCTGTCAGGGAAGGTGAATTCTCCTGCAATATTTTCAAACCATCCCACATTTGTTTCCCTCTTTAAAAGTATTTCATTGTTTATTTGGACTCACTGGACCATTTTTTTGTCCAGCCTTCCAAAAGAGGTGTGCAGCGTGATTCTGGATGCAGAGTGCTTGAGGCCGATACACACAGAGTGCAACATGGTGGAGCCCTCCAAAGAGTGTCAGCTGGTGTTGCGTCACTTCTTCAATGACTCTGGTATCTACTGCATCAACGTGTCCATGGCCAATGATGTCAGTTTAGCTGCCACCAGTGCCAAATTCAACGTCGAAATGGGTATGCAACAAACCATTGTTAGTCTATTAGTTTGATTGGTTCATACAACAACAGTTCAGTACTAGTATGTATCTTCAGTTTCCTGCTCACTGACAGTGTGATCTTTGCTTTAGGTTCCGGCCTGCCCTCTGGTTCTATCGCCATGTTGCTGGGTGTCGTGGCCCTCGTTCTGGCAGCAGGAGTAGTGGCATATTCCTACAAGTAAGAACTGACTTTCAATGTTCTACCAATGATATACAATATAATGTATTTACTTGAATGGATATGTTTGTTGATTTTATTCAAATGCAAGCCAAACCAACAATTCATTGTTTGAACTTTTTATACAGGAAATATTTCTTGTGTAGCCAAAACACGATAAAGCTATGAACTTTAAAGTGGCTTAAAATGAACTTGCATCTATTAAAATGGAAATCTGTATTTAATACATATTTTAAAAGTCTTCTGTAGGAATTAATGGAATTTTGCCTGAGAGCCACATTGAGCAACACCAGAGTTGGTTTTGGTCTTTTCACGTGTTAATAAGAACACCAGCAAAAGCAACATTTTAACAACATGTCTGGATTTTGTGCTTTATTCAACAGGCGCTTTAAGTCCTACCGTCCTCTCAAGGAGGACCTGATTGTGTCTTCAGACACTCAATCCGACCAAGCTCACAGCCGCTCCGGAGCCTCCGTGTTCTGGGGTTTCCTGAACAGACGAGGAGCTGTGGACAACTGCCCTCTGCTGCAGGACAGGCCGGTGTGAACCATTGCCAGCCACACACAACCAAATACAAAACCAAGCCACTTATGTTTTGCAAGTTAAGGTACCTGGGATGTCTTTTTATACATTTTTTTTACGTTTTCTAAATGCAAAATCCACTAGTGTGTAATATTTGGGTTTTAAATCAAACATTCCATGGAATCATACCTAAGACATGCTGAGATCTTTTGTACCTACCCGAAGCAATTTTGGTTGTAGAAGTGTATGTTTAATTTGGACAAAACTGACTCTGAATGTTTTTTCCAATAAACTTTGCTTCAAATAGTTGTGTCGTCTTGTACATTTATTTCTAAAGAAGCCACACACACCAAATAAAATGATGCTGGACTCCCATACCTAACTGTCAGGACAATTTATGGAACTTCCCCATGGTTATAAGGAAAGATGTAAATGGGTTACATGTGATAACATTTTGTAGTTAGACTCACTCAATGTATATTTAGATTAAATAATAAAAAGACAAACTAATTCACGTCACAGGAATTTTATTTAGAACAGGCCAAACTTGACATTTCCAGAGGTTTTATTCTGAACAGCCAAACTAGTAATTGATGGACAAACATTTCTGTTTGGAATGCATTCAAGAACACATTGCAATCAATTATTATCTGTTAACCAAATGCCTTAATGTCTCTTTTTAATATTCCTCTCCCTCCTCCTCTCCCTCACCCTCAATGGAGTCGACTCCAACCTCCTCATAATCTTTCTCCAGAGCTGCCATGTCCTCTCTGGCCTCAGAGAACTCTCCCTCCTCCATACCCTCTCCTACGTACCAGTGAACAAAGGCACGCTTAGCGTACATCAGGTCAAACTTGTGGTCGAGCCGAGCCCAGGCCTCTGCAATAGCAGTGGTGTTGCTCAGCATGCACACAGCCCTCTGGACCTTGGCCAGGTCTCCACCAGGAACTACAGTGGGTGGCTGGTAGTTGATACCGACCTTGAAACCAGTGGGGCACCAGTCCACAAACTGGATGGAGCGCTTGGTCTTGATGGTGGCAATAGCTGCATTAACATCTTTGGGCACCACATCACCACGGAACAGCAGGCAACATGCCATATATTTGCCGTGGCGAGGGTCACATTTGACCAACTGATTGGCTGGCTCAAAGCAGGCATTGGTGATTTCTGAAACTGTTAACTGCTCATGATAAGCCTTCTCAGCAGAGATGACAGGGGCATAGGTGGCCAGAGGGAAGTGGATTCGGGGATATGGCACCAAGTTGGTCTGGAACTCTGTCAGATCAACATTGAGGGCACCATCGAAACGAAGGGAGGCGGTAATGGAGGAGACAATCTGACTGATCAACCTGTTCAGGATTGGTGTAGGTAGGACGCTCGATATCGAGGTTTCTACGGCAGATATCATAGATAGCCTCGTTATCTACCATGAAGGCACAGTCAGAGTGCTCCAGGGTGGTGTGGGTGGTCAGGATGGAGTTGTAGGGCTCCACCACAGCAGTGGACACCTGGGGAGCTGGGTAGATGGAGAACTCCAGCTTGGACTTCTTGCCGTAGTCGACGGACAGACGCTCCATCAGCAGGGAGGTGAAACCAGAACCGGTGCCACCGCCGAAACTGTGGAAAACCAGGAAGCCCTGAGGCCAGTGCACTGGTCAGCCTGAGACAGAGAGGGAGAGACGGTGATTACATGTATCAGATACATAAAATAATGTGATATCATTTGATCTCTCCTAATGTCAAGCAACCCACCAGTTTGCGTATCCTATCGAGCACCAGGTCAATGATCTCTTTGCCGATGGTGTAGTGTCCACGTGCATAGTTGTTGGCAGCATCCTCCTTACCAGTGATCAGCTGTTCAGGGTGGAACAGCTGGCGGTAGGTCCCAGTGCGCACCTCACCTGAAAAGAGAGATTCAAATCACAAATTACCTGAGGTCTTCAATTCATGAAATTAAAAGGTAACAACAGCATCAATATTTAAATTTAGGTTTACCGATGACAGTGGGCTCCAGGTCCACAAAAACAGCCCTGGGGACGTGCTTCCCGGCTCCAGTCTCACTGAAGAAGGTGTTGAAGGAATCATCTCCTCCTCCAATGGTCTTGTCACTGGGCATCTGTCCATCTGGCTGGATCCATGTTCCAGGCAGTAAAGCTCCCAGCAGGCATTGCCAATCTGGACACCGGCCTGACCAACGTGGATGGAGATACACTCACGCTGTTGAGAGAAAAAAAGGGAGCTTATTCACCTTTGTTCATGTAGATTTGATTTCACATTCTGACATTGCAGGCTTCTCTACCACAATAAGTGCAGAGTCAATGCATCTTGTAATAGGTAGCGTTCAGTTGCTCCCTCTATCTGACATTTACAGGCAGTGCAGCAGGAGGCACTTCCCTGCACCACAATCGGCAGGGGACAAAAATGTTGGACAGCAGCCCCCACTGAGGCACAACACTGCTCTCGTCTTTCTCCCAGTCTTTTTTTGTCCTCTCCGCTCTTCATTCTACATTCTACCTCTTTTGCAAGCATAAGCACGAATGCAAATTCACAAGTGTGTGCACATCCTCATCCTGGAAAATTCCACTTGCTCTGGTGCCTGGAGGATGCATAATCACAGCAGAGGCCTGAGGAAAAAACAAAACAGGCCTACACCCCCCCCCCCCCTCCCTCCCCCTCCCTCTCCGCCATAGTTACAAATGTCTCATTTTATATTATAGAAATCTGCACGGATCCAAATTAAATGATCGGATGAAATCAATTAAGAGATGGCTATTTATATTTATTTCCATATTTCAAACAGGAGCTTTGGTTCACATTAATTTATGTTTCTTTTAAATCATGGATAAAATTAAATATATAGAAACAAAACATGTGCTGCATCCTGTATCCTATAAATTAAAAATTATAGCTGCAAATCTCTTCCATCCCCACCTGCTGCCCCTCCCTGCCTTACATAAGGGTAGAGCATATGGTAGGTGTCCGATTTTAGCACATTGACACATTCAATTGAACTTAAATTTCTAAATATAGAGACAAATAATGCTGTTAATAACGCTGCTTTCTAAATAATAGCAGATAAATAGATACATGGCCCCGCTTGTCTGGTACTAACGCCAGTCTTTGCATTGTACTCATCTCTACACACAATGACAATAACACCGTGCCATTGCTGCAGAACAATCTGTTCATTGGCTGCATTATAACAATATCTCTACTCCCATCCCTGAATATAACCACAGGCAATATCACAATAAGATCACAGCTGTAACTTACGTATTTGTATTAGACCAGAGAGGGTTATCCATCGATAGACACCCCTTGACGACGTCGCGTAACAACCGAGTCGTCGGATGCTGTTTAACCTCACACTTCCACCTCACAACCTCACACTGTCAGATGAGACGAAAATTCACTTACCATGTTTTCGTTTTAAGGTTCGGAGAGGAAAAGAGGAGAGGGAGAAAAATGTAAAAAGAGGCGTTTAAAAACGGGGGGTTTGCGTCGCGAGGTGTACCCAACGGGGTCTATGCAACAACTGCTGAATAGGAGGGCGGCGCTATCAGCTTTATACAGGCCGTGCAGTGGATTTGCTTTTGTGCACTGACGAGGAAAAAAAAGGTTATCACTGCCATCTTTTGGATTTGCCGTTCAAGACCAGCTACTCTGTGTTTTGCGTTCTATTTAGAAAAATAAAGTATTCCAATGAACCTGTATTTTTAAAGGCGTAAATTACATTACATAATGGATGGAATGGATGGTATTCTTGATGACATTAAGAATATTAATGTTATGTGTGAGACTTGTTTGCAATTAAATGTTCCATATTGATTTTTTTTTAAAGAAAGGACCAAAACAAATGTATTATGCTTGCAGAAGAATGAGCTAACGCTGCATGCATATTTTATTTAGTGTGTAATAACTGTAAACCATATATGTCTGGGTAGGCTATATGAGCCAATTCTGAATACAAATCTATAGCTTTTCTTTACAAACACCTGGTGCACCACAAATGATGCAAAATGGCTGAATGCTTCTGCTGCATAAGATGCTGCATGCTTCCACCTCACTGGAGCAGATCAGCTGGGTGTCCATGTTGCTGCTGAGAGCCTCCCATGGTATCCACCCGGCGTGCCATCTCTCCATCGCTCCTCCCTCTTTGTCCTATATTCTCTGCAATGATGTCATTGAATGGGCCGATCACGTGGCTGCCTGCCCTGTCTCTTAGTGCCTCTGCTGTTCAACTGGACTCAGATTAGGGTGTGTTTCCTCTGATTCTGCCTTGTTTTGAGGAACTGAAATTGCCTAAATAGCTGTGTATTTGACCTAATTATTGTGCAAAGATACTACACAAGAACTTTGGCGATTGAGGTCCTGAGCCAAATCCCTTACAACATTAAATCCCTGACCTTTGAGCTGTCTTGAATCCTGCAGGGAATGACAGCCATCTTAAAGCAGACTTGCACATTGTTCTTCTAACATAATCCATACTTTCCCTGTCTACTGTCAAGCCCGGAAAAAAAAAATCCTCACTGGCACAGCTTCCCAAAGCCTTTGTTTTAGGTAGAAACACTAAAAATCTAAATGTTTCATAATTTATTCACCAGGGAAGTGAGGATGCATGATTTACAACCAGCTTGTTGTGGGTGTTATACTCAATACAAACTGCAGGGGACGAAAGAGAAAGACAGGAAGGAACCGTGGCAACCAGCCAGGATTTCTTGAGAGAATATTCTCCATTCCCCATCACTCCTCCTCCTCCCTAACAGCTGAAGCAGAGAGGGTGGGAGCAGCTGCACTCAAAGAGGAGAGAGGGCGGTTGGGAATGCTGGAGAGATGGGAGTGGTCCTTCATGGCATTAAAGGGGACTGAGAGGCGAGAGAATATGATACCAACAAAAATGACAACGCATGTTTTCTGTCTGCCACTGAGTTCCCATTGTGATTGTTTTGATGCAGGTGCAGTCAGATGAATGCTGAAAGGTTGTGATACCCTTGATGTTTTTTTTGAATGGTGTAGGGTTGCAAGGTGTTTGCTCTTTAAATAAAAGAGAAACACAATAGCTTTAAAGCAAAGCTAAAGTCATGATCTCTGATTTTGGCAAATTGTATGCATGCAGATGTGCAGATGAACTTTTGAACTATCATTCAAAAGAATTTTAGCTACTCAAACTTTGGACCATTTCCGATGATTGTACTTTTGTAAAAAAAAAAAAATGCAATGGCTCCAACTATAGGACAGGAAGATGCCATATGCCGTTGTCGGTGTGACGTGGTCCAAAATCATCCATCAAAAAGGGGCTAAATTTAGCTGATTTCACTGTGTTTCTGGCTGCATAATCAAACACTGGGTTTTAAAAGCAGCCCCACATTCAAAGGGGTTATATTTCTGCCTCAGGCAACTGTTTCCTTTGTTGTTAGCAACCAAGCTGCTTTATTGTGTTAGTCTTCTGGGCTGTTCTTCAGATTCACTGAAGAAGAATTTATGATCTTTTTCACGGAAAGATCATGTCTAAGATGGACAGAGCTACTACAAACACTCAGTTACTCTGGACAAGAATGGTCTTGGGATGTGGACAAAAACTGCTTTGATGAATTGTGTAAACAAAAGAGGAGGACTAACATGATGTAATGCACATGCCGCAGTGGCCACACCCAATCATCCTCATGACATTTCTATATTTCTGTCATCCGTTTTACAAAAGGAGGACACAAGCACGTGAAGGCGAAGCAAGTGCCTTTCCGTGCAGACACAGGACATCAGGGTGACAGATTTTGGAAAAGACGTAGCTGAGGCTCCTAAAATTCCCCCATGGGGGGCAGCTTCACTGCAGCCTGTTAAAGCGGCCATTTAAGCCGTGTCACGTGACTACCAGATAAAGGCGGTCTATGTGGATTCTGTATCCAGGCAACTCGGTTATTCAGTTCCTAGCATGGTTAAATCTTGGGAGGAAGGATGGGGGATGGGCGTCTGTGGCTCTGTAGCCTCCACATCCCTCATCCATGGCTGGCTAGCTGACCTCTTTTATCCCAGACAGATCATGTGATGAAATCTTTATATATATATATATAAAAAAAAATTAAAGTTATTTTTCTAATTGAATATGAGTTTTTATAATAATGATTTAAAAGAGGTATAGCAACATTTTAAAAAAATCATTGTATTTTTGTACTTAGCCTCATCTGCAGTTATTTATTATATTTCTTTCTTTTGCAAAGTATTGTGTAGATGCAGAAACATGTATTTTGTATTTCATTCTTGTGGCTCTTTTCATTGAGATGATCTTTGTCTGGGTAATACTGTATTTCTTCATTAGAGGGGTTTGATAAAATAGGTTTATTTTTGCAGTTTACAAACAAACTAATTTACACACTATCTTATAATTTGACACCTTATAGGCTTCCCACCTAGTTGTGGCCGAGGTTTTGGATGTGTTAATCTCAAAATAAATATAAATGTGTTCTCCCAGAAAATGCTAAAACTTTGAGCTCTGCATCCATTTATTTTGAACTCTGAAAAAATAATCTAGTCTTGAATAGTAGTAGAATAAACGTAGTTCTTTAATAAATAATGATTTTTTTTCCTTTACTTTTTTGGGTGCCATACGTTGACAAAATCGTGTTTTGATATATTGTTGTACAGTTTTGTCAGGATTATTTTACCTGAGTCGTTATGCTACTTGTGTCTGGGTGTCGTTCTATGAATTGTGAAAAGTATTGGACCCCTCAGGTAAAACAGAAAGCAGGTGTAACTTTTGTATTTCTTCTGCATTCTTATTGAGTGGAATTACTCTGTCACTTTCCTGAATCTACAAAACAGGTTTAAATTCCTAAGGTGCATTTTTGTGATAAAGAATTTCCCTTTTGGGACAATAACGTCTACAGTCTTGACATATGTCTTCAGGTTGACACGACCAGCCAGGTACAATATGATAAATGGAGACTTTAAAATGGGCTTTATAGTAAAATTGAAGACTATTTATACATTGTCAAACTGTTATAGCCTATATTGTTTTCTGTTTGGATTATTTCGTTTTGAATGTAGAAGTGTGTAAATTGTTTGGTGTACGGATTGGAACACTGGGCCTTTCAACAACATTTTCCTCACAATAGTACGCTCCATCCTTGCAGCACAACAACGAGAGTATGTCAGGGAACAGGGTGGGGTCTGGGGGGCGGGCTCTAAAGCAAGTGGAACGCTCGTCCAATAGAAAGCCATGGAAAGCTTCGACACGTCAGACTGACAGGGAGTTGACCAATAGTGACACGGCAAGCACCGGCTCCAGTACCGCACATGAATATATACTGCAGTCCATACTCATTTTCGCCATTATTTCTTACATCGACCCCCTAACTGTCGAATTGTAAGACTTTCTGTCAAGGAGCTTCTGCCATCCTCCTATCTACATCACTACAAAATGGTAAGAACTTTAAAATAATAAATTGCTTTATTTGAATTTTAAAAATCTTTGTTCTACTGTTTAGGGGTGTGACTCGTTCGTATTATTCGTAAAGGATGGAAAAATAACGGAAAATAGAGAATGAGACCCTGATAAAACATACCGCACAAATAGTTCTTTAATAGCCCACATTTAAAAAAAAAAACTGAGATTTGGTGTAGGGAAATGTTGTGGTGCGTCAGGAATAGCTGGAAGAGTGAACAAAGGAGGTTTGACTGTCCCGACTGCAGAGTGGACAGAATGACATGTCATCTCCGCATATAGCGCTATGCTGTAACGATATGCCTATTAATTCAAAGAACCGGCAGAAGGGAGGATGCGCATTAGCGGTAGGCCTACTCGTCTGCAAACGTCCCACACCCATTCAAATCCTATCCGTGGATGGAATAAGGGTTACAGTAGCCTAATTAAAAATGCATTCTAGTAATGGACATAGCTGAGATGTTCGCTGACAGCTACTGTCGCCACGTCATCTGATTCAAGAACCGGCCACAATTTTCATTCGAATTCTATCACACTTCAGCCGCTGTCAAAGTGAAGGGCTTGTCGCATAGCAACTGAGTTCCGGACACAATGTTCCTGAGAAAAATTGAGAGTAGACGGGCCAGAAAGCCAGGCAGCCACTGATTGGTTGTTAGTTAGTTATTAAGATCTCTATTGCCAATAAAACTGAAACTGAAGATGTTAAATTGGTACTCAATTGGTAGCAATAACTGTAGGCCTATGTGTAGTCTTTTTTCTGAATTATGGTATATTTATAAATGAAGACATTGTAAGTTCATTAACTAAATTGAAATAAGATTATTAAATATGTTTTAATTGTTGAATTTATTTTCCCCAGTGTGAAATCTAAATAAATCTATAAAATAAAATATCTCTCTTTGTTTTTGCTTCCTTCCAGCGTGAGTGTATCTCCATCCATGTTGGTCAGGCCGGTGTCCAGATGGGCAATGCCTGCTGGGAGCTTTACTGTCTGGAACATGGGATCCAGCCAGATGGACAGATGCCCAGTGACAAGACCATTGGAGGAGGAGATGATTCCTTCAACACCTTCTTCAGTGAGACTGGAGCTGGAAAGCACGTCCCCAGGGCTGTTTTTGTGGACCTGGAGCCCACTGTCATCGGTAAGTAGCCAAAAGTCACTGCTAGCTTAAAGTTAAATATCTAAAAACTGTAAACAACAACTGATTCAATTTGTTTATCATTATTGTTTCTTCAGATGAGGTGCGCACTGGCACCTACCGCCAGCTGTTCCACCCGAGCAGCTGATCACGGTAAGGAGGATGCTGCCAACAACTACGCCCCGAGGACACTACACCATCGGCAAAGAGATCATCGACATGGTGCTGGACAGGATCCGCAAACTGGTGGGTTACTTGATATTAGTGGGCTCAAATTAGATGACGTTACTGTATCTCATATATGCCTGACCACTGTCTCTCCTTCTCTGTCTTCAGGCTGACCAGTGCACTGGCCTTCCAGGGCTTCCTGGTTTTCCACAGTTTCGGCGGTGGCACCGGTTCTGGTTTCACCTCCCTGCTGATGGAGCGTCTGTCCGTCGACTACGGCAAGAAGTCCAAGCTTGAGTTCTCAGTCTACCCAGCTCCCCAGGTGTCCACCGCTGTGGTGGAGCCCTACAACTCCATCCTGACCACCCACACCACCCTGGAGCACTCTGACTGTGCCTTCATGGTAGATAATGAAGCTATCTATGATATCTGCCGTAGAAACCTTGATATCGAGCGTCCCAGTTACACCAATCTAAACAGGCTAATTGGTCAGATTGTGTCCTCCATTACCGCCTCCCTTCGTTTCGATGGTGCCCTCAATGTAGATCTGACAGAGTTCCAGACCAACTTGGTGCCATATCCCAGAATCCACTTCCCTCTGGCCACCTATGCCCCTGTCATCTCTGCTGAGAGGGCTTACCATGAGCAGCTCTCAGTTTCAGAAATCACCAATGCCTGCTTTGAGCCAGCCAATCAGATGGTGAAATGCGACCCTCGCCACGGCAAATACATGGCTTGTTGCCTCTTGTATCGTGGTGATGTGGTGCCTAAAGATGTTAATGCAGCCATTGCCCACATCAAGACCAAGCGCTCCATCCAGTTTGTGGACTGGTGCCCAACTGGTTTCAAGGTCGGCATCAACTACCAGCCACCCACTGTAGTTCCTGGTGGAGACCTGGCCAAGGTGCAGAGGGCTGTGTGCATGCTGAGCAACACCACTGCTATTGCAGAGGCCTGGGCTCGGCTCGACCACAAGTTCGATCTGATGTACGCTAAGCGTGCCTTCGTTCACTGGTACGTAGGAGAGGGTATGGAGGAGGGAGAGTTCTCTGAGGCCAGAGAGGACATGGCAGCTCTGGAGAAGGATTATGAGGAGGTTGGAGTCGACTCCGTTGATGGTGAGGGAGAGGAGGAGGGAGAGGAATATTAAAATGTAAATAAAGGCATTAAAAGGGATAAAATTGATCAAATTTATTCTGAAATACATTCCAAAATGAAATGTTTGTCCAAAATTGAAAATATCAAGGTGGATGTTTTCCCTGTGATATGACGGACCAGGAAGGATCTAACCAAATTTGTTCTTAAAGGCATTAAATAAAGCAATATTTGTCTTTCAAATGTGAGAACAAAATAAATTTCCTGAAACATGTGCAGTTGTCTGTGTTGTTAATATAACTTTTCTTTTTTTTCTGACTGGGATTGATAAATCTTTCAGGACCCAAATCCTGAACCCTGCGCCATCTTATGTAATCAGATAAGGAAGTTGTTGCACATCAATAAACATGCATAACATGTCAAATTCTACAGGAGACACACAGTGTATGCTGTATCAGGGATACTGGATGAGATAAAACCATTAACCTCTAAATAAAATGTCTAATCTTAGAAAAAATAACATTAAAATTAGGTTCTCAATAGGAGCTCCAGCGCACACCACTCAAGGTTTTTGCCAACCTCACTATAGTTTAAATTCATACTCTGAATTAAAATAAGTTTATATCAGATTATAAATGATTAAAAAATAACCTTAATTACCGGCTCAAACTATGCATACATTATAAATGTATTTATTTCAAATTGTTTTATGAAGTTTTCAGGAGAATACTGCAACGAAACAATCACAGATAACTAACATAAAAATTAAGGTGGCAGATGAGTTCTGTGTCCAGTATACAAAATATAAAAAATAGAGAATGGGAGAGAGGGTAGGATAAGTGATGAGGAGGGCCACTAGTCATGGGTCTTGGTATCAAATTTGTTTGCATAATGTCTAGGAAAGGGTAACAGGTTTTAAAAAAATAATTTCAATGAGCCCTGAGCTGTGCATCTGATTTTTTTTCTAGTTTGAGGACTGACATTACCTCGCGAACCCAGCACGTATGTGAGGGAGGGGTTGGTAATTTCCAGCTAAATTGAATGAGTCTGCATTCTAGTAATGTTAATGTTGAGAATGCAGTGTGAAAGTTTGCATACCATGTTTACTCATTTTCCAACACGGTTTTTGTCACTTTTCAACTTTATTGAAAGGATACCTGGCCAGAAAACTAGCGTTAAAAGTTGCAATGACAAAACAATAAAAAATCCACCAAATAAAACTGAAAATATTTAATAGTACTAGCATGGGGTTTAAAAAGGTATAACAGGCACAATTAAGAATTGTGAATTTCAATTGAGTTTATAATTGTTTCTGCCAGAGATTTGAGATGAATGAGTGTAATGTCTCTTTGCAGATTATTCCAAGTGGCTGGTACATAGAAACATGGATTTTGAACTAGATGAGACATTACAGTATACAGTATGTCTTCACGCATCACATCCAGCTAAATGTAGTCTATGCATCCTGTTCCCAGCTCTCTACGAACAATAAATACAATAGACTGCACAGCTCTGCACCAAATTATCAACCCAAATGAGGTTTTCTGGTTGGAGTTGCAGTCCTTCTTACTTGCAGTGTCATGGTTGTTCTGGTTCTGGGTGTGAAACAGTTACTGCAGCAAACAGTAGGAGGGGGTGTTTCTAAACTGCGCACTTCAGCCATTCTCATCTAGTGGCAGAGTGTGGCGCATAAGAAGATCTGCCACTGACCACAGCACACCACAGACAGAACACTCCTCTGGCTTTTCTCATTACATTGAATAATATCGACGAGCCATCATGGTGAGTAACATTTTAATTTGTTTATTTCTTAGAAAATTCCCTTCTGTTTACTGTAGTGAATTATGGCTGTACATCGTATAGCTGTAAATGTGCCTACTGTTAAATAAATAAAATGTGGATTTTCACAGCACATTTGTTCAACTCTTGACTTTAATCATTTTCACAATAACTCAAATCAGATTAGTCTGACCAGAACCTTCCCCCATAACATTGATACTAGATTGTCAAACTGATTTAATTCCCCTTTCTGTCGTTGTTAGATACATTTAATTCAGTGTGCCTTGTTCAAAATAGGATTTTATGTTAAATTATAAATCACACGACTGGCTTTAGACCGAGCCTAGCTTAATATCTCTATTTAAACTTTTAAAACCCATTTATAATTTCGTAGAATAATTCTATTCCCTATGAGAATTGGGCTTTTTAAAGAGACAACACATTGCAACAAGTCTGACCTAGATAATCCCCTCTCCCCACAGTAATCCTGTACGCGGCACGGAATTATGTCACAGCAGCAGACAATGAATGAGTTTGGGTAAAATAAATGATAAGACTGAACTTCAGTCAGACAGAAAGTACAATGTGTGGTAGTAAAGGCTTTTCATTAATATAGAGAGTATATGATGCACTTGAATTGTGTGGTTCATTTAGGCTATTTGAC
Source organism: Ammodytes dubius (assembly GCA_026122265.1). Classification (NCBI taxonomy): domain Eukaryota; kingdom Metazoa; phylum Chordata; class Actinopteri; order Uranoscopiformes; family Ammodytidae; genus Ammodytes; species Ammodytes dubius. The sequence goes on along the minus strand of CM047511.1, from coordinate 28,983,933 downwards.
AATTCAAGCCAATTGTATTCATAGTGCCCAATACAACGAATGAGGCATTTGCCTAAGGACGAGGCTCTGTAACTGCTTTTGTGAGAATAAGACATACATATATTAAATATCTTAAATGTTATTTAGAAGATTCCCTTTAATGCACAGTGTCTTCCCTAGGTTGATCTTTAGGAGTAATATACCTACTGAAACTGCCAGAAAAGGCCTAGATCAGGGATACAATGTTATTCACACATTAGCCAACAACCTGCATAGAACTGTACCTCCTTCAGTCAGTTTGTTTTCTGTGTGTTTTATATTGCCTAAGATCTAATCTAAATAGCGTTTGGGCATCTGCATTGCAGAGGACAACTGGACAAAATTGGACCAAATCCTGCTTTGCCCTTACCTCACAAGCCATAGTTTCAGAGGGTGAAGCCTATGCAAATCAACAATTGTTAAAGCCTCCGGAAACCTGGTCTGAAATAGTAAAAAAAAATCAATAGATAATATCAAAGTAGGGTGTAGGGTGTCAATAAGCTCATACAAAAAGTCTGATTAAAAATAAATTTTCAGAAATATTATAAAACTCAGTGAAAAAAAAGTTTTTTTTACAGTCTAGACCGTTTGATAGGACTGTTTGCCGGACGTGGCCGTATCAAACAGTCTCCATGGAAACAGTCATTGAAATTATAGAAAGTGTGCAGAAACTGCTGTGATTGGTTCAAAAATACATATTGTGTAATACGAACCAGAGCATAGCCCACCTAATCTAAACCGAATTTCTGTAAAGTTTATCAAACTGAAATGACATTATCTTAATATTGATAATATTGCCTAACTCTTTTTAGATGATTACTATCATGCAACTAACTCCCTGAATTAAAGGATTTTGTGGATTTGGGTTTACAGGGGCGTTAAGTACCATAACTCCAGATTCTTGGAGTAAAGCCCTCTGAGCTGTAGGTCCCATTTATCATGTAACTAGCTGAAGAAAACCTGTTTTTGGGAGCTGATTGTCTGGCTTCAGTTTAGTTTATACACATGATTCGACCAAGGTAGGGCCCATGTAGTGAATAGCGTGTAGACTAAATGTCTTCAGGGCTGTGAATTTGAGTTAGAAACCATGAAGGTACAACCCAAATATATCATGAATCCTGCAAGTACTGTGTATCAAGATCAAATTAGCGGAACTGTTTCAAATGAAGTGAGAGAGAAATACTTATTTCATAGCCCAAAAGATAAATTTTCAGTCTGCAACAAAATCGGTAGAGTTTTGCTTCCCTGATGTCATTGAGGAGTTGCTGTGGAGCAAGACAAACAAGAGCCAACAACAATTGTGACTTTGTTGAGCGGTATTGTTTGACACCCTTCATAGTGAGAGAGTAGTTAGCTGATTGGCAGTGGCAGAGTGTAGTCAGCAGACTAGGTGTTTGATTTGAATGTGTCCTGGATATAGGATCGGCCAGAGCCTTTTTTCACAGTAGGCAAGTACCCGTTTCTTGAATCAGATTCAAGCAGTCAGTGATTGCCATTGCAGGGTGCACAGTCGGATAACTTGGTTAAGTTAAAGACTAGCTAAGTTGCTGCATTCTGGCAGAGCTGCAGAGGTCGGATAGCACATGCAGGCAGGTCAGGGAGTAACTATGAGCGAGATGACAATTGACTGAATTAAAACCTACTGGAACGGATTGTCGCAGAGATGTTGGCAGCGAGATGACAGTCATTCAGCAATACACCAAGATTCAATGCCTTTCTGAGCCAGGGACACCCACACCGTAGAGTGTCCCTGTGATAGAGCTAGAGACAAGGACACCATTGACTATCCTGGAGGACAAAGATCTCGATCCAAATAGAGAAAGAGGGTCTAGTACAAGAAATGAAAAGAGAGAACAAAGAGGAAATAACTAGGGGAGAGAGAGATGGGGGGAAGGGGGTTGTAGGGGCAGACATTACAATACTTTCATTTCAATAAACTGAATCAATCAATCAATCAATCATCTGAAGGAGACTGCCACCCACCAGAAGGAAACGGTTGTGAGGCCCTAATTTGAAGTTACTGCAAAGAGAGGAGTTTTAAGTTTGAATTTGTAAGACTGTCTGATTATTCTAGATGAAGGGGATACACTTAGAAAACACCTTGCATCTTACTTACTTCTTTTAAACTTTTGGGATAGACATGGAGAACTGTATTTCTGAGAGCATAGTATGCAGGATAGAATATAAAATGTAATGAGATTCATAAGGTATGAATGATCATGTTTACCATTTTATGAGTCATGACAAGCACCTTAATGTCAAATGAAGTGAAGCCAAAATTTGTGTACTATGGTCAATGTTATGGTTTTAGTTTAAGATCCTAGCTGAAGCATTTTGAGCAATTTGAAGTTGTTAAGTACTAGACAACAAAACATTACACTATGAGTCTATGAACATATTCAAGACTCAGCAATGTGCTAAACAATTTGGTCTAAGATATGTTTTTAGCTCTTCTATTTCAACTATGATAGCAGTTGTTTTGAAAATGTCTCTAATCCCAATTGTCTTCCTCTGCACATCAGCGTGAGTGTATCTCCATCCACGTTGGTCAGGCCGGTGTCCAGATCGGCAATGCCTGCTGGGAGCTTTACTGCCTGGAACATGGGATCCAACCGGACGGACAGATGCCCAGTGGCAAGACTCACGAAGGAGGAGATGATTCCTTCAACACCTTCTTCAGTGAAACTGGAGCTGGAAAGCACGTCCCCAGGGCTATTTTTGTCGACCTGGAGCCCACTGTCATTGGTAAACTTAAACTTAAATAAATATAAATTAAATTAAACAGATACTATAGTTTCTAGTGTGGTTATTTCACTTTTTTTCTACCTATTCAGTCAAAACTCTTTTAAATTCATGCTAATTCTCCTTAGATGAGGTGCGCACTGGGACCTACCGCCAGCTGTTCCACCCTGAGCAGATGATCACTGGTAAGGAGGATGCTGCCAACAACTACGCCCGAGGACACTACACCATCGGCAAAGAGGTCATTGACCTGGTGCTGGACAGAATCCGCAAACTGGTGGGTAACTTGATATGAGGAGGGATCAAATTAGATGACGTTACTGTATCTCATATGTGACCACTGTCTCTCCCTCTCTGTCCTCAGTCTGACCAGTGCACTGGCCTTCAGGGCTTCCTGGTTTTCCACAGTTTCGGCGGTGGCACCGGTTCTGGTTTCACCTCCCTGCTGATGGAGCGTCTGTCCGTCGACTACGGCAAGAAGTCCAAGCTTGAGTTCTCCATATACCCAGCTCCCCAGGTGTCCACTGCTGTGGTGGAACCCTACAATGCCATCCTTACCACCCACACCACCTTGGAGCACTCTGACTGTGCCTTCATGGTAGATAACGAGGCATCTATGATATCTGCCGTAGAAACCTCGACATTGAGCGTCCCAGTTACACCAACTGAACAGGTTGATGAGTCAGATTGTGTCCTCCATTACCGCCTCCCTTCGTTTCGATGGTGCCCTCAATGTAGATCTGACAGAGTTTCAGACCAACTTGGTGCCATATCCCCGAATCCACTTCCCTCTGGCCACCTATGCCCCTGTCATCTCTGCTGAGAAGGCTTACCATGAGCAGCTCTCTGTGGCTGAGATCACCAATGCCTGCTTTGAGCCAGCCAATCAGATGGTGAAATGCGACCCTCGCCACGGCAAATACATGGCTTGTTGCCTCTTGTATCGTGGTGATGTGGTCCCCAAAGATGTAAATGCTGCCATTGCTACCATCAAAACCAAGCGCTCCATCCAGTTTGTGGACTGGTGCCCCACTGGTTTCAAGGTCGGCATCAACTACCAGCCACCCACTGTAGTTCCTGGTGGAGACCTGGCCAAGGTGCAGAGGGCTGTGTGCATGCTGAGCAACACCACTGCTATTGCAGAGGCCTGGGCTCGGCTCGACCACAAGTTTGACCTGATGTACGCTAAGCGTGCCTTCGTTCACTGGTACGTAGGAGAGGGTATGGAGGAGGGAGAGTTCTCCGAGGCCAGAGAGGACATGGCAGCTCTGGAGAAGGATTATGAGGAGGTTGGAGTCGACTCCATTGAGGGTGAGGGAGAGGAAGAGGGAGAAGAGTAGGCATAGGAATAAGTAAATCTGACTTTAAAGTTCCATGTCTGACCAAAATATATAAACATAATATCTTGTGTATGTGTAATATTGTGTTTTGTGCTCTAATGTATCACTCATACCGAGATGTAAAATATGATTTGAGAGGTTATGGACTTTAAATAAATCTGTGAAATTACCGGCCTTATCGTATTGTCTTTTATACTGTACTAAAATCTGTGAGGACACACCTGCTGGAGCTCCCTTCTTTTATTGCATTGTTTGTTAAGTCCATCATATCCTTGTGTGCTTTTTCCTGCATTTTCATATTTGGTTTGGCCAATCCCACAGTGACTTCAAAAATGTATCTTTTTCTGATAGTTGTTCAGATTATAGAAAAAAAAATTAATGATATAATATTAAAAATTTTAGAACAATAACGGTCACAATGGGTGATATATTAAAAGCATTGCTGTGTTCTATTTTAATGTTTTGATGGCTAGGTGACATGCCAGTGTAGGTGTGTGTATAATTATCTTTTTCTTGTACAAATTGACTTAACAGATAAATAAAACAGTCACAAATTGAGTTATGATTGACTGAGGCAAATCAATGTAATAATATAAGAAGATTAGATAGATAAGATAAGATACGTTTAAAACTGTTTGTGGTGAGCTGACTGAAATACAAAATAAATTGAACCAATTCCAATTACATGGAGACCTCTGGTGGTGGTATAGCAAACAGCATTTTTTGAAAAAACTCTGTGTCAATAATAAAAAATAATGGCTATGACTTTCACATAGCATTGAGTTTGTGCATGCCATTTCATGATAAAACGGGACATTTTTTGGAGTACTGAGAAGATTACTTAAATGTATTTGCAAATCTCATATTTACTTATTTACGGTGTGATTTGTGATTTATGTGAGGACTTCTGGATAAGAACTGTAGTTGAGCGGGCACAAGGAGTAAATACAAGTATGCCAAAGTAAGGGCATCAAAAATGTTAAAATTAATATAGTGAAACCACTGATTTAAAAATATCCATCTTATAATAATAAGTAGAATACTTTTAATAATACAGAATGTATTATTGCTTAATGTTGTGTGGAATCCTTTTACCAATTTAAGTTCCCAGGTGATTGCAAGACTTGAAGTTTGTTATTTATGGTCTGCAGGCCCTAATGGCCGAGCTCATAAAACTCGTTTTGAGTAAAGAAAACATAATGTATGATCATTTGGATCATAACAAAAAGGCTACTCATTCACTCACTCACTCATCATCACTCACTCACTCACCACTCACTCACTCACTCACTCACTCACTCACTCACTCACTCACTCATCACTGAACACATAACAGTAGGCTATGTTGTTTTCACAGGTGATAAAGGGACAGAGTTTATCAAGGATATTTTTTAAAACCATTTTACATTTTGAATTGTGGCCCAAAATAACATAACTTGCGTTCCCGGACAGAACTGACTGGTATGATTTCAAAAGGAAAGAAAGGACTTAGGCCCAAAACTACACATACAATTTAATACTATACCCTATTACAATTCTAATTTCTGAACACATAATGAACAACACTAACAATAAATGTTTACCGACAATAACAAACACATTTAAAATGTCTAAAATCTGTTCGTCAATGTCTTCAGCTTCTGATGTCTATCACAATACGATATCAATATTCTAATCTCATATCTATCTATCTATCTATCTATCTATCTATCTATCTATCTATCTATCTATCTATCTATCTATCTATCTATCTATCTATCTATCTGTCCAACCATCTATCTAGATAAATAAATAGATAGAAGGTGAATGATAGATAAGAATAGGCATGTGCCTAACAAAATCTTATACACTATTGTAGTCCATATTAATTTTCGAAAGGCCAGTTATTTTTGTGAGGGAACACCATTTGTTAACTAAAGATAAATAAAACATGATGAAAATTATCAAAATTAATTTGATTTTTACAGAGGTTGTGTGTAAACAAATTCATGGCATCCTATAATAATCAGATTAAATACACAACGTTTCAGAGAGAAAACTTGTAAATTGGTAAGATTCGACCGGATCACAGAAGTAGAGTTCATAAATGCGACATAAAACAAAACAGTGTAGAATTAAAAAATCCTTCACTTCCTGGTTGACGCCTTTCATTGTCCGTTACTCTCGCGCGCGTACGGTTGCAACCAGTTTCCCGCAGAATTAGTGGCGCGTCACCGAAGCATGTGACTCAAATCATGTTTGATTTTGACCAATAGAAATGGAGCACATGTGACCGCTGGCCAATCAAAATTCAACTGCGACGTTGCACCGGCTAAGGAAGTATAAAATGCCCCGCCTTGAAAAAATTATCATCAGTTACTTCTTCTCACGGTGGTTTCATAAAGGCCGAGCTGTGAGAGATAACTTAATCTCTTCCTCTTCTTAATCCCAACCTCCTTCAGACTTCAGTTTCAGCAAACATGGTGAGTACAAAAATTCAATGTAGATGTTTTTTTCCTTTGAGTACAAAAATTCAATGTAGATGTTTTTTTCCTTTCTTTGTCATGTGCTTATAATGCAAAAACGAAGTTCTTAGGTGTGTCTTCACGTGGCGGCCTTCTCTGCGTAATTGTTCTTGACAGTTGAAAAAGGCGGAATTAACGGGGATTATAACAAACGGTTAATATAAAACCGATAAATAAATTGCGTTAATAGTGGGTTTTTCGAACAGAACGTTTGATGAATTTAGCTCGGCAGGGCACAACCCATATTGGATTTCAGTCAGGGCCGCCGGCTTCCAGTTTTCCAGACAGCACAATGACCCACTTAGCAAAAACGTCGGACTGAAACGTTGCTCTTATTTGATGAGGCCTGGCCTCGATGAATCGGCAAGCATTCTTCTCAGACAACCCCTATTTATTAATGATCCTTTTTATCATTCATCTTTTTATTTTATATATTTTTTCTTAGGTCTGTAGGCCTCACATCATATGCATAATAATTTTAAAAGCACAGCTGTGTTTGGTTTCTTTGTTCTTTAAGCACATTACATGTTAATAATCCGCCTCCCCATGACATTTTTATTTCTAACGGGGTTTTGGCTTAGAGAACTAACTGTTCTACATGACGTCATGTGACCTTGGGCATTAAGGTTTTTTTCCCCTCAAGAGCCCTTTTTTTATTTATTTTTTTGAGCTCTATAGCGATCCTCAACATGTGATGAGGAGGCTTCAGCATCTGATAATCACATTTCACCATATGGAAAGGGCTACGTTTTTAACCATAAAAGTTTAGTATAATTTTTTAAATACCACTTTTTCTTTCCACAGCGTGAGTGCATCTCCATACACGTTGGTCAGGCCGGTGTCCAGATTGGCAATGCCTGCTGGGAGCTTTACTGTCTGGAACATGGGATCCAGCCAGATGGACAGATGCCCAGTGACAAGACTCGTGGCGGAGGAGATGATTCCTTCAACACCTTCTTCAGTGAGACTGGAGCAGGAAAGCACGTCCCCAGGGCTGTTTTTGTGGACCTGGAGCCCACTGTCATCGGTAAGCTTACATTAAATATAAATATTTAAACAATTAACAAAGTTGCTAGTATTATTATCTCAAAATGTCAATATTAATACCGATTAATCGGCAATCTCTAGTTTCTAGGGTGTTTTTATTGTTTTTGTTATCTTTTTTTCAAGTCATTTGAACCTCCTTTTTAATTAATGCTAATTCTCCTTAGATGAGGTGCGAACTGGGACCTACCGTCAGCTGTTCCACCCTGAGCAGATGATCACTGGTAAGGAGGATGCTGCAAATAACTACGCCCGAGGACATTACACCATCGGCAAAGAAGTCATTGACCTGGTGCTGGACAGAATCCGCAAACTGGTGGGTAACTTGATATATTAAGGAGAGATCATATTACACGCCGTAACTGTACTCATGTGATTAATGTCTCTCCCTTTGTCTCAGGCTGACCAGTGCACTGGCCTTCAGGGCTTCCTGGTTTTCCACAGTTTCGGCGGTGGCACCGGTTCTGGTTTCACCTCCCTGCTGATGGAGCGTCTGTCCGTCGACTACGGCAAGAAGTCCAAGCTTGAGTTCTCAGTCTACCCAGCTCCTCAGGTGTCCACTGCTGTAGTGGAGCCCTACAATGCCATCCTGACCACCCACACCACCCTGGAGCACTCTGACTGTGCCTTCATGGTAGATAATAAAGCTATCTATGATATCTGCCGTAGAAACCTCGATATCGAGCGTCCCAGTTACACCAACCTAAACAGATTGATGAGTCAGATTGTCTCCTCCATTACCGCCTCCCTTCGTTTCGATGGTGCCCTCAATGTAGATCTGACAGAGTTCCAGACCAATTTGGTGCCATATCCCAGAATCCACTTCCCCTGGCCACCTATGCCCCTGTCATCTCTGCTGAGAAGGCTTACCATGAGCAGTTAACAGTTTCAGAAATTACCAGCGCCTGCTTTGAGCCAGCCAATCAGTTGGTCAAATGTGACCCTCGCCACGGCAAATACATGGCTTGTTGCCTCTTGTATCGTGGTGATGTGGTGCCCAAAGATGTGAATGCAGCCATTGCAAACATCAAGACCAAGCGCTCCATCCAGTTTGTGGACTGGTGCCCACTGGTTTCAAGGTCGGTATCAACTACCAGCCACCCACTGTAGTTCCTGGTGGAGACCTGGCCAAGGTCCAGAGGGCTGTGTGCATGCTGAGCAACACCACTGCTATTGCAGAGGCCTGGGCTCGGCTCGACCACAAGTTTGACCTGATGTACGCTAAGCGTGCCTTCGTTCACTGGTACGTAGGAGAGGGTATGGAGGAGGGAGAGTTCTCTGAGGCCAGAGAGGACATGGCAGCTCTGGAGAAGGATTATGAGGAGGTTGGGGCCGATAGTGTGGGAGATGATGATGAGGAAGGGAGGAGTATTAAACAGGCAACATTCCATTGTTATTAAGTTGTGCCTTTTTATCAATCAATGTGATAAATAAAGTTTGTTCCTCGACTGCACTTTTCTCTGTGTGTCATTTCACAAGGAAGTAATACTACAGCATTGTTAATAGAGCAGTGCAGATTGTTCTGTTTCTGTAGCCCCATATTGTACAGTAGAATTAGTAAAGTAGTGGGGCAGTATGGACTAGCGGTACTGATGTGAGTTCATAAATATATGAACAATTGTTTTGGCTATAAATGTGCAAATATAACTAAAATGTGAACCGTGTACTTTGATGTATATAAAAACACTGAATTGGGGATGCGCAGATCCTTCAGTCCAAGTAATCAAATTTGGATACTTTCCCATGAGTATTGATGCCATTAGAGTTCTTGCAATTACTTCGAAAATATCTTATTTTTGAATTTAACAAGTTATTATGATTAACATTTAATTTATCGGAGCATAGTTTGCAGTCTGCTTTACGTGTTTCTAGGGGTGTGAACCTTTACAAAAATATCACAACAGTTACATGATGGCAATTTTACCTTTTTATTTTTGCGACATGCCAAATGTATTGACTTGCATTTGTTTTTACAGCTCTGATAGTCCCTCAATGCAATAAATGCTTGTTTGTGCAACTCAAACTTGGCATGAATTGCAAAAACCCCTCTCTAGGTTGCCTTCTTCCAGTTTAGAAGATCAGGTGGTGAGTCAACTGTGCTGTTTGGAGAGCTACAATGTCTGCATACTAAGTGGAGTCCGGTAGCTTAAAACACTGGCCTAAGATGAATATTGTATAAGGCTGATCCTTCTCCTGTTCTCCATCAAGGTACCTTTGAAACAATTTCAAGTTTGGCTTCATTGTGGGTCATATCTAGATTTGTGGATATCTGTGGAGAAAAAAAAATATCGTCAACCTCAATTAGGATTTATTTTTATTTATACATGGAAAATAAATAAACACATAAATTTTTACTGCTAATGACTACATATATGTCATGAGAACTACAACATAATATACTAAAACTATAAAATGTACTCTAGTGACTAATGTACAATTATAACATCAATGCAGATTCAAGGAAATGTCTTTAACAGCTGCAGTGACCACTATGCTTTAAATGAGTATACTAAATCCTAAAATGACACACCATATACACTGTAATTACACTGTTTTAGGCAAATATTTCCTCATCATCACAAACCTGATGGCCTTGTTCTTGTTCACATGTATCCTGTGTCTGTATCTCTGTTTGGATGTCACCCTCAGCCTCACTCTCCGGATCTTCATCGGTCTCTCCCTGCTCTGTGCTCTCACTGTCAAAATCAGTCTCTGCCCTCTCCTAAACCTGCTGGCTTTTTCTCAACTTGCTGTTGCTTTTCCTTCATTACCTAGCTTAATTTAACCCTCCTTTTAAAAAGGACGTTAAGGAACTTTTATGTTTTAATTAAACAGTCTAATTTTTCCTATGGTGATAATAAATGATGTGGAACAGCAAACAGAGGCATCAGCGAAAACAATACTATTTTTACATAGTAAACGAATTATTAATGCATTTGCACAGGTCCAGCTTATTCTGCCTATTCAACATTCTAAACATTCTTAAAAATCAAAAGGTTGTACGGAAGACTATCTTTCCTGAACTGCACGAAATCAGTTGTATCTGCTTCATCGTCATCATATTACCATTAGTGGGTTGTTATGTAGTACATATAAATAACAACAGCGCCCTCTATCTTCACACATTCTGATGGATCACAGATTTCGGTGTAACAACTGTCTCGCAGTACTGGCGTCTGGATAATCTTGCTCTGTTTCAATAATGTCTGCGTCATTGTTGTTTTTATTTTGGAGCGGGAATTTTGAAGATAACTATGGAGAAAAGCAATGGAAAGTCACACGTTTCGGCATCCCAGAATATGAATACCATATTGCTGCTGTCTTTAGGTAAGTTGTGTTGTGAAGTCTGAGAGCTTACATTTGAATACAAATATAGTAACTCAATCGAGACGAATGTAATGTAGCCTACCTAGCAAACTATCAACTCAGGCTAACGCTAACCATTCACGCAGAGATTTTCCTCGCGAACTGTAGGCTTATGCTACTACGCTGTTTGCACTGGCTTATCTCGTCACTCACATTAATTAGTTTTGCTTACCTTTGCCGAAGTCTTGCTTCTAACTTAACGAAGACTTCCCCATTGATTGAAAAATCATTTCAGAATAGTTTGTTGTACAAACTTTGTACTCGTCTTATCTTTCGCGCGCTTCCGTAAAGAACCCAAGGACCTATTAAAGAGGGTGTACCGCTGTAATTGATCCGTCTAAAATGTTGATAGACACTACTTCCGTTTTAAGGGTCGGCTAAGCATAGACATTATATGCGGCTAAGCACGTAAAAGGTAATTTTTTATCACAAATCTTTCAAGACCGTTGGACATTGAATTAAAATCAGATTCAGACCTTTAAATATTAAGTTTGAGTTCCCCTGGTGTTGGCGTGCTATCTTTGTTATTTTGGCATTTTTAGTAGAGCATTGCAGATTATGTTTCTTTAGCTTCTGCTCATGCAAAAATCTGTTTTTAGGTTTTGACTGACACTTGCTTATATAGAAAATCTAGACTGTTCACAATTTGCTTACAGCCATAGTGGAAATATTGCTGCTCTACTCACTTCAGTCACTTGGGGGCAGTATTGTTCAACATATGGTTGAACTCAACACAATGCTGGAGCCCTACAGACAATCTACTGACTTAAGATGGTAGCCTACTTATTTTGCTCCCATGACAATTTGTGTGCAGCAAAGCAAGCAGTACAAAGCAGGAAAGAGTGCAAATAATAAAAATGATATGGCCACATAGACATATTATCAGTAAGCCTAAAAAACAAATTTACACTTGAATAGTACACTGTACATACCAACTAGCATGTGACTCTTTCAGCATTGTTATAAAATCTGCAGATCTCCCAATTATTTTGAATGTGTAATTTCTGCTCTCTGTGTGAACTCCCTGGGAACAACCAAGGCCTAAAGCCCCAGCCTGGTTTAAAATAGGGGTGTGGTATTCACTGTGGAAGGAGTAGGGGGTATCTCCTGCTGGCAGACAGGTGGTGTTTAAAAATACTTAGTTCTGCTGCGACTTGACTTGATTTGAATAATACTGTTCAAAAATGATAGATGAAATGTTAAAACGTTGGAAGGGAAAGTGGTGCAATTGCATGACATAATTTAATCTAGACTGATTCACCAAAACACTACACATTCAAAAGTGTTGTAAAAGTCTTTATTTAATTTCAGCTTTCAGTAAATTTGACCAGGTTTGGCTTCACAAATGCATGTCGTCAAATTCGGCAGTGTTATTTGATTACACTAAATGCACTAAAACAGACAAAACAAAATAGCTTCTACATTACACTGACCTACATACAGTATATGAACACGGTTTTATTGCACTTAACCATTGACTTTATTTGCCAATTTCTCCCTGTTATTAATGTATGCAGATTAAGGATAAACTATAAACCAAGTAAGAAATCATGGGAGATGTATTAAATCTGTGTTCGTTTACAAACGCCATAAACATCTTTGTTCTTTTTAAAACCTTTAAATTAAGAGTTAAAATAGCAATGGAGAAACTTTAGCCAGCACACCTGGATGCTGCTCTTTCTCAATGTAAGACAAGGCCAAGAACCATTCTACATTTTTCTCCATCTCACAGTGGCGAGGTAATGGGCCTCCTTTGGCAAATAAATACTAAATTTAGCGTTGCATATTTCTTCTGACAAAAAAAAAAAAGATTCCTACGACAGAATATCTTGAATGTTGAAAAGATGTGCACTTCAAAATGGTACAAAAATACAGACACATACACACACACAAAGTGCCCTCATGCGTACAAAAGTTGAATATTTGGCTCTAAAGCACAACAGGCCCTTAATATAATGCGGTGGAACAGTGGGGACAGTTTTTATATCACTTAAACTTACATGAAATCCACAGGAAACTCACAGGAAAAAAACATTATCCCAACCCACCTCCTGCTGCTGCGATTGCATACATCTAAATCTGTAGATTGGGCAAGCTCAATACAACATACAGTGACTGTTCTAAAGCTATATTGTGTAACTTTTTTACATATGAATGACTGTCGGTTACATTCAAGCCATCGCCACACAATTGATTGACACTGACATTGATTGACTTTGTTGACACAACGTTGATTATGCCTATCAGCTCCACAAAACTCTCTCTGTATTTCTCAATATGGCAGTATAGCAGCATTTACAAACTGGTGTTGCCCCTCAACACTGGCGCAGGAGCTCAGAAAAATCCCAAGAAAAGTTTCAGTTGTTGATTCTACTGCTAAGAAATAACCTGAACGTGCAGCAGATGGAATAAAATCCATTCGCGATCACTGAAGGTTTACCTCATGTAGATGGGCCGACATTGTTGTTGTTATTACTCAGAATTCCTCATGAGGGGGGCTGAAGTTGTGCACTAGAGCTTTAAATGAGATAAATCCAAGCCTTCCTTTTCTGCTTGCCTATTCTACTGCAATAACATACGCAACTTTAATTTAAAATCCACCTGGGTGTTAAACAGCCTTGTATGACAAACACCAAAGGAACATACAGCACATACACAAGAGCAGTGACACTCGTAAGCTTCCTATTTTCCTTCTCTACATCGGTTCATCAGCTCTCAAACCCAAGCAGCAGCACAACAATAAATGCAATTAAATCCCAGTGAAAACAGAACATTTCACAGTGTAGTACACCACAGTCTCAAATACCGATTTTTGCAAGATGCAGTTAGCCGATATGTTACTCGTGATGCTTTGGAGTCTTGTTTTTTTAAGACTAAAGAGCATCAAGATGAAAACAATAACCTGGCTTTACAGTAGCGTTAAATTACAGTATTTTAGCAGGTTTTTTTGGAGGGCTTCTGGATAACGACTGACACACACATTTCAGAATCCTACTAAATGAATATTTTTCAGCTTTTATAGCACATTGCATATTATATTAAAACCACAATAGAAGCAGTTAACACTCCTTAATCTTTCACACGTCTCAACATTCAAGTTTAAGGCATAGTGGAGAGAATATTCGGTCTGTATATGTTATCATAATTTCTTCCGCCGGTGATTACATGATACAAACAAACATATCTTTGTGATACAAAACGTTATTATCTACTGAAATTGTCTAATCCATCTGGCTAATACGGAGTTGTGAGAGCCAGCAAGTGTGTGTCAGTTAACATTTGAGTTAAAAGCCTTTTTTCGCAAAATGTTGACAACACTTGTGGCAAAGTTGAACTGAGACTTCCTTCATAGTGCCACCCCTTCTTCTCCAGCGTAAACACTGAGAACTTACTCTCTTCCATCCAGCCTCAACATCACATGCAAACATCGTCATATTCAGATTCACTGATTCCTTTTCAGTCATTTCAATGTCCTTCAGTTTGTCAAACCCTCTGGAGAGACAGAAGAGCCTCACACGGTCAAACCAACAACAAAAACCTTGAGAGGAGTCGCGGGCGTCTGTGTGTCTCCTCAGCCCAATCTCAGATCTCTGGTCCAAACTGAGGAGGAGGCAGGCCGTCTCTCTCCAACTCTGCTGGTGACCTGCAGCAACACAACATTCGTTAATTTTAAAGGTGCAGTCAGCGATTCTGGAGAAAGCTTGTTGTCAAAATTATTTTTGGTCAAAATCAGTGAATATTGTCTCACGATCCACTACCTGTCCCTACTGAGTGTGTGTGCTGAAAAAAAATCCACTGTTAATACACAGCAAAGCCTCTTAGACGTTGACCGCACCTTTATTCCTTCACCTTCTTCAATTACTTATTAAATGTACAGTAGGTTAATAGAGCTGCAACGATTAATCGATGAATCGATTATTAATCGATTATTAAAATAATCGACAACTATTTTGATAATCGATAATCGTTTCAAGTAATTTTTTAATAAAAAATGTCCAAATTCTCTGATTTCAGCTTCTCAAATGTGAATATTTTCTGGTTTCTTTAATCCTATTATGACAGTAAACTGAAATATCTTTGTGTTTTGGACATAAAAATACATTTGAGGACGTCAACATGGGCTTTGGGAAATTGATCAACATTTTTCACCATTTTCTGACATTTTACGGACCAAAACACTAACCGATTAATAATCGATTAATCGAGAAAATAATTGACAGATTAATCGATTATCAAAATAATCGTTAGTTGCAGCCCTAAGTAGGTATTTTATTTCCTCTGTATCCACACCATGTTTTTAAAATCCATATTCATTACCTGAGGTGGTAGACAATGTCTCATGACAAAATGTGTACGAAGAGAATGGCCAGGCCAATGTTGAGCAGGATGACCATGCAGATCATGATGCTGTTTGGGCCCTTGAAAAGAAAGAGAAACATATGAGATGTGAGGTCAGTGAATTCACACTCAGTCAATTATCATTAGCAGCATCCACCACCACTGCCTCAAATCTTGAAAGCCCTAGTGTGAGCCAGTGAGTGTATTTACTGTCTTACCTCCACGTCCAAAGACTCAGCAGTCACCTCACTCGACACCACAGACTTCAGTTTAGCTTCTGCTTTGGTGTCCACCTTCGGGGCCGGTTTGGCGACAGCGTTTTTGGCTTCCACTGGCTTCGGTGCTGGTTTAGGTTCAACGTTGTTTGCTGTTTTGTGGACCGGAGCCGGGCTGGGTTGCCTCTTAGGTAAAGGCCTTGTCTCTGCCTTGCTGGACGGCCTGCTCACTTCCCGGGACTCCACTTTGTTTTCGGAGACGGACGGCTCTGGCTCTTGGACTGACGGAGCTCTTTCCGTTTTGGTTCTGGGCTCGGGGGTGACGGCTTTAGGGGACGGTCTGGGGGACGGTCTGGAAGTCGGACGCGGTGCTTCCTCTTCATCTGGAACGATGAGGCTATTCCTTACCGGGGCAACAGGCTCAATATCTGGAGCGCTTACCTCGGAGTCAAACTTCTGCAGGGGCTGTATCTCCAGGTCTGAGCCTTGTTCAATCTTGCTGCTTTGACGACTGGGAGTGCGAGAGGGCACACGACTGCTGGGGCCCTCTCCATTCTCAGGTGCGGGAGCAGAAGGCGTAGTGGGGCGACTATTAGACCTACTGTTGGGTTTACTGCTACCTTTACTGCTGCCACCTTTACTGGTTTTGTCTTCGTTCCAGCCTCCCGGACCGAGGAGTTTGGGGTCCTCCTTCATGATGATGCCCGGGCTGGGGGAGGGGGTGCGGCCCTGGGTAGAGCCGGGCCTGAGGCTGTCCAGTTCGTTCATTGAGGGGCTCTCGGGCGGCGTAGGCATGGGCTCCTCCTCAGATAACAGCGGCTCGTGCAGGGCAATGTCTGTGGTATCACTGCCATCCACAACCTCCTTAAACACCCTCTTCTTAAGATACTCGGGACCTGTGTGAGACCAGGTCAATCCGAATGTTAGTGTCTCTCTGGTCATAAACAGTCTCAATAAATAAAAACAATAATTAGAACTGTTCTCATCAACGATCAATTCAGCCCTTCAATTAACTGTTCCACACCTTTATACTCATTCAAATTTTTCATCATACAAATTTAAGACAAGAATGGAGTTTTGCACTCAGTCCATTTCAAGACTTTCAACTCAATTATAATACAATTATATTCATAAACTAAGAAAAAAATAAAAATCACTAGACTTATCCATCAAACTGTGAGAAAAAAGCCTTGTTTTCCCCCCAGTACATTCAGCAGATGGTGTAACATGCTGACAGTATACAGTATATGTCTGTGTTGTTGTCTCCTTGGTGAGAGATCTTTCATGAAAGAATGCATAGCAGGGCTCAGCCAAGCCTCGACCATTTGTATAAATAATTAGCATGAGACAATTCAGGGTAGCCACTCAGGGAAAGCTGGATGACTTTCTGTCTGCTTCTGATTCCTCTTAAAGGTGGAGTCAGTGATTCTGGAGAAGGCTTGTTGTCAAAACCACTCTGTCAAAATCAGTGAATGTCAAAAAAAACTCATTTGACAACAAGCATTCAATCGAATCACTGACTCCACCTTTAACTCTCGGCCGAGGGAGGAAGCGAGAGAGAGAGAGAGAGAGAGAGAGAGAGAGAGAGAGAGAGAGAGAGAGAGGAGAGAGAGAGAGAGAGAGAGAGAGAGAGAGAGAGAGAGAGAAGAGAGAGAGAGAGAGAGAGAGAGAGAGAGAAGAGAGAGAGAGAGAGAGAGAAGAGAGGGAAAAGCAAGAGGCTCCCAAATGGCTGGTCTGCTTTTATGTGAATGTGAAAGTGTGTGTCGACTAAAGACTCTCAATGAAACTGATACAGTCCCTCCGACCCAACAAGATGTTCCTTTTTTTAGACATTCAAATGCTGGTACCCTTGTGGCGAGGCTGCAGCCAAGGGCCCGCTAGCTCAAGCTGCAGGAATGCACTGGGACACATTATAAAGGAGACGACTGGCTAGCAGTTAGTTTACAGCTAGCACTTGAACTTTCCTTCCGAAAATGTCACACAGTAAGTGTTGTTCACACTTTACCGTCTCAAATTAATGATTTAAGTGCTACTTGTATTACGTGAACAAATTGGTATGTGTTAAGACAAAAGTCACATTTAGATTTAGATTGTGTGGTGCTTAAGACATATCGGTGGTGGCGGGTTTCCTGTGTACAAAACTCTTTTCATTTGTGATCACACCGGGCGGCACTTAGCTTGATTGCAGCACGTGAGGTGAGTGCGCACGGGTGAGGTAATAAAGATCAGCTGTTTCCGGTCGGGACGTGAAGGGTTTGTGCACGGGAGAACACGAGAGCACGCATTGGTATGTATTTTCTGTTTTAGCACCACAATATAGTTTGCACAGTGCGCAGGAGTCTGGCACTTTTTCCACTTTGGTATGTCTTTTATGTGTCAGCGCAGCGGACGGCGCAGTGACGTCTTGGGCACATTTGGTGGAGGCGCACATGGGGAAATGTTTGTATGGGAGATCATTGATGCTTAAATAATGCACTTTGTCATTCATATATATACCCACTTATTATATAGATTAATTCATAAATAGCGGTGATAGTGTCCTTCATGGTGTATTTTATAATATTATATATTATGGGAGAACATATATATATATATTTACATGGTGATTGTATGAGTGTTTGATAATATCTTACTGGTATTTGGATTTGATTTAAATGCTTGATGATGCATTTTGATTGGTTTGTAAACTAACTTGATTTCCTTTTGCTCTTTTGTTACTAAAGGTTTTCAACCTAATCAGAAATCCTAATTTAAAATGCATGTTGCAAAAATTCATGTGAAATAAAAACTAAGGATCAGATTTGAGTTGTCCTGCGTCCTCTCTTCCATCCCTGCCATGTCAAGTGTGGCAGGCACATTGAACACCAAGCCCAGATAACTTGACAGTTGAAAACCAGCGGAGCAGCTTGGAGAAGAGGATAAAAGGCCTTGGAAGTCCAGGAAAAGCTGTTAACGCAGGAGAAGAGAGCCGTGCTGGTCCGTGAGGTCAAGATGGCGGAAGATGTCGTGGGAAGGACGGTGAAGCAGCTCAAGAGGGATAGAACTGCTGCGAAAAGCACCTTCACCAGACAGGCCAACGTCCTTAGCAAAGGGGCAGACAGCATGGTGGAAGCAGAGCTGAGGGAGGAGTTCGCCAAGCTCTTATACTGCCAGAAAGTCATTCTGGAAGCGAATGATGATTACAAGACCAGGCTTTTGGCTGAGTATCAAAAGTCAGGAGATGAAGACGCAGCTCTCAAAGAGAAGGAAGAGCTGGATGTTGAGAGGACCATTAATGAGGCAGAAGCAAGGTTTGAAGAGGTGAGGAGAATTGTCCAAACAAACCTGTGGTCCAGATATGGCCAATATGCTCTCACAACTGCCATCATTGAAGGAGAGAAGGCCGGCAGTGAAGCGGAGAAGTTACCTGTGGAAAGTACTCACCTGGAAGGATATGAGGTGTACCTGACTCTACTGGAGAAGAGGATCAATGAGGCTGCCAGAGTCATGTCAACCTGGGAGCAGTGGATCCCTATGGCTGAAAGAGTGGAGCTGGATGGCAGGATAAAGGAGCTAAGAGCTTTAAACGACAACCTTGAATTGAGGAAGGCTGGGTTTGTCGCTGCACGGAGGATGTCGAAGGATGCGCTAGCCGCAAGAGCCTCAGGACCTGAAGGAGTGAGAGCACATCCCCCCCAGCAAAACCAATTGTGGAGAAGATGGAGAAACCAGAACGTGAGAAGAAATATGAGAGAAAGTATGCTTCTACAAGAACCACAAAGAAAGGAGGGCTGGAAGATGTGTGTGTTGTCTGCGGTGATGAAAGGCACCGTGACAAGATTTTCTTCTGTAGAAAGTTCAAAGGGCTGAAGCTACAAGAGAAGATTGCTGTTGTAAAGGAGCTGACAGCAGAACAGGAAGGATTCTTGGCTGAGCTGTCCGCAGAGCAAGCAGAGAAGTGTAAAATGGCATTCACCAACAAAGCTACAAAGGGTGGCATGAAGAACCACCAGTCCCAGCTATTGAAGAAAAGTGGCCTGTGCGAGCTTAAGGCTGCACACAGGCTGAGGCTGCGGAGCGAAGAAGTAACCCTGGTTGTGCATGGTGTAGGCGGAATGACCATCAAGGTGAACACAGAAAGGTATCTGCGCCGAGTCAGAGTGAAGACCCCTAAGGGGGCGGAGAAGGCTCATGAACTCATCTGTTACGGCCTAGATGAGATTGCCAAGGTGCACAAAGTTGTCAAGCCTGAAAAGTTGCAGAAGTTCTTCCCAGAAGTAAAGTTGGAGGAATTGAAGAGGCCAGAAAAGATTGATCTTCTCATCAGCCACCGCGAGGGAAGACTTGCTCCACAAAGGGTTAAAGTCGTTGGTGACCTCGTCTTGTGGGAGAGTCCATTGGGAAAGACAGTGGGCGGAGCACACCCAGACCTGTTCGAGGAGATAGAGGTGGCAGCACATGAGTCCAAAACACACTTCGCTCGCTCCATGAGAACTGCTGCCGTCAAGTATGAGGAGATAGTTGGAGGCCCAAGTACTGAAGCAGCCCATATGCAGCGAGAGGACAGTGCCAAGGGAACAGTTACAGCTGCTACGAACCGTGAGTGGTGGAGATGGGACAGCATCGAAGCAGCCTGTGAGCCAAAGTGTGTGGGACGTTGCTGTGGAAACTGCCAACCAGGAGGAAAAGAAATTACACTGGCTGAAGAAAGAGAGCTTAATGTAATAGGAGAAGGAGTCACCTATATCCATGAAGACTCTCACACAACATCTCCACACTGGGATGCAAAGTATCCAGGGACAGAAGATCCTGCCTCACTCCCCAACAAAGGTGCAGTTGCAGCTACGTTCATGAGAGCATGGTCAGGCCAAAGTGGGAGGCCAGAGGAAGCTGGAGCAAAGGTCCTAATGTCAAGAGCATGGTCAGGCCAAAGTGGGAGGCCAGAGGAGACTGGAGCAAAGGTCACGATATCAAGAGTGGGTGAAATCCAGAAGGTTGGCCCAGTTGAAGACAGGTGGTGGATCCCGGGAGAGCTTAAAATGGCTGACATAGTTACAAGAGGAGGCACTCCTGAAGACCTAAAGGAGTATTCCACATGGCAGGATGGACCAAAGTCGCCAGTGGAGGAGTGGCCTAAAAAGTCAGCAGGAGAGGTTGCAGCAAAAGCCGGTGAGAGTGTCAACAGACTCCAGAGAAAGGCATTCGCAGCAGAAATGACGAGGGCTCAAGCTAAAATAAGCCAAGCAAATGCCCCACAAAAACACCTTAAAAATGAAAATGAAGAGAAAAGCATGGCAGCTGATCCAGCTCTTCTGGCAGGAAGGCCACCCAGAGGCTGGAAAATAAAGAACCTACTGGAAGGTAGGAATTACAGCTCCTTGTCCAAACTGGTCAGAATCATCGCCTGGATGTGGCGAGCTGCCAAAAAGTGGATGGAGATGAAGAGCCGGTCGAGGACCTTCCCAAGCTACCCTGTTCCAGTCGTGAGGCCAAGCACAGGAGGAGACGCAAGGAAAGGAACCAAAAAACTCTTGAAGAGGATCCCTGCAACCATTTTCTGCAGGGATGTGGGACGATTGGTCATCCTTCTTCCTGTTGAAGAGCAACTAAACAGACTGGAATAGATAGAGGGTGACCTCCTTGGGTTGACCACCAGGAGGTCAAGTGGGAGGTGTTAAGACAAAAGTCACATTTAGATTTAGATTGTGTGGTGCTTAAGACATATCGGTGGTGGCGGGTTTCCTGTGTACAAAACTCTTTTCATTTGTGATCACACCGGGCGGCACTTAGCTTGATTGCAGCACGTGAGGTGAGTGCGCACGGGTGAGGTAATAAAGATCAGCTGTTTCCGGTCGGGACGTGAAGGGTTTGTGCACGGGAGAACACGAGAGCACGCATTGGTATGTATTTTCTGTTTTAGCACCACAATATAGTTTGCACAGTGCGCAGGAGTCTGGCACTTTTTCCACTTTGGTATGTCTTTTATGTGTCAGCGCAGCGGACGGCGCAGTGACGTCTTGGGCACATTTGGTGGAGGCGCACATGGGGAAATGTTTGTATGGGAGATCATTGATGCTTAAATAATGCACTTTGTCATTCATATATATACCCACTTATTATATAGATTAATTCATAAATAGCGGTGATAGTGTCCTTCATGGTGTATTTTATAATATTATATATTATGGGAGAACATATATATATATATTTACATGGTGATTGTATGAGTGTTTGATAATATCTTACTGGTATTTGGATTTGATTTAAATGCTTGATGATGCATTTTGATTGGTTTGTAAACTAACTTGATTTCCTTTTGCTCTTTTGTTACTAAAGGTTTTCAACCTAATCAGAAATCCTAATTTAAAATGCATGTTGCAAAAATTCATGTGAAATAAAAACTAAGGATCAGATTTGAGTTGTCCTGCGTCCTCTCTTCCATCCCTGCCATGTCAAGTGTGGCAGGCACATTGAACACCAAGCCCAGATAACTTGACAGTATGCCTTTAGTGGGCCATTTATGGGTTTTTGGAAAGATGGCAAATATTCAGCGTATTCACATCATTCTATTCTAAAGAGTAGAAATACTCTGTTATCATAATGTATAGGATTTATAGGTTAATATTTTGTATTTATAATCAGAATCTGCAAAATGTCTATATTATTGAAATAACTGTTGGTTGACAATATTTAAATTATGTTGTCAAATAAATGTAGCTGAAAATAATATATAATATACTTAAATAGAGTACATTTACTCAGTAAACATGAGCCTCCATTTTCTACATCCCGTTCCAGTATAAAATAACTGCCTGAAGTCTGTGCTTTGAGTCCTTGTGTCTTTCACACAGGTAATCTCATAACGTATTGTCCTTCCACCAAGAGGGAACATCTAAAAATAGCCCGAGAGACGGTACTTTTTTGCGTGGTATTATTATTAATGAGATGAGATGTCCACTGACCTGGCTGGTAGAAGGACGGGGAGAGCTCTTTGGCCACCAGTCTGGCGATGCTGGAGTCGCTGTGGGAGGCATTACAAGCCAGATCAGCTGCGTCTGATTTGGCCTTTGAATGGGTCGTCCTGCAGCGAACAGATGAAAACAGGCGAATTACTTCAAACAATCATCCAGATGGTTTATTTGCTTGTTACTGTAAATGGTGTGAGCTATAAACTAAAAAGAATCCATTTGTGCATTTTTAATAGCATTTGTGGGGCGCTCCGGTGGCGTAGTGGATAGAGCGTGTACCATACTGGCTTTGGCCTTCGTGGCAGTGGTCGCGGGTTAAAATCCGACCTGTGGACCTTTACTGCGTGTCATCCCCCTCTTTATCTGTCTCCCCATTTCAACTCTGTACTGTTTAATAAAGCTTGAAAATGCCAACAAAAATATAAAAAATAGCATTTGTGCTGATGGTATTTAACGCTGTGTATTGTCACATATTCGGGAGTTCGAAAAGGGGAGTTTGATTTTTCTCGGATAGGAAGCTACTGCCAGGGGAAAAGTTTAGCTTAGCTTAGCTTAGCATAATAACTGGGAACAGAGGGAAATAACTAGCTTCTCTTTGACCAAAGGTAACATATTGATAGAAAAAAACATCTCAGCCATAAAATAGTTTCAGCATATCCTTGTTCAACCAC
Source organism: Ammodytes dubius (assembly GCA_026122265.1). NCBI lineage: Eukaryota > Metazoa > Chordata > Actinopteri > Uranoscopiformes > Ammodytidae > Ammodytes > Ammodytes dubius. Next base: position 28,960,748 of record CM047511.1, on the reverse strand, counting down.
AGCTTGCCGTTTGAAACTTTGATGCTATGCTAAGCTAAGCTAATCAAAGCAGCTGTTGGCTTGGTCTTACTGTATTTCTACAGCAAAGACATAGGAGTACTATTCCTTTAATAGCAGACAGCTCACAAATTAGTGCAACAAAAATGAATTATGATACACAGTATATATACACTGTATATTTATGTTTTAATGAACTTCGACCTTGATTTTGACCTTCCAGATCAAACAGAGTATAAATACGAACACTTAGAGATGAATGCTTGTTTAAGACTGACCAGGAATACCACCACACAGGGCTTGTTTATAGTTTTCAATCATGTTGAAATATGGTATGGCTTATTATTATTATTAGCTATCGAAAGAGGGGGTGTCCTTCTCTGATATTGGCCTGTGACAGAAATAAATTATGCTTTTAGCGCCCCCCCCCCCCCCCCCCCCCCCCCCCCCCCCCCCCCCCTCTAGAAAGACAATGAGTTATTGCTGTCATCATCACACATATTCCTACATGGCAGGGTTACAGAGGGAAGTCCCTGGAACAGTACAGCGACATAAGACACACACCAATACACAGAGAAAGTGATGATGGTACCACATGAAAAATAAATGTATCACTGGGAGCTTTTGAAGTGTATCTTTGGGGAACATGCAAATGGCACGAAATTTACTTTGCGACAGTTGTTGAGATATTTTTGTGAAAACTTGATGCAGAGGAAAAGTGATTAGGGTACATCCTCTGGGGACTATACATTTAACAATTGTAAGTTTAGCATGTTAAAAACATGTGTTACATAGCCCTAAACATATTGTGTATTCGTGTATGTTTGGGAATGCTAATTTTGCAGGAGATCCCTAAAGTTATCAAGGTTCATCCTTTGGGGAACATGAATGTGTGGACCGAATTTCCTTGGAATCTCTCCAACAATTAGTCTAGACATCCAAACCATAAAAATCAACCTCTTTAGTGACACACAGCTGTGTATCTTTCACAAAGAAATGGCGACCAATCAGCTGACAGCAGTGTGTAGTTCCACCCTTTTGGGACCCTTTAGGACTGCTTGGTACCCCAACGAAAGGGTGATGAAAATAGGTAGGCCGACGGCATAGTTCACTTATTTTGGTACCCTTCCCAACTTTTGACAGTGGAAACACAAATAATTGCGTGCCCTACCAAATCGAACTCTACTGCTCAGTGGAAAAGAGGCTTAATAGATATTTAAGTCTGGAACAAACTAATGGACCGACTGGCCAACAGACTAAACAGCGTGACCTCCCTGCCACTGACTGAATGCTGAGGGTTCAAAGCTACTGCTATTCACTGGGAGAATTACTGATTGTGATTACTCTGTGGATACTTGACATACTGTAACTTTACACTGAGCTGGAAATAGCTTCCTGGTCCACTTGAAGACTCTGCAGGGAAGGAGGAGAGCCCCGTTGGTAACAATCAGAGACCCCTGAGGGTTCCATTTTTGAGATGGATGAGCTTCACCTGTCCACACACAGTCACCACCACCTCGTCTATGAACCACTGAACGTGTTTTTAATTACACTGAAATCAATCATGAACGACACATTTATACTCTCATAACAACAGCTGCTATTTACATGGGTTCTGCAGGCTTCAACAAGTTAAATGTAACACTTTTCAATACCTTTTGAAAGGTACAGTGTGTTGAATTCATTGACATCTTTCAGGACAGACTTGGTAAAAAATGGAACATAATATTTACAAGCATGTTTTTAGGTTGAGGATAATGGATAATTGCTTGAAAATAAAAGTTTTTTTCATGGCCTATAATGAGCCTTTTGTATCAATATAGGAGCGGGGCACTGTTACCGTCATGTTGCACCACCATGTTTGGAGTAGCACAGAACAAACAAACTAAACGGCCTTACGTGTTTTTATATAAAGTGGGTGAGTCCTCAGAGATCGTTTCAACAGCCCAACTCTCAGTACCATAAATGTGCCAAAACCTTGGACTTGAGTAGTGCTAACACTTCCCATGTCCTTGAGTGTGGAGTAACAGCTAACACCTGCATTGTGTTGCAAAGAAGAAGAAGCAGATTTAACCCTATAACAACCGGCCTATGCTGAATTTGTGCATATCACTTAATCGGTGCTAGCCTGGTCCTACCAGACCATTGTACTTCATTTCATTTGTACAGAAGGTCTGGAATCACTCAATGGAAAAACGTAAACTCACTTGGAGGTGGGTGTTTCTACATTTGATTCAAACAGTACTGTCATACCAGAGAGGTTGTCATGTACATATTTTAGTAAATGTAGTTACTCTCCACCTCTGGATGCAGGGGAAGTATACTTAACAATGCTGTAAACATTGCAGATATCTGAATTTATTTTGAAGCCCAGACTTACAATAAAGCAAAATGATTCACGTCAAAATTAGCCATAGGCTGTGTTTGAAAAGCCATTCTAACGTCCTACTCATACTAATTTTTACGTCAATTTGAGTATGTGACGGTTGTGTATATGCGAGTTTGTGTAGGAAAGAAATGCCCAGATGAGTACTTACGTCCGTAAGATTTTGTGTATGGATCGATAGGATACTTTTCCTACTCAACCGCCCCACAATGCATTGCGTCTTTTCAAACGGCATAGAAGGTTTTTTTTTTTTAATTCTTTATTGCTTCTGTATACTTCAGTGTAAACGGTCCGACTAACCTTGCATACACAATCGATCGTTAAGTAAACAGTATGTAGTATATACATGTTGAGTATATAGGAGGGAGGACGTTATCATGGCTTTTCAAACACAGCCATAGTGTCCCTTTTGAGTTGTGCAAGTGCTGCAGTTTCTCGTTGCTTCTCTGCAACCAAACATGCCATTTGACACTGTGACCTAAATACCCTTTCAGTGCCGCCTTGAGAAGTCGCTTGTTGTACTTGGAGGACTGATGAGACGTCAGCTGCCTTCAACCGCCTTTAAGAACCCAAAGCTATGAGATCACAGAAAAATACACATCTTGAAACTTAATATAGAGCCTTTCCATCATAACAGGTCCTACTGTTTTGTAACCATTTGTTGTTTTGAATGTCGCAGTTGTCCTGGAGGCTTTTCATTCTGGCATGTGGCACTGGATCTTTGTGGAGAGTCCTGTTCAACTGTTTCGCATGTGTGTGTGTGTGTGTGTGTGTGTGTGTGTGTGTGTGTGTGTGTGTGTGTGTGTGTGTGTGTGTGTGTGTGTGTGAGAGAGAAAGAGAGAGAGATAGAGACCGAGAGTGTGTGTGTGTTTCTGCAAATGTGTGTGTGTAAATGTGTGTGCGTGTGAGACTGATAGAGAGTGTTCTAGACTAGAGTGATTTAGTTTCCAAAAAAAGACGACTAAATGCTTTGCAGTGTAATTAAATCATGTTGCCAGAGTACACATACATTTAATTAAAAGCTAATTGCAGACTCATTAATGCAACATTTCTTAGAGCCCACGCTAAAGGAGTAGCTATATCAATACCTAATTGACTGTTCAGTGATTATTTTTTCTTTAAATAAATACATGAGACTAATTGAGCTGAGGATTAGAATTGAACTTGTGTTTACATGCTGGTCGCCCACTGACACAAAACGCTCGTATCAGCAGTACAGTACGTAATCCAAGCTGCTAGAACTAAAGCTAGGTGTGGTACATGTATACGCCAACCCTTTATACCCGAGCACTCGCTTATGAGCAGCGTCATATTTATATCCGTGGAACCATTTGACACCACTGCTGACGCAAAATGGACCGACATCCATGATCTCTAACTGAAGCATACACAGTGGGTGGTAGAAGCGGGTTGAAAAAGCAAAGCAAGTGGCCGTTTTCAAGCAGACATGTCTGACATTTGGGAAGGTATTGCATTTGATGCAAGCATAGGTGGAATGTAACTAAACAAGTACTGTACTTAAGAACTATTTTAAAGCACTTGTACTCTCCTTGGATATTTTCTTTTCATGATACTTCTACTTCCACTACAGTTCAGTGGGAAATATTGTACTTTTTACCACACTTAATTTATCTGGAAACTTAAATTACTGTTTACTTTACGAATTAAGATTTTTGCACAAGAAACTTATGATTAGGTTATAAAATATTGTATACTGCCTACAAGCACAGATTAAGTTTTTACAGTTTGGTATTTGTACTTTTACTTAGAGTAGCTATGAGGAACTTTCATGTTCTAGTTGATAATAGCGTCACCTTTCGACAAAAGCGGTAATGTTTTTGCAACCCCAAGCGCCAAAGCCCGTGCCGGCGGCTCTTGCATTTGTTTATGAAGCGAGTGAAAGAGAGACTGCAGGATGCACTGTGGTTCCGGTCTGCCTGCCGTATATGGTTCCCGGGAAATCATACCCGAGCAAAGTCATTAATTACAACTATATAAAATGTGCGTTGTTTTCAGTTGTGTGCTGTCATTTATGATCATCAGAGGAAAAATTAGACTTCTTCACGAACATTTAAAAGATCCTCTTAGAAGGTTTTAAGCAAAAAATCTGAATACCACCTCCACCAGTAGTTAAAAAAGGAAAGTTTTAGCCTGAAATGGGTAAGCAGAAAAATTAAGAAGCCTTTGTGATTCTGCTTAAGAAAACAGTCTGTGTGTGTGTCTGTGACTAGGCAGGATAGATGGGGTTTGGAGGCCGGGTTAGCGATAGAGCGGGGGGAGGGGGGGGATAATCAGCTGTCGCATTCCCCTGTGATTGTGATACAGCAAGAGTGCGCCTGTCCATATTTAGTCAGGGCTCCTCTCCATGACCACAGGGCCCCTCTGCGTGGTGTGTGTGTGTGTGTGTGTGTGCGTCATTTACACCCCTGTCCTTCCACACAGGTCCCCCTCCAGACGTCAAGCAGCCCACGCACACACAACAATGTCCACACAGTGTCCGAAATGCCTGGGAACAATTCAGCTAACGGGACCTGAAGAGGGCCAGGTCGCGGGGGCCGTCCCGTTTGCAGTGCACAGGTTTTTTCGAACGTGTATTTTTAACCGTTGACTTCATTGCGAAAACCACTGCCAGGAACAGATGTGTCATGTCTCCACAGCTTATATAAAAACAGGTTTCAATTTAACACGCAGCACCCAACACTCAAGAGAAGAGTGGCTGTTGTTTGGTTAGTGGCGGTGGAAAGATTGCTCAGATCGTTTGCAGAAATGGAAGTCGCGTTACAACAGCATAAAAAAAAAATACTCCATTACAATTTAAAGCCATGTATTTAAAATCCTACTTGTTAATAATTATTATCACCAAAATGAATTTAATATTAAAAGTAAAATTATTCTTTCTGCAGAGTAATGTCCACTGTAACGGATATACTACTATACTATTATATACTATACTTAAAGTAACATTAATACTGATGCATAACTGTGTATGCAGGATTTTACGTAGTTTTGTTCAGTGGTTCCCAATCTGGGCCCCTTCAAAGATAAGTAATTGAGCCAAAAGATAAATTAATTGATTTATTGTATAAAAAATGCTTTGTTTTTTATAAACTTATAAACTCAAATCTGAAACTCCAGCTTTAAGATTAATGTAGTGGCGTAAGGAGTACATTATTTCCCTCTGAATTGAAGTGCAGTAGAGCCGTATAAAGTAGAGTTGAAACACTCTGCAATGAACTAGGTCTACTAGTCCACCAATGGTATTAAACCCAAGAATCTGGTGAAAATATATTTCCTATGAGGTCATGCTGGTTCTTAATAAAGTGTCTCTGAAAGCAGTTCCACATAAAGTGTTGGCTTCCATTCTCTGTACAGATGCCTGCGGGAGATATGCTTTAGAGGAGCTTAAAGTACTGATACAGTCAACACCGGCCCATAACTCTTATATACAGCTCACCGTTTGGAAGAACAATATTTAGATTTCAATCTGCAGGGAACTGGGGTCTGTGGTGCATCAGTGCAAGTCTCACTGCTGTAAACACAGGGCCTATATCAGGTGCTGAGGGAAGAAAAACACCAACGCCTTGTACGGTCGCAAACAAACTGATGGTAGCTGAAGTCAAATGTGAACTATTTAGGCTACTGCATTAGAAACAAATATGGGGTCTAATGACTGGATTTCTTAGGCTATGAATTGATTTCAGAATGTACTTTAATGAGAAATTGGTTGACGTATTTTCATATTTATACACTTATTTGAGTTTTTGCTGAAAATGAGATCCTAGTCCTGTTCGTCCATTTAATATGAGGCTACATCCAGAGGGCCAGTTAGCTTAGCTTAGCATAATGACTTAAAACAGGGGGAAACAGCTAGCATGGATCTTTCCGAAAGGTAAACAGAAAATAATAATCCAAAAGGTTAGAAATGCACAAAAACTGACATTTAAAAACAAGTTGTCGTTTAAAAAGCCTGTTTTTTTGATGTTTTAATAAACAAGAAATAACATGTAAAGAAGCTGATAGCCTGGCAGTCTGGATTAGGGAGTTGTCCAGCTGTATAGGATTGGAAAGACTGTTCTACACATTGCCAAGGGCAAGCGGGGGGACTTTGTCAGGCTCTGGGAGCCCTACATAAATTGGGAAGTCTGTTGCGTTGCTAACCCTTCTTCTGAAATATCCAAAGGTACAGCATTCATCTCGTCCTGCCCACTCTAAAGCAGGATTAAAACAATTAACATTGACAATGTTTACTTTCCATATAGGTAAAATTAACATATTTAACTTGTATACAAATCTATGGGTCTTGTTTATTTTCTAAAGGATAATCACAAATACTTTGCTGTTAGATATCCGTATCATGTCAGCTGCTCCACAGACATAACGGATGAATGAAAATGTCTCAGGGGACAAAATGGATGAGCTATGAAATTACATTTTTTTTGCTCCAGTAAGCATTACTGCAACTTTTGTAGTAAACGTCGATATTTCTGCAACATCAGAAAGTCAAGTAAATGTCAAATTTTTGAAAAAGCGTTTGGAGACTGGAATATAGGTCAGAGGCCATTTGTTTACGTGCCAAGAGAGAGAAGATCAATGACAAGATTGATACTTCTCCTTAGCAACTTTAATGCAAAAAACAACATATATCATTTGAGAGAGTCATACATTTTCATACTGTATTGATCAAATTCATTTCTGGGATCAGCTACTTTACTGGTGACAGGGTGAAATGCAAAAAGTTTCTCCAAAAAGAAAAAAACTTTATGACATTTGACCATCAGATTAGAATACACTTACTAGGGAATCTATATCAAATTTGGCCTATTTAGTTTTAAAGGACAGAAACAGTAGGCTATACGTACATGTTGCTAAGATCTATGTCATATACAGGACCTGTCCTGGGCTAAGCAACTTCTATATCGCTTAACATTTAGTGGCTGCTCTGGTTGTATTTATTTTGACTTTTTCTGTTATTTTTTTGGTCTTATTTCATTTGGATTAGCTGCTCATTTCAGAACAGAGTTGTTTTGTTCTTTAGTTTTTAGAGTAAATTACAGAAATGTTGTGAAATAATCGCTTGAATGAAGTAGATTCTTAATCCAAGCAGTAACCAAAATGTTTGAGTCACAAGTGAGCAACACTCGAATCCCTACAGCTTGTATTAGATCCATTATGGAACGGTTGGTTATCCGCAGCGGTTTATCAAATCATGTGGTTCAGCTTGCACTCAAACACAGTCACACACAGTCACACACAGTCACACATACACACACACACCACACACACACACACACACACACACACACACACACACACACACACACACACACACACACACACACACACACACACACACACACACACACACACACACACGTGTATTGTACAGTTTGTGAGTAGGTCTGAAGAGCCACTTAAGCCACTGAACTCATTATTTCTTATCTGTTCTACAGTATTAGATAAACGTAATGGCTCTTTGCCTGTGTATTCTATAATGGGATTTATTGTGACCAGCAGTCAGTGAATAAAAGCATTGTCTCTTTATATGGCTGTTGTTTACATTAACCTTGGCCTCACTCACGTTAATACACTGGGTATCTCAGTAAACCACAGTTTGGTCATAGTGCATTAAATATCAGAGTATATAAATGAATACTTATTACCTAAAGGTGGAGTCAGCAATTTCTGGAGAATGCTTGTTGTCAAACCGCTTTAGTCAAAATCAGTGAATATCTCCTCACGATGCGCTACCTGTCTGTACTGTGTGTGTGCTGAAGAAGAAGAAAAATCCAGTGTTCATACACATCCTAGGCTCTGTAACGGGCATATTGCTAGCTAAAGTGGGCCCCATTTGTTTACATACCAGTTTATAGAGCCTAGGCTGTGTATTAATACCACTTTTTTTTCAGCGAACAGAACACTTTGTACAGACAGGTAGCGGGTTCATGAGGGGGCATTCACTGATTTTGACAAAGTGATTTTGACAAAAAGCATTCTATAGAAATCGCTGACTCCACCTTTAATGTTGATCTGAAGGTTTTCCCACAATCCTCAGAGACCTTTTAACCGTCTGGATCATACATTTTCGTTCTGCTGAACAAAAAATAGGGTTAGCAACATGTTTCCCAACAGATTAGGACTGTAGGCCTACTACCTGGAAGCAGCGATCTCTGCCTTCAACCTGCCTGTATGTTTTTAAAAAGCAACTGAAGACCAATCTTTTTAAACTGGCCTTTCTCTAACCACAAGAGACCCCTTTTATTGTACTTATGTGTGTTTTATTCGGACCATTATTCTCATTACCTTGAGGCAGCGATCTCTGCCTTCTGCTTGCCGATGGCCGCGGCCCTCTGCGCTCCCTCCACCGCCCGCTCCACCTTCTGCTTGATCTTGGTTCCTTTCAGTTGGATCATTCTCTTCTTCACGGCTTTCACCAACATGTTGTTCATGTACTTGCCCTCTTCCTTCCCGCCCTCCGCGAAGGTGGTGGCTCCGTAACCGTGGCGCTGGTTGTTAAGCCACTCCCCCTCGTACTTCAACCCGCTGGACCTTTCGCTTATTCCGTATCCCGATCGCTTGTCGTTCTTCCACTCGCCCATGTAGACCTCTGTGGTGGTCGCGTCGATGTCGGCCTCCACCGGCGGGAAGTCCTCCGCTCCGGCCAGGCTCTCGTCCATGCTGATCGTAGAATTTGTGTCGCTCGCGTTGGAACTCAGAGCCGATTCCGTTCTGAGGAAGCTGAGTTTGCTCTTCTGGCTTGACAGTGACGTACTTGATTCAGATTTCTTGAGCTTACCCAGTAGGGACCCCCTCCGAAACAAGCCCTTCTTTTTGGGTTTTACAGCGTCGGGGTCCACCTGGAGCGTGAGAGCAAAGCCTCCACGGGACGGTCCCAGGTGGGTAGGGGTGCTGACTGGAACCTCTTCCCCTGAGGCATTGGTGGTGGTGATAACGGGGACGTCTTGCTGTAGCACGGTCCCGTTGCTGTGTTCGCTGCGTAGGGATGTGAGGGAGTTACGGAGAGGGGAGCGCATGACGGCTGCCATGCCGTACGGGACGCTCTGACGCACCCCGTAGCCGTGACGCATCCCGCCAGTGAACTGACCCTGGAAGGTTCCTGCAAACATCAGAGAAGAGGGATTTAATCTTACAGCACGGACAAAGCAGAAGCGACTGTTTAGCCATATGCTAGTTGGTTGGTGGGTCCGCCATTTTGGTCCAGACTAAAATATCTCAACAAACTATTTGATGGATTGCCAAGCTATTTAGTAGAAACGTGCACTGTAACCAAAGAAGCAATCAGTGCATGATTTGATGTTGTGAATCAATCAAGCCACTCTACATGTCAAGATGATAACTGACTTTGTTTTTTTATCGTCTCTTTTGCATGACATAGGCTTCACTGAATGATGATCATACCTTTAAGTTCTCACAAAAGTGTTTATGAATTTCAAGCTGATTTTGCAAACTGCAAATAATCCCTTTTCATTTTTTGTGTGCTTTAGTTTAGTGCTATTAGGCAAATGTAAGGCAGACTAAAATACAAAGCTAAGGTGGCTAACCTCATTGTAAAAATAAACCTGTTTAACATAAGCACGTTAGCACTGTCATTGTGAGCATGTCAGCATTTAGCTGACAGCCTCACTGAGCCCGTGTGGCTTGTGACAACTATGGACCTAAAATAGTTCCCTCCATATAGAAACCTCCCGCACTTTTATGTCATGGATATCTGCAGTGTGAAAAGTCTCAATCACTCTGGCCCTCACAAGACAAGTCATCTTGAGGTCTGCTCTGTGGTCGCATGCTAAAATTGACACAAGTGCGGATCACAGTGACAGCTAGGCCTCAGCCCGTGGGGGGCCAGCAGGGCATGGGGGCCGGTGGGCTATTATTACATCCGGACATATGGTGCTATCTCAACCCCCAACGCAACTTCCACCAGACTGGGTTTAAGAGAGCTGATGAGTCAGCTGTTAATGAGGGGAAACCACCACTATTATACAAGCACAGATCACTACAATGGATTTGATTTGTTTTGTTTATTTAGTGTCCGGTTACTCTGGGAAATGAAATGAGCGGAACGGAGGATATCGATACACCAGAGGCTTCCAGAGAATCTCTTTTACTTTTATTTTTGAGGATTGTTTGTAACCAAATCAGGTGTGTAGTAACCAAATCTGGCCCCTTAACAACAACAACAACATCTTGGTGACCTCTGATGGAAAGTAACAATGTATTTACTCAATCTGGCAGCTGTATATAAAGATTATTTTGTATTCTACTGTAGGCTACTTGAGTTTTTCCAATGTTATGCAGCTTTGTTGTTATTTGTGTGACAGCAATTGATTTGGGGTTTCATGTACAGAACATGATACGGATTGGTTTATGAAGATATGACTCCATAATTATGGGGTTATCTTCCCAACAGTATACCATACAAGTACTTAATAGTAACTTCACCCACACATACTACTTGTACATGATAGTGTTGTGTACACAGTATTCCACCTGCAGAATGAGTGCTTTTATTTTCTGTACATTAAGGCAAGACACTGCTGGCAAAAACGTTGTTAAATGTTAAAAAATTCACCTGTCGTGTCTCACATTAAAAAGTATATTTGTCTTATGTGTAGCTCTTTATTTAGGTGAGTATTTTATACCTGTCGGTTTACCTGCATAATAAATGATCTAAGTTCCTCTTCCACTGCTGTTGATGTTAATGTAACAAAACTGAAAGATTCCTGTTGTGGGTTTAGTTTCCGACCAGCTCTTAGCACCTCTTGACTGACAGCAGCAGAGAGAGATTTTCTTCTGGTTACAAACGGACCAGATCATAAACGAAGACGGATCATCCAACCCATCAGTTTTAGTCACGAATGATGTGTCTACACGTCGCCTGTGATGAACTTAGTGCAATGGACCATATGGCCACACTGAGTTTGAGGAGTTTTGCTAGTAATGTAACAATTATCATTAAGTACCGGTATATTTACTCAGATTCTTGTGTTTTTCTTGAATATTACCCTATAATCCTACTAAATACTTTTACTTCACTACATTCCCTTAAGTTACTTTACAGATTAAGATTCACCATAAAACAAGATCAGTATATAAAACAGTTAAAATGAGCTTCACCTCCTCAGTGAAGGCCTACTGCGTACACATTATGCAACAATAATCTAATGCAATAACACATATATTCTTTTTGTGAATTAAGAATACTTTTTATATTTTAAATGTTGCTGATAGTACTTTTATACTTTAACCAAAGTGACACTATCAATGAAGGAAAGTAAAGGACCTCATCGTCGGTAGCTGCAATTGTAATGCACATTCACATTTCAGTAGTGGAAAGTAGTTAAGTATATTTACTCAAATACTTTACATAAGTACGATTTTGAGGTACTTTATTTGAGTCTATCAAGGTTTTACTAGTTTTTTACTTTAAAATCCATGGTAACAGAAATTACACTCATGTGAAATGTGTCATTTTGCATAATGAGTACTTTTACTTTGGCTACTTGAAGTATATTGTGCTGTTGCTTATAGCTGCAACGATTAATCGACGAATCGATTATTAATCGATTATTAAAATAATCGGCAACTATTTTGATAATCGATTAATCGTTTCAAGTAATTTTTTAATAAAACATTTGCAAATTCTCTGATTTCAGCTTCTCAAATGTGAATATTTTCTGGTTACTTTAATCCTATTATGACAGTAAACTGAAGTATCTGTGTGTTTTAGACATAAAAATACATTTGAGGACGTCAACATGGGGTTTGGAAAATTGATCAACATTTTTCACCATTTTCTGACATTTTACGGACCAAAACACTTGCTTATATTTTTGTCCTTTTGCATAAGTAACATTTGAAGGCAGGGCTTTGACATGTAAAAGAGTATTCTTACACTATGTAGATGCTATTTTCACTTCAGTTAAACATCTGAATGGGCTACTTCTTCCAACACTGTGTTATCACTTCATGGAACTTAATGCTGAGCTAAGTGCATTTGCTCAACTAACAAGTAGGCCTAGGCCTACTCTAGGCCTGCTTAGTTTATTTTGCAGAACTATGTTGGTGTTCATTGCTATTTAATTGCAGATGCTTTGCTAATGTTTGCATGATTTTAGGATTTTGTTTTGAAGACCTTGAGCCACGTAAAGCGCCATTCAATCAAATGTGAGCCTATTATAATGAATAATATGTACAATATTAAGGTTCTTGTTGGCCTACTATAGGCTATATCATTCTATATGCTACTTGATACACCCATTAACACTATGTTACTTTTACGTTTATCACTTCATGGAGGGAATTTTCTCAGGCTACTTAAAGAACACTTTTAAGGCACTTGTAGCCTACTTTAGTATTTCCACTGTAGGCCAATTATCTACTCCAGTACAAATGTACGAGTAGGTTTACCTACCTCCACCAGTTGCTTTTCTTTAGAACTATAACACATGTAGAAGTCTGAATGTGCAAACATGTCTAAATACCTTGTAGATAAGAACTTGTTTGTATCAATAAGTTGAAATAAAACAAAGTTAAAAAACTAAATCTCACCTCCATCAGCGTACGTCTCTGTGCCATATCCATCTTGAAGTCCATTATTCCACGTGCCTTCGTACTTCGCGCCGCTGCCAACACTGATCCTGATCCCATATCTCCCTTTGAAGCCGTGAGTCCATTCCCCTTTGTAAATCCAGTGTCCTTTCGTCTCTACTCCCAGCCCGTGACGCTTGCCCGACGCCCAGTAGCCCTCGTAGGTGTTCCCACTAGGCCAAGTGTAGACCCCCACCACCTCAAACCCGTAGTTCCAGGAGCCAGAGAACTCGCCCTGGCCTTTGGGTCCGGTGCAGATGCCATGGCCGTGGGCTTTGCCGCCCTCCCAGCCACCGCAATACGCTCCACCGTCGTCAAACTCAAAGCGACCTCCACTCATGCCTTATAGCAACAAGTGCAACAATTACGCACGGATTTGGAAAACTTTAAGATTTGTTTTAGTTTAGTTGTAATCTAGCTAAAGATATTACCGCCGTCAGCCTGGCTTCACCTTCACCTGACATCAAAACTGATTGGAGATATATTCCTTGGTGCTCAACTTAACGGGGAAGTTTCTTCTTCGCTTGGAGTGAGTTGGTTTGAAGGTTTTCGAAGGAGCGTGTCCATGGAGGTCCAGCGCGCGCAATTTGGCTACACTTCACAGAAACTTAATTAATTAATTCAATTTAGTTGTCCTCCTCTTGTACTCCAGTGTCGTCTTCTTGGGTTCTTCAATTTCACTCAATGTACAGACTTTAAAAAAAATAATAAAAAAAATGCAGAAGTTGTGTTTGTAAATGTTGGCTAAATCTAATTATTCTTGTATATGACACGCCATTGGATCTTAAATGGCTTTTTCCAGGTGGCCACAGTACAGAGAAAAAGCCCCTCTCTTTCCCCTGTGCCTGCCTGCCACCCAGCTAGAAGCAGCTATCTCCTGACAGGCGCTGCTGTTGGAAATACTTCAGCAGACCTAACAAGGCGAACCAATCCACACACACAAACTCCCTTCCAAAAATACGACCCAATCCTTACGCTGCTGCTGCCTGCTGCAAGGAGCCATGCCAGAGAGTCTTGCCACCTCGGGGACTGAAGCGGGCCGCATGCCATTCAGGTCTCCATAGGTTTCACACAGGAACATACAGTGTACTTATTTACAGTAGTGGAAATATACGGATACTTTACTTATCCTTCAAGTAAAAGTACTAATACCAGAGTAAAAGTTCTGCATTGAAAACATAACTTAAATAAAAGTATGTAAGTATAATGTGGAAAAAGAACTTAAAGCAAAGCCATAGCCATGGAGAGGACATTGGGAGGAACAAATCATTTGAGTATATTTGAATATCAGGGGGGGTGTGTGTGTGTGTGTGTGTGTGTGTGTGTGTGTGTGTGTGTGTGTGTGTCTGTGTGTCTGTGTGTGTGTGTCTGTGTGTGTGTGTGTGTGTGTGTGTGTGTGTGTGTGTCCCACCATGTATATTATACATACAGCCTTAACTTCAACAGCCAAAAGTCAATTCATTTTCTGTTGTAATCGATTCATTGACTAATGTTTCAGCTGTACTTGTATGAACTGTTGGGTACTTCATTTATAACAAAACATTTGATCGGTTTTATGTGAAAAAAAATCTAATATCATAGAGGAAAATGAAATAGTTCTAGGGGAGTAAAAAGTAAAAATTTCCCTCTGACGTAGTGAAGTAGAAATATCAAGTATAGAGGGCTACTTGAGTATGTTACATTCAACCTCTGCTTATTTATTCTGTAATAGGTTTGGTGAAAGAGATATCTGTAAATGGATACGTCTACAGTAGGGAATTTCCCACCGACATGCCTGTCCTTGTTTTGGCATTATTTCAAATGGGATCAGGTGAATATACACAGTATCCAATGGGAGATTACAGCTTCAGTCAGTCTGTGGTTGAGGTTGTAAAACCTTTTATTCAACAGTTTATGATGCCTGTATGCACACCTCAGGGGTATAGCCATGTGACGTTATCATTTTTGCATAGTTTTTTGGGGATTTATATTTTATTACTGTAAAACTTTAATTATGAAATGTTCAAATAATGTTTTTTTTTTTTTTTTTTTAACAATTTTTTGATACTTATATGAGGATATAAATGCAGCCAATATATCCATTCATTGATTACTTTTTATTATCTATTTAACATTTGGACCAATTTAATTTACACACAGTTGTAAAGAATGTTTTCATGATGGGACATGTTCACTCCCTTCACCCCCTCTGCTGGGTGATGGAGGTAACCACATCATCATATTTAAATGTAAAGTCTGTAATCATTAGTAAAAGTTAAAACACTCATGTGGAAGGACCGGGGTTTGGTTGGCACACAGATATTTTCTGGTTCTTTGAAAGTTAGAGAAACAGCATTCAAACATCAAAATGTTAGCTTTCTTGATCCGCACTTATCTACTAATATATGTTAAAACAGTCACTTTATTTTGTTGGGCGTGACATCTCAGTTGAGAAAATTTAAAGATTAAAAAAAGTGGACTAAATGTATAATAACAACAAGGGCCACCCATGCTCTATATATTGACTCCATCTTTCCTAATATGTTTTTTGAATGTTAATCTTATTCTAAAAAGTAACTGTCATGTCTAAATACAGTGGATATACTCAAAATAAAGTGGCCTATTTCAAAATTGCATTTAAGTATAGTATAGTAGGGTAGAGTGCATTTTTGTGTTGACAGAATAGGTCGCGGTGGTGAACAGCCCTCGCGTCCTTACTGAGGAGCCGCATGACCTTTCGCTAGTCGCTCCCTCCGCGTGCTTCCACCGCGCATGTTCGAGCGTAGCATCGTCATGTGATGCGACTCGGTTACACATTGATTTAATAGCAGCATGCTGGAGTAAGTAGCTATTTGCATATTGGGCAAGCAACGATTGGGCGAGTGTGTGTGTGTAGCCTATATGTGTGTGTGTGTGTATGTTTTCTCTCTCTCCATCTTCAATCGGAGGTTGAAGCCCATTTCAGCACCGGAGCTGTCCGGATGCTGCAGCTGCTGCGTCCGCGCGTGAACCAATGATGCTGAGCTCGAGCCGCTGAATCTCTCTCATTCTCTCTCTCTCTCTCTCTCTCTCTCTCTCTCTCTCTCTCTCTCTCTCTCTCTCTCTCTCTCTCTCTCTCTCTCTCTCCCCCCATTATTCTCTCCCTCCTCTCCTCTCCCTCCTCGCCCTCCTCACGCCTCTCTCCTCCACACACGCACAAAACGCTCTGTCATGGCGTCTTCCAACCATGTTACCCCCACCAACTGTAGCTGGTGGCCCATCTCAGCCATGGAAGATGAAGACGGCAAAAGCACAGACGACGGCGGCGAGGAGAGCGACGAGCCGACGGCAGCAGACGCCAAACCGCCCTTCAGTAAAGACAGGCTCGTGTTGTACCACTGGACGCAGTCTTTCACCTCCCAAAAGGTAAAAAAAAAAAAAAAAATTAAAATAAATAAATATGAGGTGCACATAGCTTGAAAATGGAGGTAGCTACACGTTCCCTTTTTTTTTGCATGACACGATTCTCCAGCAGTGTGGGGCTCCCTCTCTCTCTCTCTCTCTTTGTGTGTGTGTGTGTGTGTGTTTGTTATGATCAAAGCGTGTTTTTTGCGTGTGCATGGCTATTCTTGCAGCTGGGCAGATCCCCCCCACTATGAATGAGACGTCCAGGAACGCGCTGCAGCATGCATAGGGCTCGTGCACTCTTCCTCGACACATAGCCTATAGCTGGTCAATATTGTGCTCAATATCTATCTCTCCCTCACACTACACTTCAATAAGCACCCTCTTAATCTCACCACCTTACACCCTCTTTATTTGAGCTGGTTCGTCCCCTTATGGCTTGGGAAATGTGGTTACAACCTGAGCCTATATGTGTGCTCACAGACACATGACACCTTAAATAATTGATTCAAAAGGATGTGCAAAACAAACCAGAAGCCCATCTTCTAACCCCATTCTGCAGCTGAATCATAGTAGCCACATGTAGGCCTGGTTATTTCACTATCCACCCTTTGGTTACCTTTGCAGACAGTCACCTGTACCTTTATTGGTACCTTTAAGCTATCAAAACTTCACACTCTTAGTATTTCATAGTAATATATGATAGCGTCTATGATAACCACTATGAGGCTTATGCATGATCCACAGGGCTTTAAATTAAAGGGACACTCCACCCATTTTTACACATATGTAAATACCAGTTAACTAGCACCGCTCAGCCTGAGAAAACACATGTACTTACTTAGGCTATATGTTTTCTATGGCTCTGAAATGACTTTGACAGTGTGGAGAATTAAGGCGAGACACTGCAGGTGAATTGGGTAACAATCATGAAACTTTGCCAGTTGATTACACACATTACAACATTTAGTACATCATTTTATAAATCAAAACACACTATATACAGGTCTTGGAAATTTATTTCAGCATGTTTTAACGTACAAAATGTATCAGTTACATCAGAGCATTAACAACATATGAAAAAGTCCCCCGGTAACAACGTTCAGAATGGAACTAAGCATGATCAACAAGCGTCTGTTACTTTCTTTCTGAAGTGTTTTTGTTATTATAGTTTATTCTTAGTCAAACTGGCATCAGCGACTAATTAATTTGACTTTTGTGCTCACAGAAAAACGCCAGCTCTCATAAAAAATGTACCAGAACAGTTGTTTACGTTACGGTTGCTTGGTTTCATCCTCATCTATAAAAGCTCATTCATCTTTTCCTCTGTCTTCTCTCTGTTGTCTGCTCTCGCTTCCCTCTCTGTACCAATGTTATTATTAGAGCGCTAACAATGAGTCAGTCGATCGCACAATTAGGCTGATGAATGATGATGGATAATTAATTGGCGGCTATTTGGAAAATGAGAATATTAGGAAAGTCACTTTGATGTCTGAGAAGTTGTGATGCGCGATTCTCTATAGACTGAAGTATTCATCGAGAAAATGATCGGTAAATTCTTCAATTATTAATGATATCGTTAGCTGTATATTATAGACACATCGGATTTTATAGACTCAAATTTAGGGGTTTTGGCCTCTGTCTGTGCCAGTTTTTGTCCTTAAAAAATAAAATCCATTCATTCAATACATACACAACAAAACAAAAAAGAGAGAAAGAAAAGGGAACTGGAATAGCCGCCAGACATTATTATCAGTGCACTCTACATGGTGTTAAGTGTGAGTAAAGAGTAGAGACAGGGATGGTGTTATAGTACATTCCTCTTGGCCATAGACCGGCAACAACCTTGAGCTGATAGTGAGTCTGATATTGGCATGCCATTCATAAGTCTCGACTGTTGGCTCAATGCCACTGAATATAGTGACTATAGTGACTTCATGATCGTGTGTGACTGTAACTGTCAATGAACAGACTATCAGAACCAATGCACGTGCTGGATTTGAGGATACATTTGCTGTGCAGGTACTGGTAGGTGTACGTTTTGTTTCAACATTAGGGGTGGGTAGGGGGAATATTGTGGTGGTCCTCCCCTAGAACATTTTTTGGAGTGCAGTCAAACACTTAATTTCCGAATTCTGGTGAATTTTTTTTACCACCAAATTATTATGCCTTTTCTGCATCAATTTATGGTGCAAATATCGTTATTCATGTAAAGGAAAAGACAAAATTCATTTTCGCATTGACACAAGTATAATGGAAAATAATGCAGTGAGGCTGTCAGGTATTCTGTATTCCTTTCAAAAGTTCATTCTCCTTTATTGTTCAAAACTTTCTGCACATTCAATGCCTACGTATGTGTGCAGGTATCCTTCTATTATTTGTACAGCGGTGTTTGAGGGTTTTTGTTATGCAAGCTGCCTTAAATGGCAGGTTGGTGGAAGGCTTTTATGAGATAAAGAGGCCAAGTACTGTTGTCCACTCAACCAGAATTGAACTGAATATTTTGGGCTGTAATATAACAAAAATGCTTGCAACGTGATTGGTCCAAGTATCTCCGCAGCACCTGGAAAGATATTTATTCTATCATTTGTAACTTAACCCTCATCCTAGATATTTAACATAGGCCTACACGGACTTTATTGACTGGAGACCCCGAAAATAAACTAGTGGAAGAAACAACCATCAAAATCAGTGAATGTCTCCTCACGATCTGCTACCTGTACGTGTTGTGTGCACTGAAAAAAAAATCCAGTTTTTAACACACAGCCTAGGCTCCCTAAACAACATGCCAGTTTACAGAGCCTAGGCTGTGTGTTAACACTGGATTTTCTTTCAGTGCACAGGTAGTACAGACAGGTAGTGTGATCGTATGGAGATATTCACTGATTTTGACAAACTGATTTGGCAACAAGCGTTCTAAAAATGTCTGACTGCACCTTCAAAGACATGTTGCTTTTTTAACAAACTAAATTGAATCCTACTTTAAAAACTTTAACATTGTAGTGGTTAGAGCGTCCCCCCCAGGCTCAGTCCTCTTCACAACAGATCCGGGTTCGAATCCGGCCAGTCAGTTCTCTGCATGTCATTCCCCCTCTCTGCCCCATTTCAACTCTGTCTCTCCAAATCTGTCTAATAAAGAAAAAATGCCAAAAAAATTATCTTTAAAAAATAAAGACAATCTATAACATTGTGACACTGAGCGAGGTGTTGATTTTAAAGCAGTCACTTCTCTGGATCCAAGCCTGTTATCTCTGTGAGGATAATATCGACATCAGATGTTCAGGCAGATTATTTACGCGTCGATGTGCCGGCCTCAGCAAGTTTCTGAGCAAACAAGGGAAGCTCCTGAGTCCAGTGCCATTGAATTTCGCCTGCACCGCACTTTTCCTATAGTGTGTTTTATAACGCTTCCTAGCCACTGTAACTCTATGGCCTATAAACTATCCTATACTATACTACTATATATATATATACTGTGTGGCATAAAGTGGGCCAAACTGTATTATTCGTCTTGCTCACGAGAGTTATGTATTGTGAACACAACAGATATGACTAAGACAGAGACATATGGAGCTCAATTTGCGGGAGTAAAAGCACATTTAGGGCCCAGTTCACGGATCAATAACAGCAGCAGAGACCTGAAGTCCGCCAGGTTTGAGATTTACACCTTAAGTTCAGTCTGTGTGGGACAGTAACTCTGTAATGCACAGTCACCATGACTACAAGTATCTGCTCAGTCATCTAAAGGTGGAGTCAGAGATTCTGGAGAACGCTTGTTATCAAAATCATAAAAAAATAAAAAAATCAGTGAATATCTCCTCAAGATACGCTACCTGTCCATACTCTGTGTTCACTTAGAAAAACAGTGTTAATACACAGCCTAGGCTCTGTTAACTGGTATGCAAACAAAGGGTATGTAAACAAAGGGGCCCCACTGTTGATTTTGACAAAAGTGATTTGAAATCAAGCCTCCTCTAGAATAGCTGACTACCTTTAACTAAAGAAAATAAATTTTTAAGGCCATATATATATACACGATAAAGTACATGTTTAAAAAGTAATTATTCAATTAAACATCTGCAAATGTATCTAGTGTAGTTCCAAATTGGTTGTTCATTGCTCCATAACTATAACAATAAAGCCGTACTTAATGTGCCGTACTTAATGTATCATGTTCAGACTCCATCTGGGTGTCTAGTTGCAATGTGAGAGTCTTTTACATGTCTGTCTCCAGGGGAAGGTTATGGTGTTTCTAATAGCAGCCGTGTATTGATATTATATTGCATATAACTATATTTAAAGTTGTTTGTTTGGCTCTCATGTATAACACTAAATACATGAATGATGCACAGTTCATTCATTCCAAGAACACAGGGCTTTAAATTTGAGTCTTAGGACTTTTTGTAATACTAATAATTTTTACACGTGAACCTCTTCTTTAAATCTTAATCTGCAGGGTTGATTAAAAAAAAACTCTGCACAAACCAATTTTTCCCTCTCTGAAATTGAATTATTTGCTATTAATAAAAAAAATGTTTGGGGGGGAGGGGTCTCAAACTGTTATTTAAATGAATAAATGTGAGAAATGGGTGAAACTGCAACTTAACACCCATTTTTTGTTGTTGTAAAATATAGGAACCGCTCATTCAAACAGCATGTTATTTTAATCATCATATTTTTTGATGTAAAATTCTTTAAAAATTAACTAATTTTAGCATACTGGAGTTAAAGGACATACTTTGGCTCTGAAATGTGGTGGAGTGGAATTATAAAGTAGAATAAAATGCATATAGTCAGGTACTTATAAACTGTATTCATTACTTTTCCACTAGTGTGAACAGCTCATGTAGCAGTATCATAGCCAAAGCTTAAGTTACTGTGAATCGTCAAATAAGAGGGATTATTTATTTTGTGCCCCGCAGCAGTTGAACTACTTGGCATCTCTACGAAGGAGTGACTAATATTATTATCATTATGTAACAAACTCTCGCTGCAAGTGAGTGTGTTATTGTGGGCATCACCGGGGGACCTTAAAACATCTGACAGTGGGGATATATGATGCTCTATATACATTCTTGTTTTGTTCTTTTAATTTAAATGTTTTGATCATTTGATTTCTAATTAATTCGTGAATTTATACACATATATTAGTGCATCCAAATATTCATTTTGCTGAGTATTAACCTGTTTCCTTTGTCGATACTGTTTCCTTTGTAGATATCATTTATTTTTGTTAAGTATTTTTGTACTTTCACAATTTTGTAAATGTTTCCAAATGCAGGAATGGAACTTGACACATTGTTTGAAATGTAATTTTGCTGTAATTTGAGCATCTGTCAATAGAAAAAAATCTTAAAAAAATAAAATAAAATCTAACAGTGTTATACAGAAACTCTTGATGTTGTGCGAACCATTGGTAAACTGATAAAAACAGATGAAAACATAAAAAATATAGCCCTTCACTTTTTTTTGACATCGCAGTTGCCTTCATAGATTTGTTTCTGCTTATCTGAATCAGGATTACTCTATTGATATTACTAAATCATACACTTTTTATTCCACAAAGACATACAGTATCTGGTCATGTTCACTTCAAAGCTCCCATTTGTGCCTTTTATTCCTAAGCGGCCTCGAATGTAGCAGTTTATAGCTCGGAGTGTCATCTCCTTTGATTAATCTTATATCCACTAATAGTTCCCCGTGGACCTTGGCTTATCCTTCAACCCGCTAGCAATAGATCCTGACTGTCTTCTTGAAAAGTTTTTTTTTTTTTACATCAAACTGGAGCGCTTTGGGGCAGCTCGTTATTTTTGCCAGACCACACAAACATCTCAGCTAAGCCTATTTATTCTTCCCCAAACACAAACATGCATCACTTCTCTGTTTGTTCCATAGCGTAAGATCTGAAGCGATTAGACACTGCGCTTGGCTTTTGGTGATATTGCAACTGCTTGTGTCTTCAACAGAAAAATGACATTGTTTGCACTTCATATGAAATGGATCGTTAGATGTCCACTTGTTTTTTTTCTTCCGTGTTGTACCATCTAGACAGTGTTTTTAAAATGTTCCCCTGCTCACCCTCCTCTGCATATTATCTCATGCATATATTCAAATGTTTATTGATTCATTATGTAAGAAGAGATGTGGTGGGTTTATTGTTGAACTAGAAATACATTTTGCCAACGGATAAAGTAAAGTGGGGTTAGGCAAGGCTTTATAGGTCTCCCCACAGAGTGCTACCTGTCGGTACTGCTTGCTTTTTAAAAAAACTCTGGTGTTACAGTAATACACAGACTAGGCTCTGTAAAGTGGTGTGAAACAAGGGTTATGTATCAAATGGGACCATTGTAGCTATTAGCTAGCAACATGCCTGTCTAAACAACAGAATTATTTTCAGCACACAGTACGAATCGTGATGAAATATTTGCTGATTTTGAAAGAAAGTTGAACAATGAACAGAGCTAAGGGTGTAATGTCAGAGGGTGTCATACTGTATGTGATGTAAAGCCCACTGAGGCAAATGTCTATTTGTGATATTGGGCTATACAAATAAAACTGATTTGATTTGAACAGTTTATCTATCTATATCTCATCTTTCCTGTTAACATCTGAGGACATTCTTATGAATGAGGATATTGATTTTAGCTAATAAATTACTTAAAATGTTACACAGTGCCCCTTTAAGTCATGCTGTGTTGCCTTGTGTGTGTCCCCAGGTGCGTCTGGTGATCCATGAGAAGGGCCTGGTGTGTGAGGAGCGGGACGTGAGCATGCCGCTGCAGGAGCACAAGGAGCCGTGGTTCATGAGGCTGAACCTGGGAGAGGAGGTTCCTGTGTTCCTGCACGGAGACGCCATCGTCAGCGACTACAACCAGATCATAGACTATCTGGAGAAGAACTTCACAGGAGGTAAGGGACTGAAATAAATTGAATCAAATCAAATCAAATCAAATGCTGTTGCCCCCGGTTTTTTTTTTTAGGATATTGTTTTGGTTGTTGACATCTTTATTAGAAAGTTTCAAGCGCAGAGCAGAAATGGAGAGACCAACCAGATCATAGACTATCTGGAGAAGACCTTCACAGGAGGTAAGGGGCTGTTTTTTAGGGGGCCATTTTCAAGCTTTATTAGATAGTACAAAGTTGAAATGGGGAGACAGAGAGAGAGGGGGGGGGGGGTGACATGCAGTAAAGGTCCACGGGTCGGATTTGAACCCGCGACCACTGCAACGAAGGCCAGAGCCAATGATACGCGATCTATCCACTACACCACCGGAGCGCCCCGGTAATGTACTGTTGCTGAGAATGAAGTTATAATTTATTGATGCTGTTCCCCCCGGTTTTTTTTTTTAGGATATTTCTTTGGTTGTTGACATCTTTATTAGAAAGTTTCAAGCACAGAGTAGAAATGGAGAGACCAACCAGATCATAGACTATCTGGAGAAGAACTTCACAGGAGGTAATGCACTGCTGATGATGATAATAATGGGGTTCTAATTTATTGATGCCGTACCCCCGTTTTTTTTTATTTAAGGATATTTTTTTTGAGTGTTGACATCCTTAATAGACAGTTTAAGCACAGAGTAGACATGGAGAGAGAGGAGAGAGAGAGAGAGAAGAGAGAGGAGAGAGAGAGAGAGAGAGAGAGAGAGAGAGGAGAGAGAGGAGAGAGAGAGAGAGAGAGAGAGAGAGAGAGAGAGAGAGAGAGAGAAGAGAGAGAGAGAGAGAGAGAGAGAGTGTCTCTCCAAGGACCTCCTACAACCCCACTTCAATACCCCTTACCTGAGCTGTTGCATAAAGGCCGATTTCCACCGGCTGCGTCTCCGGTCCTTCTCCGCTCCAGCACGGCAGAAACAAAAATACAATTAAGAGCAGTCAGTGGGTGAGTTTCCACCACGGCCGCTGCGCCGTCTCTCTGCTCCGCTGCTGCTCCAGCTCTCCGGTGAAATACGCACTGCTTCTATTTCTGCCGGATGCCTGAGCTCACCGCATCAATTTAGCACAGAACACATCGAGATAGACAGGAACACAGGCGCCGACAAAACAATAAAACCTCCGGTTAATTTTCAAAATAAGACACTCGGTGTTCACTGCAGGTGACATTCTCAAAACAGAGACACATACAAGCATGTCCACTGTTCTTTTACTCGTTCGGATGGGAACAATAACCTTCCGTGCGTTCGTTGTTGTGTAAATACCATATAGGAGAATCATATGATCAAGAGCGATCGCCCGTCACTTTTATTACCGCGGGAACTCCTCGGTCTCGCGACCCCAGCAGTTCAGCGGAGCTGGCCGTGCTGCTTTGAAAACGGAGCCGGTGGGTATTGCCGGACGTGAGCGCACGGAGCAAAACCGTTGGACACCGCACCCGCAGCCAGTGGAATTCCGGGGTAACTTGCCAGCCACCTAGACCTTTTGTAGTTCTGCCTGCATTTAGCTTGTTGCTAAATTCTGTTCTTTTTTGCCACAGTCTCCCAGCCTTCACCCCGGATTTCCACTGGCTGCGGTGCGGTGTCCAACGGTTTTGCTCCGTGCGCTCACGTCCGGCAATACCCACCGGCTCCGTTTTCAAACCAGCACGGCCAGCTCCGCTGAACAGCTGGGGTCGCAAGACCGAGGAGTTCCCGCGGTAATAAAAGTGACGGGCGATCGCTCTTGATAATATGATTCTCCTATATGGTATTTACACAACAACGAACGCACGGAAGGTTATTGTTCCCATCCGAACGAGTAAAAGAACAGTGGACATGCTTGTATGTGTCTCTGTTTTGAGAATGTCACCTGCAGTGAACACCGAGTGTCTTATTTTGAAAATTAACCGGAGGTTTTACTGTTTTGTCGGCGCCTGTGTTCCTGTCTATCTCGATGTGTTCTGTGCTAAATTGATGCGGTGAGCTCAGGCATCCGGCAGAAATAGAAGCAGTGCGTATTTCACCGGAGAGCTGGAGCAGCAGCGGAGCAGAGAGACGGTGCAGCGGCCGTGGTGGAAACTCACCCACTGACTGCTCTTAATTGTATTTTTGTTTCTGCCGTGCTGGAGCGGAGAAGGACCGGAGACGCAGCCGGTGGAAATCGGCCTTAACAATGAAAGCTGTTACAGTTCACAGACTTCAAACGTACTGGAGTTGTTCTAAAAATGAAAAAAAATCAAATTACCTTCATGCTGCACACTATCAGATCAAGCTCAAAGGAATGATAACCAGACATCAGACAGTAGGATCCTTCTAAAGTCTTTTATTAAAAATCATGCAAATCTAAACATAAAACTCACCTTTTCAAATTTGAATACCCCCCTCCTGATCGTCCCTTCCCATTTCACCATATCACTGTCATCCATTGCCCACTTTAATTTAACAGTTTTTAATTCAATTGATTGTACTGTGTATTTATCTGATTGATTAGTGTCCTGAGAGTCGTGAAAGGCGCCTTTAAATAAAATGTATTATTATTATTATTATTATTATTATTATTATTATTATTATTATTATTATTATTATTATTATTATTATTATTATTATTATTATTATTATTACTGTGCGAGCAGTGAACCAGATCATTGCAAAGCTTTCGAGCATCTCTGCTTCAAACCACAAACTAAACTGAGACCACAGAGTTCTCCCCTTAGGCCTTCACTGGTCAGTTAGAGGGTCCCTGGACATTACATAACCGCATCATGTCTATGGGATAACTGGATTAAGGGCCGTGCATCTATAGTATACGTTTGCTCACTACAAGAGGCAGTGCATGACATTTATGGATGTTGAGACGGAATCTTAGTCACGACAGGGCCTCAGAATGCCCGTTTCAACACACTGACACATCTTTAGTTTTATTGGACTCGATGTTTTAGTAATAACCGCTCCTTTAATCATTGTCCACACACTCTACTGTTGGTGTAGCCGTGACTCGTTAACCCGAAATATAAACCGCAGGGATCATTTTAATTGAATCTAATCTCATCAGAGCAGTTCATCTCGCTGACATTGCTGCAAAGACACCATCGCAGCGACTTACACAGTCTCAGTACACACACACAGGCACACAGGCACACAGACACACACACACACACACACACACACACACACACACACACACACAACACACACACACACACACACACACACACACACACACACACACACACACACACACACACACACACACACACACACACACACACACACACACACACACACACAAACACACACACACTGTCAGCGAGCAAGGGCGCCAGCTGGCCTCAGTGAGTTGTCTTTGCTTACCCAGCGTCCGCACACTGGGAGAGTGCAGCCTGATATTTCCTCTGTAGCTATTGATCAGCGCTGAAGGCTACGGCCCCTGGAAAACCATAAATCACATGTGTGTCGCCAAAGGGCCAGTTTGAGACAAAAACGTCCCTCTAGATTCTTAGTCATTTTTGGAACAATTTTGGGCATAAGCAGCAGACCCTGTTTACTCATTCATAAACCCTCCCAACGCTACTGCCCTGTGCACTTTATGAGTCATCACTCTAGGCTCTACTCCAAAAGTAAACTGGCTCGCTCTTGTTATACAAATACTAAGTCACTGGTATGATTTGATCTAAGAGGTGATTTAAGGTAAACTGCTGTTTTATGTATGTCATCCTATAATGTCCCCAAAATGTGTCTCCCACAAGTTACTGCTTATGACAAGCTCAAAGAGAACTGGGTGAGAAGGGTTCTAGTTCTCCTTAGCTTCTTTCAGGTTGTGGTGAATTAGGTAGTTGTTGTTAAGGAGAATGTCACTGTTATATGTCATCCTATATGTCCCCAACATTTGTCTCCCATGGGTTACAGTCTCAGGACATTATGACTGTTCCTCAAGATTGATTGATATTACTTGACCATTTTGCTATAGCATATGAACAGCACTCTGCACTCATACGTTAAAATACATAAATAGTCAGGGATGACACTATAAAGCCCTTTTTTTCGATCTTTTTTGGGCATTTTCAAGCTTTATTAGACAGTACAGAGTTGAAATGGGGAGACAGAGAGAGAGGGGGTATGACCTGCAGTAAAGAACCACAGGTCGGATTTGAACCCTCGACCACTGCAACGAAGGCCGGAGCCGATATGGTACACGCTCTATCCACTACGCCACCGGAGCACCCCGAGGTTGTGGTTATTCATTTGAAGCAGCGAAGCCCGAAAAGCTTTGTAGATGATCTGGTTGACTGCTCTCTCAGTAATACAGGGCTATAGAAGGATCCTGCTCTTTGATGTCTGGTTCTCATTCATTTCAGCTTGATCTGATAGTGTGCTACATGCAGGTAATTAGATTTATTTCATTTTTAGAACAACTCCAGTACGTTTGAAGTCTGCGAACTGTAACACCATTGACTAGTGCAACAGCTCAGTTAAAGGGACAGTTCAGTATTATTGAAGTGGGGTTGTATGAGGTCCTTACTGTAGGCATAGTTAGTGTGTTACCTCATGGAGAGAAAGAGATGATAGATAGATAGATAGATAGATAGATAGATAGATAGATAGATAGATAGATAGATAGATAGATAGATAGATAGATAGATAGATAGATAGATAGATAGATAGATAGATAGATAGATAGATAGATAGATAACCAGACAGACAGACAAGACATAGACGAAAGCAGTCCATGTATGTGCAGTTTCCTTCATACTGCCCCCACCAGGCCGCTCCAGTCTTTTGGTCCACGCATGCACACATTGCAAAACAACACAGCCGTGCACCGTGGCAAAGGTCTGTTGTGAGACAAAGTGCACAGTGTCAGCACGATGGAAGGTAATAACACCACACCGTAGCAACACTAGAATGAACAAGCAGAAATCGCCTTAAGTGACTCTGCAGAAAATGGAACCCTGTCTGTATTGGCCTAAATATTGCTTTGTTGTACAGTTCTCTTCTTATTTTATTTTTTATTTTTTTGTAAGATATTTTTGGGGAATTTTTATGCTTTATTGATAGTGTAGAGACAGAGTTGAAATGGGGCAGAGAGGGGAGTGACATGCAGAGAACGACCGCGGTCTGGAATCGAACCCGGGTCCACTGCTGGCCGAGGCCCATGGGGGGGACACCCTACCAACTGAGCTAAGGGCGCCCCCTCAGTTCTCTTCTTCTTGATATTGTTCTCGGCAAATGCCACCGACTGGACAGGAGTGTGTAGCAACAGATTATATACTACTAGAGCATTGTGCAATCGGTGAGCTGTTCGGTGTGTCACATTTTTGGGCCGCAAGTGAGTTACACAGAGAGTGACACATTGGCCTTAAAGAGCCACATAACAACGGCCATAGCAGAAGAGCTGGAATTCACTATACAAGGGTGGGGAACAGTTCAGAGAATTGAGCTGGTCTTGTGCTTAAGCTGTGTGGAGCAGAGCAGGGAAAAGGTTAAAGGTGAGACTATTACACCTATAAGCCGACTGGGTTTCACTTTAGGATTTTGTTGACGGTGTTTTTGTCCGGCACAGGGTTAGGGGTAAGGCTACTGAACAAAGACCAGTGTACCCATGACAAAGGAAATTAGGAAAAACAATATAAAAAATAGCATTCTTCGCACTGATGGTCTCGTTTGCTGTTGCATGTACTAATCTATGAACATCAGAGGAAAAATGTGACTGTTTCAGAAATATATAAAAGTTCCTTGTAGCACCTTTTAAATGAATCTACCGCCAGTGTTTAAAAAAAAGACAAGGCCTCCACTTGTACATGCTTTTAGCCAGAAGTCCACCTGCCTGATAAGAGCCTTATTTCAGACATGCTTTTTCTCTGAGCGTTTATCCCTAATGAAAGCTGGCACGTGGGCCCTAGCAGCAGCTCGACTGGAAAAGTGCAGATGTCTCGGTAAAACGAGACTGTTCTTCTAGCGCTGCCAAATTCAGTCTGCTTCACAGCGCTTTGTTACGAGGCAGCAGAGAGGGCACAGTGTGTGAACATCTCTTTGTCCAATCACATTCAGATCAATCAAACCATCGGTGTATGAGTGTGTGTATGAGTGTGTGTATGAATGGGTGAATGTGGTAAGAAATGTAAAGCGCTTTGAGGCTGAGAAAATCGGTCCATTTATCATTTACTAAACGATCAGCGTTCTTAATATTTCTGTATTGTACAGTGCAGCGAGGGCTCTAAGACAGTCTGAGCAACTGGGTTCTCTTCAGACAAGTTCGGATGTTAAAAAAGAATAGATTATAATCATTTTACAGTCATTACACATTGTTCAACGAAATGTGCAGCAATCCTCAAGGTGCTCAATATATACGTATATATGAACAGCATTTACATAACTTAAACTAATATATACCTTTCTATATGAAAATAAGTGAATTTTAAATGTATAAACAAAGTAGTACATATTTAAGCAGCATAGTGAATGTCCAATGTATGCACAAGTAGTGCAAATGAGTATACACTGTATGTACAGAAGGGGTATTGAAGTGGATACAAACGTGTGTAAACATTTGTGAATGTTTCAGGTCCCAAATAGTCAAACAGTGTGTCTGTTATTTTGCAGAGTTCAGTTCTCTCATGTCGACTCACAACAACATGACCCTCTCTCTGTCTTAATGAGATTTAACCTGTTTAAATAAAGGCTAAAAAAACATATTTATATCTCTGTAATCCACAGTGCATTGTTGCGTCCCAAGACATTTTGAGCATCTGCTTTGACTCCAGATGGGTTTGTCTGTTAAGTTGCTGACGTAATATTTCCACCCGGTGCTGCGGCGGATGAACCACCTAGAGGCCTATACACGCTGCTCCTCATGCCCAGGTCGGTGTGCCGTCCCCTGGACTGATTACTCAGCGGTCTGGAGCTCTGCCAGGTGCAGCTCCACCCAACACAAGCCTTTCTATTGGTCTAAATGTCCTCTGGCCCGGGCAGCCGACTGACTATCTGTGAATCTGTGGCTGTGTTGCTGTCAGCGATGATTTGTCTGGCTGTGACCCTGTGCTAGAGATAAGAGCTCTCTCTCCTCTGTGACCATGCTGCCTCATACTCTGCCTTGATACTGAGTCTTAGCAGCAGGTCGTTCAGTTCAAACACTGACCCTCCCAGCTGTGTGTGCAGCATGGTAGCTGCCCCGCTGAGTACTACCAACACAAGAATTGGGCAGAAAAACACCAGTTAGATTAATTAATTTATTTGACACAATTACTTTGGACAAACCAAATGCATTGTGTTTTTGCAGACATGCTAGTAATTCTCACCACCTGTCCACAGGAAGCGTTTGAAAGAAAACAATCAAAAATAGAAAGAAAAACAGTGAAACAGGCAATCAGACAATCAATCAGTTGTAAGTTATTGTGTGAACACTGTTGTTTAAGTCCTCTGTTAAAAGCTGGTTCCCTCAATAAGAAACTCTTTTTAAAAGGAGTAGTTCACCATAAAAAAAAGCACAAAATAAAACAAAGCCGTTAAAGGGATTTTATGGCTGAGAGTTGGATGAGACGATCAATGCAACTCTTCTATCCGTCTGTTAAAAGACAATACGAGGAACTCTCAAATGTTTCTGAAACAGTCTCATTTCTCCTCTGATGATCATTAATGATCCGTAAAAGCAAACGAGACCATCAGTGAAAAGAATTCTATTTTTATATAGTTATTTAAGACTTATTGTGTTTCCCAAATGTACTAAACCAAGTTTATTTAACTTCACCATCGTGATATAACCATTATTCTGTCTCATAGTCACTTTAAATTCTATTCATTAGCTTTTAAATGTTTTATTCATATTCATTCGCTTTTCTAATGTTTATTATGTATTTTAATATTGCCCCTGTAAAGCACTTTGAATGGCCTTGTGTCTGAATTGTGCTATATAAATAAACTTGCCTTGCCTTTAAATTTGTGGTGGAGCCAGCAGCCTGTTAGCTTAGCATAAAGACTTAAAACAGGGGGAAACACGCTAGCCTGGCTCAGACTCAAGATAACACATTCATCAATTAGCAAAAGTAAATCAAGTGTGAAAATTACTAATGGGGAAGGAGTGGGCTGCCGGAATCTCCTTTTGTCTGTCCAAGAAATAGTCTGGCATTTGTTTTTACACTGCCTTTGTTTCCTAATGGATTTACACAAGCAATATATGTCCTAATTAGTTAATGTAGGAGTGATTGTAGCTGCATTTAAATACCTTAACACAAAGCACGGCTAGACATTCCCTCTATTCTTAATGATAACTTGAAGGAAATGCTACAGTAAACAGCACTACAAGCCCTTTAACGGACGGATAATGTATGTATGTAGGGATTCATCTTCTTGTCTTAACGCTTGGCAAGAAAACTAATTAAGTGTGCTTCCCAAAGTGTCTATTTAGTTGTTTATTTATAACCATCTCTTTAACCTGAGCAGCAGAGGGTAAATAGACCAGAGCAGGTCAGCGGGGGATTGGAGCAGTTGAAGCCCAATTAATCCATGTGTATTTATATGAAACGGAGGCCTTGTGTTACTATGAATACTATACGCGAAAAGACACATACCAGTGTAACCATTGACTAATAAAGTAACTTAACCTAACTGTTGTTAAGTTCTTATGGATTTTCTTTGAACATCATCTCAGGGTTGACAATAAGTGTTTTTTTTAGATAATTTTTTGGCATTTTTCACTTTATTAGACAGATTTTTGGAGAGACAGAGATGAAATGGAGCAGAGAGGAGAAGACAAGCAGAGAACGACCCGGGCTGGATTCTAACCCGGGTCTGCTGTGAAGAGGACTGAGCCTCTATGGGGGGGCCAAGTGTTTTTAGTTTTGACACAATTGCTTTTTTCAACTCAACATTAATTCACAGAAGATTGCTGGTGTCCAGAAATAAGTACTTTGTCTAAATGTCTTGTTTTGCGAAACGTGAGCAGCAGTGTGTTACAGAGAGCGAGGGTTGTCATCTGTTTCCAGGTTACCATCACATACTGTTTTGAGCATTGTGTTATTTTTAGGGGGTTTTGGTTCAGTCCTCTTCACACCAGTTGCTTAGAAACCTCAGGTGCTCTAGCAAGTTACTGAAAATATACCGAGAATATGAGCGTGCATCTGTGCTGCAGATTTGTTTTTAATCTTTTTTCTACACAGTTTTTTTCTTTCTTTTTTAAAAATTATTATAGATAATAAATATTATATGAATCAAAAAATACCTTGTACATATCTTTAAAAATGCATTTCGGCATGTTTTTAAAAACAAAATGTATCATATGAACAAATCCTTATGTAATAACCTTCAGAATAGTGCTAAGAATGATTATGGAAAGAAGAAGTTGAGATATTTTTGTATTGAAACAAACTAATGTCGAGATAAAGTCTGTTAAAGATGTTGTATGAGATAAATATACACACACTCAAACAGACAAGGTTTAGTAAAATAAACACCTGAATGTACATTTTGGACCTTTTATTTAGTATGAAAGTAGACACGCTATAGAAGCAAAATAGACAATAATCTCAAAAACCCTTTATATCTCACTTTAAAGCTCCCATATTATACACTTTTCGGTACTATTATACACCATATTATATGGTCTTAGTGGTCCCTAATACGTTTTTCTTTAATTGTTTGCTGAAAAAAACTTCAGAAAGGGGGAGAGTGAGAAAAGGAGAGTGTTATTTTTTTAAATATTTTGGCAGTCTCTAGGCACACCGTGGACCCATGGATATGTTAGAACACATTTAAAAAGTGCATTTAGCATAATATGTGACCTTTAAGATGTTTTTCTATGTCCACAGAAATGGTGACGCAGTTGGTCCCGGATGCAGACTCGCCTCTCCACGAGCGGGTGCATCAGTACCGCACGCTACTGGACGGTTTGCCCATGGACGCCTACACACACGGCTGCATCCTCCACCCAGAGCTCACCACAGACTCTATGATCCCAAAGTACGCCACCGCAGAAATACGGAGTAAGTGAAGGTTAAACCCAAATACAACATGTTAATGGGTGAACTTCAGAGGGGCTGGAAGATGGGGTTGGGCAGGGCCATGATGCTAACTGCCTCCCCTGTGTCCAGCCATTGTGCGCTAAGCTAAGTAATTATGACATAACGTTTCATTTGTAACACATTTTTCATTGTTAAAAACATTCTCTAAATGCTAGACAGTATGGAAAAACACATGCAATAACTTGATAACTGGCTGTAGCTTCATATTGGCAGAACAGACGTGAGAGAGATATAAAACTTCTAGTATAACATTTGGCAAGAAAGCAAATAAGCGAAAAACTTAAAGATACACAGTTACTTTAAAAGATGCTACTGACTGTATGGGTTCTTGTCTAAATCTTAAGGAGTGTTCATGCGACCCAAACCTTTGTCTCTAGGAGCTATAAACACCACACACACACACACACACACACACACACACACACACACACACACACACACACACACACACACACACACACACACACACACACACACACACACACACACACACACACACACACACACACACACACACACACACACACACACACACACACACACACACACACACACACACACACACACACACACACACACAACACACACACACCACACACACACAGTTTTCAAAGAAACATCCCATATTATCTGCTGATTAAGCCTGATTTAAAGTGACAGTGCGTTCTGCTGAATTTCTTAATGCATGTTCACACACCTTAAGTATTATGAGTCAATGCAGGTGTGTCTATAGGTGTGTTAGTAACCAGTTTTACCTGTTTGCATTTCACAGATTTTACTCACACAGCTTACAGTACGATCAATATCAAACCAAAATGAACTTTATACTTTGTTTGGCCGCATACCATCAGGTACTGTACATCAGTATGCATCAGAGCAACCCTTCACACTAACTTTAGAGTGCATGTACGTGCAATTTTCAAGTGTGTACGTTCTTTCACACTGCGACAGAAAGCAAGTAGGGAGGGTCAAGGGCATCTGCTGGCTGCACCAATCTACTGACACTGATACAATCAATATATCGGTTTGGCAGGACACTCTGTACAGACAACAAGAATCATTTATTCATTGAAGAAAAAGTACACCCTTAGAATAAGTGCACGTCAGTGATTCTGGAGAATGCTTGTTGTCAAAATCACTTTTTGTCAAAATCAGTGAATATCTGCTCACGATCCACTACCTGTCCATAAAAAGATGCCCTGTTAATACACAGCCTAGGCTCTGTTAACAACATTTTGCTAGCTACGTTGGGCCCCCTTTGTTTACATACCAGTTAACAGAGTCTAGGCTGTGTATTACATTACCACTTAATCCTTATTAGCAAACACACAGTACGGACAGGTAGCAGATCGTGAGGAGATATTCACTGATTTTGACAACAAGCTTTCTCCAGAATCACTGACTGCACCTTTAAGAGGTGTTTTGAGTTTTGTTCCCCCCGACGGAGCCTTCAAGGCAGTGCTGGTTAAGGTTAGGCATCGCTGCCTTGAAGGCACAAAACACAGAACACCATGGAGCCCTTTAAGAGGTCAAACTTCAGGTGTCCGAGCTCCTTTGAGGGCAACACGTACCTGCTCTCCAAATGAGCTTCAACTTTGGGAACATCTAGTCTCCCAAACAAAAACCAGACAGACGGAAATAATATATGCAAAGCTATTCACCTCCCTTGCTGCATTTTCCACATCACCTGCAAACAAATCCCTGCTTTTATGGGCACAACGTGATTTGTATACCGTGTAATTTGAAGCCAGTCAATGCCTATCAGAAGCCCTTAGCACAGCACAGTGTAGTGATGCCAGGGTTATAATACATCCCTAAGGCTGAGACCAAGGGGCCGCCCAGTCTGACCCCTCCCCATCAGGTAATGGCCTCAGCATGTAAATCAAAGCATTGAGCGTGAATAGACAAAATACTGCAGCAGAATCAATTGTCCGGTCACACTCTGGTCAGTGTCTATAAAAGCAACTGTGATGTCTCTTTCCATTAAGTTTTTTTCATCAAATTGCTGTGTAATTATGCACTTCGTGATCGTTTTATATACATTTCTTCACTTCAGTATTAACAACTGTCTAGTCTGGGTCTGGGTCAAATTTAAAATCGCTACAGCAGGTAAAATACTACTCAAAATCCTGGTTCTGTCGCAATATATATATATTTTTTTAGTAGATTATTGGCAAAGTGTTAAAAACACACATAGTCACGTATTTATATACAAGTGTATGTGAAGCACTTTGAAATTGTGTTTTTAAAAGTGCTGTAAAATAAAGATGAATAATAAATAGATTTGCTTACATACTTGGGCGGCAGTGGCGAAGTGGTAGGGAGTTCGCCTCTGGTGTGCAGGGTCGGAGGTTCGATCCCCCCTCTCCCCGCCACATGTCGAAGTGTCCCTGGGCAAGACACTGAACCCCGAATTGCTCCCGATAGTTAGCTTAGTTAACTTAGCACCCTAGTGCTGAGCCTACCCTGCGTGGTAGCTGCTGCTATCGGTGTATGAATGTGTGTGTGACTGGGTGAATGTGTACAAAACAATGTAAAGCGCTTTGGAAATGCTTCTGTGAATAACGGAGATAAAGCGCTATATAAGTCCATTTACCATTACAAGTTAACTTAAAGCAACAAAGTGTCAGTCCGTCTCTGAATACTTTCTGACAACATCTCTGTGTGTGTGTGTGTGTGTTCAGGACACCTGGCCAACGCTGCGACAGAGTTGATGAAGTTGGACCACGAAGAGCCTCAGCTGACAGAACCGTACCTCTCCAAGCAGAAGAAACTAATGGTGAGTTCAGGTGTCCATTTGTGTCATTAAAACCCATCCACAGCATTGCACTCGTTACATTGTAATATTTTGTACAATGACACATCATTAATTTACTCATTAATATTGATGGAAGGAAGGAATTTTAATGGGAGATGAGTGAAAACCCTAAACTAAACCAACTTATATTTAAATGTAGGTGCTAAATCAGGGAGCTTTTACACCTTAAATCCCCCCATTAACCCCATTTAAAACCATTTGATGTATTAATTATATAATGTAACTATCAAATACACTCACTATTTTTAATGAACCCCTAACAATTTATTTGATGTATGAATGTCCTTTTATGCTACGAATTAGGCAACCTGTGATACTATTCATGAAAAAAAAAAACTTTTGATATGTAATAGAGCAT
Source organism: Ammodytes dubius (assembly GCA_026122265.1). Classification (NCBI taxonomy): domain Eukaryota; kingdom Metazoa; phylum Chordata; class Actinopteri; order Uranoscopiformes; family Ammodytidae; genus Ammodytes; species Ammodytes dubius. The sequence continues at coordinate 28,924,297 of CM047511.1, read as the reverse complement.
TAGTTTAAAATCCTCTTAGTCATTATAGTGCACCTGTAACTATTCCAGACCCGTGAAACAGTGAACGTATGTTTTTGTCTTCTCTGAAATGATCGTCAGGCAAAAATCTTGGACCACGACAATGTGAATTACCTGAAGAAAATCCTGGGGGAGTTAGCCATGGTTCTAGATCAAGTGGAGGCCGAACTGGAGAAGAGGAAAATAGAGTATGAAGGTACGGCTAAAGTTAAAGGTCCAGTCAGTGATTCTGGAGAGCGCATGTTGCCAAATAAATGTAGACAAAATCAGTGAATATCTCCTCACGATCCACTACCTGTCCGTACTGTGTGTGCGCTGAAAAAAATCCATTGTTAATACACAGTCAAGGCTCTGTGAATGGTTGTAAATGTTGCTAGCTACGGTGGGACCCTTTGTTTACTAAACAGTTTACAGAGCCTAGGTTGTGTATTAACAACGATGATTTTTTTAACTGCACACACAGTATGGACAGATAGCGGATATTCCCTAAAAAAAATATTTGTACAACAAGCTTTCTCCAGTGTTGCTGACTCCACCTCTAAATGATTGTTTGTTATTATCGTCTATCATAATCCCATCAAAAAATAGTTGACAATATTTCCAACCATGTTTTAAATGAGCTATCCTTCCCCCGTGCAGGTCAGAAGTGTGAGTTGTGGCTATGTGGACCTGAATTTACGCTAGCCGACGTGTGGCTCGGCGCCTTGTTGCACCGGCTCAAGTTCTTGGGACTTTCTAAGAAATACTGGGAGGACGGCAGCCGCAACAACCTGCAATCCTTTTTTGTGCGCGTGCAAAAACGCTACGCCTTCCGCAAGGTCTTGGGCGACATCCACACGACCCTCCTGTCCGCGGTCCTACCCAACGCATTCCGGATGGTAAAAAAGAAGCCGCCATCTTTCTTCGGAGCGTCTTGCCTCATGGGTTCACTGGGAGGCATGGGCTACTTTGCCTACTGGTATTTAAAAAAGAAATACATGTAGTGAATGCCCCCCCTCCCTTCCCTCCCTCCCTCCCCCTCCCCAATTGTTGTGTTCAATGTCTGTTGTAATTTGTGTGACGTTTCAACTTTTTTCTTGTAATGTTTTATGACCTGCAGGAAAAAAACTAAAAACATAACGGAAATCTATATATAGAGTTAAAAACACTATTAACTTATTCTGGGTGGACAGAGAATATTAAAAACATTCCATAATAAGAAATCCTTGACAGCACATTTTCTGGTATATCAAGGCCTCCATCGAATTTCATTTTTTTTTCCCGCAACTTGCAAGCGGCCTTCTCTTGTGGGCTGGCAAGTCAGTCAGTCATTTTAATTTTACGTTTATTTGGAGGCATGCATTGGGTCCACTAGTACTGAAATACTTTTAAAAAACACCCAGACAAAATGTTAAACTCGGAAGCACCAACACAGGGTTAACTGACCTACGCATGCCACTATTATAGCCATCACTCATAGACTCATAGACTCATACCTGCTCTTCACTGAGGTTCAACCAGTAAAATGTACAATTACTCTCTGATAAGTGCTGTTCTGCCAGAAACTGCCACATGACATTATGAGACGATGGAGGGATACTTTTGAGGGAGTAGCTCAGCATTTATGGGAAAATTCGCTTATTCACTAAGATCAAAACAGCTGTCATGTTCAGGTGCATCTAAAAAAGTAGGATTTCATGGAACAGTTTTTTTTGATGCACCTAAAGGATAGAAGTCTTCATGCTAAGCTAAACGAATAAAATGCTAATTACACATTAGTGGTGGTTTCAAACTACTTATTCAAAACTCGGCAAGAATGTGAAAAAGTGCAATTCCCAAAAATGTCGGACTGCTCCTTTTAAAAACACAAACACAAAGAGACACACGTGCGTTCAGATTAGAGTCAGTTTATTTATTAGTGCACCACGGATCACACAGCACACACACAGACACACACACACACACACACATACACTGGTCCACTATGTCACTAACTCGGGTGTTTGAAAAGTTACACATGGCCGATTTTTTTTTTTTTTTTTTGTGAAAATTGTAAATTCTGCATCTACGGCACAGTAGGTGTTTAGGATGTGTATTTCATTGCATGGGAACTTTCTTATCGTGTGTGTAAGTGTGTGTGTGTGTTATATAGTGTGACGGGTTAGAGGGGGACACTGAGGATCTTAGTTTAGCCCCAGATGCAGAATTTACAACCACTACAAAACATGTTAAAAAAAAAACACATATTTCTAAGCGCTCCATTGCTAACTGTAACCTTTGAAGCACCTGCATTGAAGATGGAACTCAAATCACTGGATATTTTGATATATATCTATCTCCTTCTGACAGATGCCAAGATTGTTTCCACAGATAGATATTTTTTAATTATACATTGTATCGTTAATTTTACCGTTCTGAATTTTTAATGAGCTCGAAAGGTTATAATAGGACGAGACGCTGAGTCATCTGAAGGCTTCATAAGGAGCATGACGTAGTGAAACAGGCGGCTAGCTACCCCCCGGCTAGCCTCACCAGATGTCTGCTTGTCTATTCATGCAGTGTGCTGTATGTCTCTCTGTTCAACCTTAATGGGAGGCTTTGTGCTTTTTTCTTTAGTCACATCTCCATGGTTTTACAAGTTAGAATCGTTTAGTTTTAACTCATCGCAGGCTGGAGTCGCAAGCTGCTTTTTTTGCTTTTTCATGGCTGGTGGTTATACAGAAATGTTAATGCAGTAAGGACTCAAGACATTAAAGGTGGAGTCAGTGATTCTGGAGAATGCCTGTTGTCTAAATCAGTGAATATCTCCACCCGATCCGCTACCTGTCTGTACTGTGTGTGCTGAAAAAAAAAAATCCAATGTTAATACAGCCTAGGTTTTGTAAACTGGCATGTTGCTGACACCAGATTTATTTTTCAGCGCACATACAGGTAGCGGATTGTGAGGAGATATTCACAGATTTTGACCAAAAGTGATTTTCACAACAAGCGTTCTCTAGAATAACTGACTCAGTGTCATATACTTGGATAATGAAGGTGATTTATGTGAGTTTTTCCAGTTAGGATGTAATCTCTCTTAATACAGGAAATAAAAGTTGAACCAAAGACCAAGACCAGTGCTCCTTTAATAGCAGCATCTCCCTTTGCCGTGACATACCTGATACTAAGTAAATCTCAAGTGTAGAAGCTGCAAGTCATTGTTTCAAGTTTTATGTTTGATACGGAGACCGTGGAATAGCCATATAGATCAGAATCAATGTTCATGCTAGGAAAGATGACATTTAAGATATGCATTTAAATGTTATTTGATTTCAAGCTGGTTTGCATGAGAAGCAGTGAAGTAAACGAAACAAAAGGGGAGATTTAAAAATATATACCAGAAGTTAACCAGGTTTTAAAGCAAGACAGAGGACAGAAAAGTTCAGATTTCATCATTTTAAATTTGCTTGATTGTTATTTGTGTTGATTTTTAAATGCTAAATCACATTTATTTTGTTAATTCACTTGTTTTGATGTTAAAACATTAATTTATTTTGTTGATTTTCAAACATTGTGGGAAAAAAAACTGTCAAACCAAACTTCATAACAAGCCAAACATTGTGAACGCTGTGAGCACACACCTGTGAACTCATGCTACCTGAGCAGTTGGATCTGTACTTCTTCTTGGAACACACACACACACACACGCACGCACAGCACACACACACATCACACACGTTGATTGAGAAATCCTAGTCGTGATTCGTGGCCATTATATTTCACTATAGTATTTTTTTATTTTTTACTTTTCATTTTTTATATTTCTATATATATGCATTTATTTATGGTGCTTTTTATGATGTTTGTTCATAAGCCTTAATTTATTCAGTTGCCATCAATGACAAATAAATTATGAAAATGGAATACACAGATCCTGGTTTTCATTTTTTTTTTTTATAACCAAAAGCAGTTGTTACCCTGCACTGCAAAGCTTGTTGTTTGTGTGTTTTGTCCAATCATGAAAACCACACATGGATACTTCAAAACAAGTTATTTGCTTGTTACATTGTTAAAAATATTCCCAGAAATACTGCTATAAAATTACGTGTACCCAAGATTGCGATAAAATTAAATACAAATTATGTTAATCTACAATATCCCTTTGTCAACAAATCCCATGAAAAAAACCAACAACGTTTAAACAAATTTTAATACTTAACATTGTTCTACTCTTTCTGTTGCACTACACCTCAAACTAAGGATGTAAATCTTAAATAACAGATCACAAAACAAACATTTAAACGTTCTACAAACCAAAAGTAATTTCATAAACAGCAGGGCACCGTAGTTTTCAGCAAACTCAACAGGAGTAAATAGAGCATTTATTGGGGGACTATTTTCAGATGCGGATGAATACATATGTCTATCTAGTGATTTCTTATGGCAGCAGGACAGTGTATATGTGGCAGGCAGCGCCCATGTTAAAACATCTTATAATAGTTTTTTATGGACAACATTTGAGCTTTATGGCACAGAGGAATCAGATGTGTGAGGCTTGAAATATTTGAAAAGACTATGACAATATTTGTAAGTAATGGTTGGATCATAAATTAAATGCATCAATAATAAGTTGATTAAATCGTCAGAAAATTTAACTATTTTGATAATCTCTTCAGTTATCTAACATTCTCCGGTTCCAGCTTTTCAATAGTGAGAATAAATTGATTTTCTTCCTCCTGTCTGAAGTAATTGATTATCTTTGGGTTTTGGAGTGTTGCTAAGACAACGCGAGGATTATGACATCGTGGCAGATGATTTGATAATAAGAATATAATGGTTGATAATTGCAGCTTTAAGCTTTAAGGCATTGTAATAATAATAATTTACACTAGCAGGGTTTGGCTTGGCTTACAACTACAGTCTCTCTATGAAGAGATGTTAAAATCTTGTGTTAAAAATCTTATGTTTGATATTCAATCTCTACATTCTCTGAGTAAACTTTATATTTAGTGACAGACACAGTCAAACCACATGGGATAAAAAAAAAATTGGACATTTAAATCCTACTTTTAGGATGAAATATACAGTATTGTAGCTATAGTGTCCGACCTGACTTTGTTCTGTAGGTAGTTTGCTTTAAAAAGAACTGATTGGCCACTGTATGTTGGTCTGCAAAAACAGTACATGACAATGTCAGTGCTGTTCAACTGGAGCTGTAAACATTCTCAAGTGTTCCCACTCAGACATCTAATTGATTGAGTGATTGAAGCATTTTTAAGGCAACAAACTCGGATACAAACACAGGTGTAGCATTATCATAGCATGCTAGTGGCTAAAGCTGTGTAGCTGTGTAGCATAGCAGCCTCTTGCTTTATTATCTCAAATTACCCAAGTGTCATTTTGGGAACGGCAGCTGCCAAACACCTTGGAAGGGTCTGCTAGCGAAGTCAGTCACCCATGGACCAAATGACCTTTCTGTCCGGATAGGGGGAATAACTTAAAAATAGCATCGCGGCGAGCTTGGACCCCGGACACAGGTAATAACATCATGTAGTGTGTGTGTTGTTTTGAGGACGGCTTCAATGACCACGTTTATATACACAGCATATTCTTATTAAGGGCCATATTCCAGTTAAGACAATATTTTAAATAGGGGGGTAACATGCGCCGCAGCTACGGGAATAATCCCATTTACATGTTGATCAGTATATTCTGAATAAGCCAGAGGCGTGGAGATAGAAGCGTAATAATTCCCGTCCCATCCAATACAAATGTACACTCCTTATGTCATTATCGTTGTCCTGCATTGTTTTATCAGGCGAATCTGAAACCTCTTCTTGTGGTTCTTGTGTTGCATGTTAACAAACTCTATCTTAACAGCCCTAAAACCAAGACAGGCGTCACAAACTGCAACAAATGCCGACAAATTTAGTGCGATTAAGGTGTATGTACATGGCCCCGTGTTGCCATGTGACTAAAATAGGAATACTACAGCTGTCTCAATGGGATTATTGTTTACTGCAAAAATCTTAGTCTGATTAAATTGATCAAAAACTGCACAGAATTTGAACTGGGTTAATTATCGTAATATAACTATGCATGTAAACGTGGTCAATGTCATGTTATGCGTTAAAGAGCGATTCCAGTTTTAGGCGTGTCCTTTGTGCTCCTTGGCGTGCCGCTGAGGGGGCAGCCCCGGGGAGAACGGCTTCAGATACCAAACCCTGTAGGTCAGATGCCACGCCAGCAGGCCGCATATCGTCCCCACTAGCTTATGGGACGGGTCGTGGAAGTAAACAGAGGTACAGGCGAACATCCACACCCAGATGATCACAATGAGATTCAGGGCCACGTACAGTAGGTTCAGCACAGTCTTGGGCAGTGCGGAGATGCTTGCTGTTTTGAGGGAAGCCATGGGTGCCGTCTCTTCGAAAATGAACAGGGCAGAATAGGCTAGAATGAAAGAATGTCCCGATATGTCATAACCGTGCCAGTGGAATCCGGCCCTCCTGCAAGTGATTTTGGATATGAATTCGCTCTTGACGATGTCCATGGCGTGGGTTTCGTAGCAGGAGCCCGTAGCGTCCTCGATGTAGAAGAAAGTCTCGGTGCAGACGTACCACACGGCCGTAGCCACAGCCAGGGAGAGAAGCCGGCGCGACAGGAAGGAAACACTTCTACTGAAGGTGGAGTTAGAGAGCAGGAGGAAGGGAGTCAGCAGGAGCAACGTCCAGCCCCATGAGACCTTGACAAAGTACCTGCCAGAGGGGAAAAGGGGGTTTCCTATTAGCACACACAGATAATAGTAGTATTACAATGGCACAGTTGTGACTAGATTGTCTTATTTGGTGTATCTGATTACCCTGGCCACTTTGAATGGCCTTGTGTCTGAATTGTGCTATAGGAATAAACGTGCCTTGCCTTGCCTATCTACACTCTAAAGTCTGACAGAGTACCTGCAAGAGGGAAAAGGGCGTTCAACATTAGTACGCAGCTTTAGCTTAAATTAAGAGCTTGGTTGACACTACATTCATCATCTTAGCTAAATTCTAAAATCTGTGTCAAAGGCATTCGTTTGTTTGATTACATCTTTAAAGAAAATGTACTCAATAAATGTAATAAAGCTCCTCGAGACCTTGACTACGTACCTGCAAGAGGGAAAGGGAGTTCGACATTAGGACTGAGATAATATTATTATTATAATATGAGCTGAGTTGTGACTACATTCATCGTCTTATTGGACTAGATTGTCTAACCTTGGTGTATTTCATGCCCCTTCAAAGCACTTTGAATGGCCTTGTGTATGAATTGTGCTATAGAAATAAACTTGTGTTAGGAAAAATAACTCTAATTTTAATGATATTATGCCCCCCCCCTCATTAATTGGCATTTACCAATATATAATCATTTAAACAATTGATATATTCTTCACATTTGACTTGAATAAATGTTCTCACTTTTTCCTTGGTGCTTTGGAGACGAGGAGGTGAAACAGCCATAAAAACTAACCTGATTCTACCATAGATAGCAACATTCCTGAGGCCTGATAACGCAAAGGCTTTCAGGCCAAGCAAGACTGGGAGGCTTAACCCAGTCTCTACAGGTCAGCAGAGGACGTCGGGAGAGAGAAGGGGATGATTCTTGAAACCAGATGACAGCAATAAATGCCACTTTGTTTAGAAGATAATAAAACCCCTTGCTGTAGAGAAGGGACTTCACTTTTTGACTTTTTCCTGTCCCAGGAGGATGCATACCTTGTTCTGTGATATCACTTCATTAAACCTCCTCTGATAACTTGGAAACTTTTCTCTATTTCATTCTGTATTTTTGCCTTCCATATTTCCAATAAACGAACACGTATTTTAACATCCTGTTACTTGCCTTGCCTTGCCTATCTAGACTCTAAACTCTGTATCAAAGGCATATTTTGTAATTCATCACTGTTGCATGACATGGACAATATGTCCATCTAGACTAATAGGGATTTTATGAATTAGCCATCTTGTTCTCATCTGTATAATTGTGTGATGAATCACACAATTATACTTGTTTACCGTTGACCTACACTGCTAATAACGCTGCTACTAACTCCATTATAAACACGGAAATCAGAAAATGATGAGATTTTGGACCTTTATGTAAACGACAGGCATAGACTGAATATACAAGAGGCGACAGACAGGTGTAAGCAACAGGTGGACAGACGAGACAGACCATTCAAAAACAACAACGCACTAGCACTACTACTACAGACAGTGACTGGACTACTACTCACACATTGAGGGCGTTTCGGCTACTGCTAAAATACGTCTGTGGCACCAGCTCCAGCTCCTTTAGCATCGACCCCACGGCCGAGAGCAGGAGGAATATCCAGGGGAAGTTCTGTCTCACGGCCGGGATCCTCCATAGCGTCGTCAGGTTGTCCACAATGACATCCACCGCCGCCATGTTTGGACTCAACTGACAAGACGAGGGAGGGAGGGAGGGAGGGAGGGTGACGTCACGGAGGCTACGGGCTCAGCGAATCAATGAGAGCGCTCGGAACGGTCTTCTTCTACTGCGTCTTTTAGGGTGGTTTAAACGGCGGTTAGGTCTGCAGCTGCTTTTTGCCACCAAGTGTACAAAACAGTGTACTACTGTATTCTATTCTATTCTATTCTATTCTATTCTATTCTATCTATCTATCTATCTATCTATCTATCTATCTATCTATCTATCTATCTATCTATCTATCTATCTATCTATCTATCTATCTATCTATCTATCTATCTATCTATCTATCTATCTATCTATCTATCTATCTATCTATCTATCTATCTGTGAGAAACTCAGCTACACAGACAGACAGACACAGACACACAGACACACACACACACGCACGCGCACACACACACACACACACACACACACACACACACACACACACACACACACACACACACACACACACACACACACACACACACACACACACACACACACACACACACACACACACACACACAACACACACACACACACACACACACACACACACACACACACACACACACACACACACACACACACACACACACACACACTGTTTGCTCAGACAGAGCCTCAGAGTGTGACATGTGGAGTAAGCCATGGGGTCAAGGTGTCAGCCTTTATGGCCCAATGCTGACTGCAGAGCTAGAGGCCACATCATCACAGACACACTGTGGACAACGTCTTGCAAAATTTGAGTTGTGTAACTAAATAACTCCTGTTTCTGTGCTGCTGGACAGGAGACAATATTCTACAATCTACAATCATATGCTTATTATACACCGGTTACACTTGCTCATGGAGATATTATGATTTATATGCACGATTCTCATCCTAAAACTTCTTGATAAATACTTGACCCAAAACCAAGGTATTAATTAAAACTATCTAAAAATAGCGTTCTTTTCACTGATGGTCTCGTTTGCTGTTGCAGGTCATTTCTGATGATCAGAGGAAAAATGGGGCTGTTTCATAAACATTTAAAAGTTCCCTGTAGTCTCTTTAAATTAAAGGCCTACTTCACCGGTTGGAATATGAAGGTGTATTGAACTCGGAGATCCTATTTTGTATAAATGTGCAAAAAAAAATTTAATCGGATCATCTTAGCCTGAGAAAAGGCAGAAATTGTGTGTCACTGTCTAACCCTACAGTTTCCTTCTTGTGACATCACAGTAAGGGTTAGGATTAACAGGACAGCTGGGCCAAGGTAAGACTAAGGGAAGACTGAGGGAAGAAAAACCTCATTCATTATATTATAATAGTTATTTTATAATGATAGAACGCTGGTTCCGTATGGGTGAAGTATTCCTTTAAAGGATTAGATAAAACATTAAAAAACGTAATAAGATGCCTAAATGTTCACTGGTTGTGTAAAGTTTATTGATGATGAAAAACTTGCCTCTTGCACAGACAGTCATGAAGACTTAATAGCCTCTGAATGCAGGACAGAGTTTGCCCTTGGTGCACTCTGTCTGACTTGGCAAACAGGCCCGTCTCCTTGAAGTGCAATTTTCCAGGCATGCCTTGTTCCTTGGCTGGTTGTCATTCAATAAGTGATGCCAGCCATTGCAAACATTGGCAGGAGGCATATAAAAACATCTAAATTACCATTAACATAACCATAAAAAAACCTCAAGACATAGCCTACTGTAACACAAAAAAAAATCTGATTTTTAAAATAGTCTTTATACAAAATGTTTAATGCATACAAAACTGGTTACAACATTTCTCTCTGTTGATGCTGGACTGCAGATTTCCCAAATGCAAACACTAGCGGGACACTCTTTTGGAGAATAAAACTCTCGAGTAAATATGAGAACAGGGGTTTAGACCTCAGTAAGTTTCCCAGCAGACGTTTTGGCCGCTCCATCAAAGGGCCGAGGCTTTGCTGTGCTGAGTGGAAAATGTTACTGGGAATTAGAAACGGAAAAATAAATCTTGTCTGACTTACATGGAGCTCTGAAATGATTTCAGCACTACAGCGGAGTAGCTTCCCATTGGCCAGAGTCAGACTATACTGCCAAAGCTGCCAGTTGTAACATTTTTTAGTTTTCCTGGTGATTTGAGCATCTGATTTTCTTCTTCTCACACAATTTTTACAGTGAAGTAATGAGGAATTTGTATACAATTAATATGTTATTAAAATATTTTATGGAGACCACATTTACCTGCATTGTTCAGCAACTTGTGGGCCACAACTACCTACAAAAACAACTTTGATTCATTACCATCTTACAAAGTTGTTGTTGATGATGACTTGAGACCTATGTATACCTTTTTATTACATTTTTTATTTAAGCTTTATTTATATTGGTAGGCCTAATCTCATTGATACACAGGGTCTCATTGTCAAGAGAGCATTCATTTAAAGTTGTGTTTTTGGATTCATACATAAAAGCCCAATATTCCCTCTCCTTTCAGCTCTGTTTTGGTCTCCACCTCCCCATGAGGTAAATATCTTTATATTTATCCACTATATGTTCACCAGCTAGTCTGTTACTGTGTCTCTCTTCTGTTATGTCCTGAGAAAGTCATCAGATGTTTTGTTGCTGTAAACGGCAGCTTACATCAACTATAAAGCATTGATGAGAGCGATGACAGTAAATCAGACCAGTAAAAGTCCTTAACCCCTAAGAAAACAATAAGATAGGACCATAGATAGTAGGATAGGACACACTGCTAAAACGCTCTGTAAAAGCTGAGAGGAACTGCAGAGTCAGATTTAATGTTGGGTTCATCATTACCAGCGTCCCGTTGTAAATATAAAAAAGTATTGATTACATCATGAATCTGCTGCTGCACATTTAGGGGCAAATGTTCCCCTTGTCACCTCCGGCCCCTCAAATATATCGGCGTACAGTCCAGTCGGGAGTCGGGACGGGGTGTGTTTAACGTTCCCCTTGGAGTTCTCCTCTTTAGCTTCCACACACCACAAGGTCACAGCTGAGATTTTGATATCAGACAAGCATTTAAGTCTAAGCCAAAAACATTTCTATTTTATATTGCCTCTCAATAATTAAACTGTAATATTACATTTTATTTGCTGCCGCTTTTCTGAAGACTCAAGGACACCCCCAACAGCAAAAGCCTACAAATAGAATACCATACCATAAAACATTAAAAAAAGCACTTAACAATAGAAATAAATAAAAATAGAATGCAGTGATTTCATAGTGTGAATAAATATATATATATATATTTTTTTGATTGTTTTGTGTGTAAATCTGTAAATCACTTTGTGTAGGAAATGTGTTACTACAAATAAAGTTCCCTTTGACTTGTGAGGAAACGCCTGCAGAGTCTATAACCAGACAGATGATGATCAAGCTGTGAAGGGCGAGGGAGAGATGGAGAGAGGAGAGAGAGAAAGAGAGGGAGAGAAAGGAGAGAGAGAGGGAGAGAGAGAGAGAGAGGGAGAGGAGAGAGAGAGAAAGAGAAGGAGAGAGGGAGAGAGAGAAGGAGAGAGAGAGGGAGAGAGGAGAGAGAGAAGAGAGAGAGGGGAAAGAGAGGGAGGGGAGAGAGAGAGAGGGAGAGGGTTGTGTCTGGGAGAACCGTCTGTTTTAAGAATCCTCCTCTTCCTCCTGATCCGACCCGTTTCAGACTGATCGTCAGAACATTTCCTGATTCTTTCCTGTATAAACATCCACTGTTACCACCAGGAAACTGCTGTGTGTTTTAGTGTTTAAAGTTATTGCAATTCTTCTGGCTGTGTGTGTGTGTGTGTGTGTGTGTGTGTGTGTGTGTGTGTGTGTGTGTGTGTGTTGTATTGTTGTGTGTGTGTGTGTGTGTGTGTGTGTGTGTGTGTGTGATTGTCATGACATTTTGTTCAAGTTTCAAGTGTTTTTTGTTAAAATCAGGTTGACACAGGGTCAGAAATACAATGAGATGTACTGGACAAGAGTCAAGTCTACTCAGCATTTTAAGAATAAAGGAAATATAAACTTATGGCATATATTACAGTAAAGTAAAAATATAACATACATTTGTGCGTTCCCTCTACTTAAATATATATTTCCTTTATATTTTCTGATATCAGATTTCATACTCAAAAGACGATGAACCATAATGAATTTCTTGACCTCTTGACTCTCCCTGTGGCGCCATCAGCCGGTCAGACTTTATACTTATGAATCAAAATCTCTCCAAGATGGAAATGTATTTATGAGAGAAATGTCTCGCCAACTATCCAACAGATTGATCATGAAATTTTATTCAGTTATTCGTAGACAACATTCAGTTTGGTGATCCATGAACTTATTTATATCTTTATCAGTTTATTTTATATTTATTCATTTTACACTCCTATCTATAGGCTACCAGCAAAAAACAGCAATTTGTCCTGTCCTCTTAACCTGTTACATTCTGTATGTCACGGACAGATTTCCAGTAAATTTACTCTCCGGCTGCAGCGTTTGACCTTTTCCTTTTCCTTCAGAAAATCTTTTATTATCCCAAAGGAATTTCCCCAAATGTTCTCTGCTCCGGGGGCCAGTAGGCTGTTCAAACCGTCTACACCATCCACCATCTGTCACTGCGACACCTGACGCATACGTTTTATATTGCTGCTTAAAGCTATAGTGTGTAACTTTGTACGTAGGTTACATTCAAGCCATCGCATAAGTGGACACACAAGTTGATTAAGCCGATCAGCTCCACAAAACTCTCTGGTTGCGTTCCGAATCGCATACTCTTTCTTTTTTCTATTCTACATACTACATCCGACGATAAAAAGAATCTAGGATGCAGTAGGCATACTATTACAGGGCATACATACATTCATATGAGGCTTCGTCGATGTGACGTCACTTCCACGTGCGCACTGGATTGTGGGTCAGAATTGCCCAAATAGGATGCAGTTTTCAACACTAACAATCTTGGCCCATGAAGTAGGACATCGGGTACTTCTAACCATCCTAAATCTGGCCACAAGAATCGGGACATCCTAAATCTTCTTTCTACATACTATATAGTAGAAAGTATGCGATTCGGAACGCAACCTCTCTGTATTTCTCAGTATGGCAGTGTTTACAAACTGTTGTCGCCCCTGACACTGGTGCAGGAGCTCAGAAAAATCCCAAGAAGAGCCCAAGAAATATTTCAGTTGTTGACTTTACTGCTAAAAGAAAACTGGACGTACAGCAGCAGCAGGTATGAAATCCATTGCGCGATCACTGGAGGCTTTACCTCATGTAGATGCCAGGACAAACTCAGAATTCCTTATGGGGGCAACATAAGTTACGTACTATATCTTTAACATTTCTCCCCTCTTTGATGTGCGATGATAGAAATATGAACAAACTGACAAAACTGACATGTATGTGGCCATTGCTAAATATAAACGTCCGATCCATCTTACATGTGCCAACGTGTTCACTTTCTGCACCAAAGATATGACCAAAATCAAGCTGTTAAAAACTATAAGTTTATACGGAATTTATAGGAACTTATTTCTTATTTATTTGATAAGAAATAAGGAATAAATGCCACTCCTCCTAACAATAAAAAATATACAGAAATGAAATGATACAGAAATATAGACAAAAATAGAGTAAAAAATCCCTTTATGTTGACAGCTGACATGTGAGATATGTGAGTTCAAGGGGTCAAGTTCAAAGCCCTTCCAGTGAACCTGAGGTTTGTGTTGACCCTGAGTTTCAAAGACTCTTTGATGATGAAACTCTCTGAGAGTTTTAGACACAAACGCACGATGTCTGACAGGAGTCTGCTGAGATGAGTGGACATGGGCTGAGAGTCTTTGAAGGGTCGACTTCAGAGAAAGAGAGAGAGAGAGAGAGAGAGAGAGGGGGAGATGGAGAGAGAGGGAGAGAGAACGCGAGAGAGGGAGAGAGAGAGATGGAGAGAGAGATGGAGAGAGAGAGGGAGAGAGAGAGAGGGAGAGAGAGAGAGAGAGAGGGAGAGAGAGATAGATAGAGAGAGAGAGAGAGATGGAGAGAGAGAGAACGCGAGAGAGGGAGAGAAAGAGAAAGACAGAGAGAGAAAGAGATAGAGAGAGGGAGCACACCTGAGGAACTATCAGTGTTGAGGAGGCTACTTTGAAAGTTGTTAAGTTTGGTTAACAAAAGCTTGACTACAAAAGTAGTTCAAACTAGCCTACTTTGTGAAATAAATATCAAATTGACGATACCATACGATAAGATACTACTTTACTGTCAGAGTCTGAAATGTGTCTCGGCAGACACTGTACTGGATCTGAAAACATATGGATACCTAAAAATAATTTTCATAATGCATCTTCAGCTTTCATTAAACGTTTTTTAAACATTGTTAAGAGCATTGCTATATAAATAAAGTTTATTATTTCTATTTCACTCTCCTGTGGATCTCATATGTCTGGTCCCTTTAACCCCATTAACACCAGTGTAGCAGAAGTACAGGTGGTGTGTGAGTGAGTGAGACTGGGTTGAGTCAGTCAGTATATGGAGCAGAGCGGTAGCCTGTGTACCTTGGCCCGGTCCCTCAGTCTCTTGTTAGAGCATATTACACATGGCAGAGGATCTGTGCTCGCTTCCTGGAACCCACAACAGCTGGAGACGGGCGCTGACGGCAGCCATTTCTTCTTTAATATGCTCCACACTGCTCTGCCCGGTGTGTGTGTGTGTGTGTGTGTGTGTGTGTGTGTGTGTGTGTGTGTGTGTGTGTGTGTGTGGTGTTGTGTGTGTGTGTGTGTGTGTGTGTGTGTGTGTGTGTGTGTCTGAGGCTTATTTAAACATTTATTTGGGTTTTATTGAAACAACTCAAAGGAGGTCATGGGGCCAGACCAAACAGGAAGCCTAAATCTCTCTAATAAAAAGGCTTCAAAACGTCAGAGTGACCTACATATCATTTGAAATAAAGAAACTGGGTGACATTTTATTTTTACACTTCTATTTAGCATTTTAGCATAGAACATATATATTTTATAACACCCTTTAATGTAGATATGAGCATATTATGAAGGTCTTGTTATGTGTTTTTAAATCAGACTTGGTAGAAATGGAATCTAATATTATGTTTTAATAAGTGTATAATCGCATGTTTTTTCATTACCTTAGAATGAGCCTTTTACATAAGAGCGGGACGATCCGCCATGTTGCACCGCCATGTTTTACATACACCTGTTGGAAGACCAAGAAGAAGTACTGTATAACTAAATACATCTTCACTTTATCACTTGATATTGTGGAAAGACTTGAGGTGGATGCTCTTGACTTTATTCCAGTTTTAATGCATTCTAAAGTTAAATGATAAGTAAGATTGATTTAAAGGTAAACGGTAACTGATCTTTTCAATAAAACCCCATCAGACATGACGAATCTATAAAAATATGAAGCAGTAAAATATTTCATGATTGCGATTTCTGCTCTGAAAAGTAATTTCCTGTGGTTATGATTTTCTCTTCAGCACAATGAAAGAAAGAGTGAAAGAAAGAGACAGAGAGAAAGAGAGAGAGAAAGGAATACAGACTGTAAGTGTGTAAGAATGAGAAAGAGAAAGGTTAGGAGTACAGGAGGGTTTTTTGTGCGTCAGAAACTGTCTGGGCTCGAGACCCTGCAGTTAAAACTGTCTGCCACACAAGACTTACCGGCTTTATTTGCAAAGGCTCGTGTTGGAGTGAGGTGGGTCTCTCTCTGTCTCTCTCTGTCTCTGGCTCTGTGAAAGGATCCACTCATGAAGGTAAGACTCTCAGCTTTTCAATACTTTCCTGTATGAAATATGTTGCAGATATGTTATTACTTGTTGATTGATTACAAATGTGGATTTTTTTTAGATTTTTTATTGCATGCATTTATTGTATTAAGGACATTTTTGCAGAAAAGTTAGTTCATATTGTGTGGACAATCAGTCAAGTATATCAATAACATAACTACCATATTTCTAACCTTCATTATTTACATATTTCTAATCTTCACTCTCCCATTTATAGATGTTGGGGTAATATCTCATGTTTCTGATTAATCTATTAAGGAGCTAGTTGCATTTTGGAGCAGGAAGCATAAATAGCCTACATGTTAGTGCCAGAAGAAAGTATGATAAATATGCAGTGACGACTTGCTATGATGTGCCTATCTGCAGCTTCCCTCATCTCTATGGAGTGCTATAGTACTTTATGAACAAATCCTTCTGTGATAACCTTCATAACAGTGCTAAGAATGATTATGGAAAGTTTAGTTGATGTAAGTGCTAGAAGTGGATGTTGGTGGTTAAAAAAAAAACTAATGTTGAGATAATGGTCATTAAAGGTCGCTGTATAGGAGAAAGATACTACCAGCCAATGTTTAATATAATAAAAACCTAAATGCACATTTTGGATCTTTTATTTAGTATGAAAGAAAACATGTTATGGAAGCAAAATAGTCCAAACATCTCAAAATGTACCAGTGTTTGAGAGAAAGATTCTGCCTGCCTTGTCTCGCCTTAAAATCACACCAAGTTAATGATGCACCTGTTTTACTGTTTTCAATCTGAAATGAGTTGACTCTGCTGCACCCATTCATTCAACTATCTCCTCTCAGAGTTGAATTGGAAAGATAATGGAATGTTTAGTTGAGATTTGTGGTCTTAATTTAAACTAAATAATTAATTTTAGATAATGGCCCTGAAGATGGTTGTATAGGAGAAATGTTTAGACGCAAATAGACAAGGTTTAGTACATTTAACACTAGTTTAATGAAAGAAGAAATCTTACGGAAGCAATATAGCCAAAAATCTCAAAATTGACCATTGCTTGTTCTTCTCAGAGTTGTTCAGGGACGTGCTTCAGCCTCCTCCTGTGCGGGACACCCATGGGTGCTGCCTGTTTCCAGCTGCTGTTGGCTGCCACCCTGTGGACGCTGGATGCTGCTGCGGTGCTGACGAGCTCCACAGAGCCTCTCAACATGACCCAGGCTGGAGCAGACACCCAGCCCCACTTCAGGGCTCCCTCTGGGGCAGTGGGTGCTCCTGTGAGTGCCCCAAGAACCAGACGCAAACGAGCCATTACAAACAGAGAGATGAATGCTCTGCTGGACTATCACAACGGGTCAGGATCACAGGTCTTCCCCCCCGCAGCTAATATGGAATACATGGTGAGGACACACACACACACACACACACACACACACACACCAAACAAAAACATCCTTAGAATTATATTGGATTGGAAATAACCTCTATGTTCAAGTGAGAGCCTTAATCATAAAAAGCGCACAGGAACACATAATGATACTAATCATTCAAATGCACGATTTGTTTTATGACATCAACTCTTCAAAGTCAGAGACACAGAGAGGCTGTTTCACATGAGAATCATAGAATCTATATATCATATCCTGAGGTCATACTTTAACAGAACACATTGTTCTTTTAGTTCATGGTGAGTTTATCATATCAATTGTAAAGGTAGAAGGCAGTAGTGTTTTGGTTTAGTTTACTGTGAGGAAAGAGCAGAGTTGATTTTTACTGTTTTTAACTAAGCAAACCCTGTCTTTGTCTTGGTTCTTTAGCTGTGGGACGCGGGTCTGGCTAAGTCAGCCGACTCCTGGGCTTCACAATGCATCTGGGACCACGGACCAACACACGCCATGAAATACCTGGGACAGAACCTCTCTATCACCTCAGGAAGGTACAGTATAAAATATTACTGATAATACAGATTTAAAGGAGAGTCAGTCAATTCTGTAGAACGAATGTTGTCAAGAATCGCTTTTGGTCAAAATCGTTAATTTCATCCTCACGACCTGCTACCTGTCCGTACTGTGTGTGCCTGAAACAAAAACCTGTTGTTTAATACACAGCCTTGGCTCTGTACACGGGCATCTTGCTTAGCTACTGTTGGCCTCTTTGTTGATACCTTTCAGGCATAGGCTTATGTATCAACACCAGATTTCTTTACATACGACAGTAATGGACAGGATTGCGGACTGATGAGATAATTATCATGATTTTGACAACAAGCATTCTCCAGAATCACTGACTCCACCTTTCAAATGATTCAAAAAACAAAATCTCATAGAGATATTTTATAACTATATGGATGAATAATTGTGTGAATGAACATTCCAGGTATAAGAGCATCACTGATCTGGTGCGGTCCTGGTCCGATGAGAGGAAACACTTCTCCTTCCCCAACAGATGCACTGGCTCAGTCTGCTCTCACTACACACAGGTACAGTGGACTGCAGGTCGGCTTTCTGTTTTACAGTTTGGATGGATTTGTTCATTCAAAGAGATATTAGAGGGACTCCATTTCCTAAACAATGGTGTAACTATGGCACAGTCTAATAAAGACTCAATAAACTCCCTTTTAAAAATGACAACAGTGTTGCAATCTAGACTTTCCCACTAGATGACAACAAAAACATGTTTATTACACAAGGCATCTTCCTGGTCCTACATAGTTTCATAACAAAGCTTGGCTCAGTATAGTGTTTCCTGGTACATGTGATTCCTGCATAGGGTGTGGCTCTCATAGGCAGACTATAGTTATTTATTGTCCAAATCAGCCGAGTTCTGCTTTGTTTCTTTAAAAAGGACGTATTATACACATTTTTCAAGATCTTTGGTAAACTGTGCCTCTTGCCCTCTGTATTCTCTGTATTTTCTGCATTCTTTCAAATACATACAGTATTTTTAAATGGACATATTTATGGTTTCAACATATGGATATTAACATGAATATGTGTCTTGTCTCTCAGATGGTCTGGGCGAGCAGCAGCAGAGTGGGCTGTGCGGTGAGGAGATGCTCCAACATGCAGGTGTTTGGAAGCAGCTGGAGGGAGGCCACGCTGCTCGTCTGCAACTACTCTATCAAGTAAGGATAAAATAAAAGAATTATTTGTCTTTTTTTATTCTTATTCACTCAAATGCACTAGTTAAATAGCTAGATTCACCCTAATAAAGTAAGCTATGAAAAGGACTTTCTGTATTTCCCAAAAATTATGGACCTGCCTTGTACTTTACAATACTAGTATGAATTCCATAACAAAGGTAATCAAATCTAAATTTCCAAGACCATTTGACACAATATAAACCTTTCAGGGTCCCTCTTGATCTGGGCCAATAAAAAGGCAAATGCTCAATTCCCCAGCTTTTTATATACTGTTGTGTACAATATGTCATGGTATACTAGTATTTTATTACTCTATAAAAACAATTTGATCTGTACAAAACTGAAACCACACACAAAAATGTTTTTGAATTTCTTTATTGATCATTGAGATATTCAAGAAGAAAAAACAACTCAAAACACTTTTCAGACAGACAGTATAAATGGTAAAATTTTATTTAAAACACACAGAAATATCTCGACGAATTATGTACACAAGTCTTATTTTACACAGAATCCAATGTTCCAAAGGAAATAAAAAACCCATATAAAAATGATTCCTCTTTGACTTCCAAAACACATTCAAAACAGATAATTACATATATGTTCCTTTTAGATAATTTTCCTTCTTCAAACCTATCTATACATTGAAATGGGAACAGTGAGAATAGATGCATAATTCCAATTGTAATTTACAATAGCTCTATATACTATTGTTTTAACTACCGTGTCCTTTGTGTTTTTCAGAGGGAACTGGGTTGGAGAGGCGCCCTATAAGAGCGGGAAGCCTTGCTCTGTGTGTCCTCCAGCTACGGAGGGTCCTGCTGGAGGAACCAGTGCTCACCAAACACTAAACACAAGAGACTCTCTAGATATTAACATTACTTAATAAGGTTTATTCAAATGTGTTTTTATATTGGGAGATAAGTTCACAACCAGGCCATGTCTACACGTACACGGGTATTTTGGTAACTGTATCTTTTTCATTTTTTTAAAATTGTGTGTGTGTTTTTCGGCCTTTGTTTGGCCTGTGTACTGAGAGATGTATATTCAAAAAACGTTGTGTGTACGGGAATTTTTGAAAACTGAAGGGGTGAAAATGATTGTTTTAAAATATCCGTGATGTGTAGACATGGCAACGGTGTATCGTCTCCATGCATCTGTCCAGTTACCACTATTTTCACAAGTAAATGTTTATTAACGACTGTTTCACGTACAGTATGGGTCGATATGGTGATATTTTTATATTTTGTTTTCTCCTTATGTCACTAGTAGAATATTGTTGAAACTAAAATTTCTTTTATTGGGTTAAATTGTTGCCTTATCTTTAAACTTCTTAAGAGTTTTGCACTGTTTATTATGTATTATTGAGGCATTGACCAAAAATGAAGCACTTTTGTTGTACAGATGAAACTTTTTAGATATATTTTTGGATATTTTTTCTATGTTCAGTGTAAAAAAAATATATTCCTTCAGTGAACTCCGATGTGTCTTTTTTGTCTGAATGAACATTAATGAAGCTATAAATAACTGATGGCGCTGTATATGCTTTTAAATAATATGCTTTTCCATACTTGTGTTTATTCAATACTGCAGTAGTGGTTTGTTTCACCTCATTGCGTCCCTACAGTGGCTCCTCTGAGGCGTTCTGTGCCATAAAACATGCTCTAATGCAGCTTTTATGGCCTCAAATATGAGGGAATCAACTGTGAGTCCCATCCAATGATGCTGCTGCTGCACACTCATAGTTGACACACACACACACACACACACACACACACACACACACACACCACACACACACACACACACACACACCACACACACACACACTACAGCACAACTTACAATCAGACACACAAACACACACATCAACTCAGACACCCAACTTCCAAACATAACTGAAGCACAACACACACCAACAAACAACATCCATACAGAGACAACACACACACCCCTCCCACACCACACACACACCAACAGACAGACAGACAGACACACACACACAGACGACAGACAGACAGACAGACAGACAGACAGACAGACAGACACACACACACAACAGACCCGACAGACAGACAGACAGACAGACAGACAGACAGACAGACAGACACACACACAAAGCAAAAATGTGTCATTCCCCAAAATTATTAATGATCAAACTATCCAGTAATAGACTGCAAAACACAGTGACACATCCTGAATATGTCATCATATCAAAGTCAATCATTATTTCACCACAATGACTTAATTAGTAAACTGTTTTCCTGTATGGATTGGATTAGGCTGCATTATGCAATATTTGCCTTATTGTAACAGGTGTAACATTCCAATTTCCGCCAGGTGAAATAACATCTTAGAATCTAGTTTTCAGTGGGTGTCTCTCACTCTCTATGCACATTGCGAGGTGATTCATGCCTGAGTTTCATAATAACTGACAGGCAGGCAAGCAGTGACCAACTTTTTCCCCTTTCAGTCAAAACAAAACCAATGACGTCTTTCAAATCATACACACAAGCGTTTTCCCCTGCCACCCACAAAGTACATTCTCCACTCCTCACACACCCACCCTCTCTGTCAATTTTTTCTTTAAACAAACTAACTTTCTCATTCAATAATCTGACTCATTCTTAATCTGTACGTGTTGTAAAAAAAAAAAATGAGATGAGAAAGAAAAGAAGGGAGAAGCGAGCTTTTTATATTTTTATGTCTATTTGAGTTTCTATCATCATGTTGCCCTTGGTTACAGCTGCCTGCTATATAGAATGGTGTCTGTCCATATGACTGAGAAGCCTGGTTACTGTTTAACCTTCTCCACCCACATTTGCCCAGATTAGGAAAATCAATAAGATAACAGGAGCAACGCCGGCCAGGCCTTACCTTGCACCAACAACACTCTTCTCACACTATACAGCAGCCCTGCAACCCTGCGCCAAAAAACTTTTTTTTACACTACACCTACGGAGAAAAAAAAAAGGATTTTAAAATTTCAAACGACAAATGCTTGAAGGGAAGCTGAAGACGAGATGGTCAATGTAAACAAGCAAGTCAGTTCAAGTATGGAGGAGTCTACATTAGGTGAGTACATACTTTGTTATTTTGTGTATGTGTGTGTGTGGTTTTTGGTAACATGTTTTTTAGTGGGAAGAGAATTTTTTTTTCCTCGAGTGCAGCTGCTATCTTTCTTCCTCTTTAGCTCGTTCGTTGGTGTGTGCGGTCGTGTGGCTCAAAAGCTTAGCCAGGATCACAACAGGTTGAGTGTGTTAAAACATGGTCGCCATTTTTCACACGGCTGGCAGTGTAATCCAGGAGGTGTGTCAGAGATATGGAGGCTGTTAAAACTATAGGGCCATGGGAGCCGGGCAAGATGGTGATGACGGCTCAGAAAGTTTGTGAGTTGTCAGAGCAGGTATTTCTTTGTATGAATTGGATATGTATATATCTTACACCATGTGAATGAATAGGGTTAGATTGTTTTTTGGTGTATGTATTCCTAGTCCTTTTAGTAGTTAAAGGAAGATTTAATTTAGTGTTATGTTGTTGGTACAGAGAAGCTGCATGAAGACAGATGTATTTATTTGGTCTTGGTGGAGAGAAGTACCTATTATTTTCTTTTAAATATTTATGAAACAGTCTAATTTTTCCTCTGATGATCATGAATAACCTGTAACAGCAAACAAGGCCATCGGCGAAAATAATGGACACTTAGACAAGTAGTATATTAGTAGTAGTATACATTGGGAATATTCAAGTAAAGTACAAGGATGTCAAAATTGTAGTCAAGTAACATAGTCAAGAAAAATGTATGATAAATCTATGTCACTTTCCATCAGTGTTTATCGTAGGCCTGTGGTGCTGAAAACACTATTTCTGTGGAGTCAAATTCACTGTGAAAAACCTTCGATATAAAAGTAAAGATGAAAGTTTGATATAGGTTACATGTCGCTATGGCTACAAGACATGATGCTGTACAAACGAGCACAGTGAACTATGTCAGTCTCATCTCTCTTCATGTGCTGATACGTCGGTTCACTATGTGTGTGTCTGTGTGTGTGTGTCTGTGTGTGTGTGTGTGTGTGTGTCTGTGTGTGTGAGTGAGTGAGTGAGTGAGTGAGTGTGTGTGTGTGTGTGTGTGTGTGTGGGTGTGTGTACTATTTAAATGAAAATAAAGGCCTCACTGTACTAGCTCTCACAGTTGATGGGGTTTTGTATGTTGGTCATTCTACCATTTGCATTGCACAACATGTGTGAAGATGCAAATTCAATTTCTTTGGCCCAATGAGTGAAAAAAAAATGGCTGAACAATTGTTTTTTCTTGAACAGAAGCTGCTGTGGTCCATGTAACTCTGTGGCACTAAACATTTTAAGAAAGAGTGATGGTTTACCTTCTCCTGAATATTTTTCTTCATATTTTCAAATGCCATCTGAGGCGTTAGCTCGTATGGTTAACAAATCCAACAATGAATTAATCATTACTACTGAACACACACTGTGTTTATCTGAAGCATGTCATGACATTTTACTCAATATTATTATAATGGGATAATTAGAAACACAACATGTTCCTTTATTATGATGAACATGGACACTGTTTAGTTTGACTTAATCCCCGACACACACACACACACGCATGCACGCACGCACGCACACACACACACACACACACACACACACACACACACACACACACACACACACACACCACACACCACACACACACACACACACACACACACACACACAACCCTCCTGCTGCTATGAATACTCACTAAAGCAACATGTGTGTATTAATCCACTGCAGAAAATAGTCCCCCACAGAAACGCTGCCTTCCTTCCTATTTGTGTAACAACATGTGATATAAACTGCAGTGCCCGATGAACGTTAATAAATATATTCATGACCCTTTTATACCTAAAAGATTTTGGTTAGAGAAGTGACAGAGTACTGATAGATGGCCTAAGATATTGATTATTTTTGGTATTTATCATAGTTATTGTTTCCTTTAAATATGGGAACTGCTATAAATGGAGTTCCGACAATACATTTAGCAGACGTTTTTATCCAAAGCGACATACAATTTGAGCACACCGATCATACACCGATAGCAGCAGCTACCACGCAGGGTGCAAGCTAACTATCAGGAGCAATTTAGGGTTCAGTGTCTAGCCCAGGGACAAGACACTGAACCCTACCCACTGAGCTACATCACCCCCATACTATAGATGAAGCACAGGATGCAGTGTTCATGTTGTATTTAGTGGATAGTCAGACATTTCTTTGTTTTGATTATAAAATGCACCTGACTTTCAAACCCAGTGAGGATTACATTGCTCTCTGTTTAACCACCTCTTCCATCCATGACCAAAACACTGTCTAATTGCAAAGCCAAAGTCCCTCGTTTATGCTGTTTTTTTTTATTTACAATAGCAGCATTTTCCTGAAGGATTTGTTTACCCACTACAGTACAGAATATCCTAAACAAATGTTCCAAAACCAGGAACATTTATGTTACAAATGCATTCTCTGGCAGCCTGCTACGTTAAGCTCCCTTTTGGCCTAGATCGGTTTGTCCTGCACTATGCTGCTTTGTCCAAACAAGCTGCAAAACACTGTTCAGTTTGCTTCAAGACTCTGATGACATCTAAGCTACTGTTGGTCTGGTACTATTGTCCAAGACAGCCTTTTTATTTAAAGATGGAGTCAGAGATTCTTGAGAATGCTTGTTGTCAAAATCCATTTTTTGTCAAAATCAGTGAATATCTCCTCACGATGTGCTACTTGTCTGTACTGTGTGTGCACAGAAAATAAAATCTGGTGTTGATACATAGCATAGGCTCTGTAAACGGGTATGTAAACAAAGGGGACCCACCATAGTTAGCAACATGTCCGTAGAGCCTAGGCTGTGTATCACACTGGATTTTTTTTTTCATTTCATTTATTATTACGGCTCACGCCATAGCACATGGCATGGAGCACACAATTCAAATTAAATCATTACAAAACAATGGTGTACGGCAAGGACAAAACAAAAACAAAACAAAACAAAAACATTACTTAAACAATGGCAGGACATTTCTCAGAAGGCTCCTGTTTTAGGCACATACAGTGCAGATAAGTAGCATATTGTGAGGAGATATTCACTGATTTTGACTTAAAAGTGATTTTGACTAAGAGCATTCTCCAAAATTGCTGACTTCACTTTTAATTCCTCTATAGACTCAACTACTAACCCAAACTGCCAAACGTTCCAGTAAATCTCATGTACAACACACATAACTTTGTGCAGACAGACACATGGGATTAATTGCTCAACGGTCAAAACCTGAACAAACTCCAGAGCCGCGCATGTCGGCTGTATCACTGGGTGAATGTAAACATGACAGCAGCCGCTCAACAGCTCAACAGCTCCTCAGGGGGAGATCGTCTGTTTGCTTACAAAGCCGAATCACTAGACAGGCACGAGAGAGACCAGGCCCCTCCATACCCTTTTGTGTGATAGCTGTCAGTACTAGTCAGTAAGAGAATTACTTGACGAATACAGTGGGAAGAATATATAACACTTAAAATTCAGTTTTCTCTGTAGTTTTAATGGTTGTTCTGCAGTGTTTAAGATTTTGAATTTCATGTGGTCAACCTACCTAGGTAATATCGTTAATCAAGGTTAAAAATGAACTGAACTTGACTCCAATATAATAATCATAATTTAGTAATTTCCAAAACACTCACAAACACAACAACTTCAAAAGGCCAAAAGACATTATGATTATTGAGGCATGGGAGATCAATAATGTTCGTAGCATTTATGTCACATGGGAGCTGCTGTATGGATGAAGATTTGTCACAAGAAGAGCCTGATACAGAACCTTAAATATAAAAAAAATAGTTTTAGTATGTACCCCCCCCCCTGTCCTTCAAATGTTAATCAAATTAACTCAAAATAAGTCCGATTTTGAACAGAATGGGCCCCGATAATGCATCAAAATAAATATTATCGTTGGATTCAATCATATAACAACCATAGTGTGACCTTAAAGGTGGAGTCAGTGATTCTGGAGAATGCTTGTTGTCAAAATCCCTGTTTGTCAAAATCAGTGAATATCTCCTCACGATCCGCCACACAGTACGGACAGGTAGCGGATCATGAGGAGATATTTACTGATTTTGACAACAAGCGTTCACCAAAATCACTGACTCCACCTTTAATAAGCTGCTTACACATCACAAAGTCTGTACGTAGGCAGATGTTTATTTGATTGATTTGATACTTAATCATCTGGATGATCTGATTGCTAAGATACTGCTTGGGTTCAACTACTAACTGTGACAATGGTGAAGTGCTTTTATTTCCCTTAAACCAGCTTGTGACAAAGTATTAAGCTAGTCTTATCGTTATTTACAGCAAAATGTCCTGGCAAAATCACTCAGCTAATGAAGTGGACATGAATCTGCACTGTAATAAAACATATCCACCATCTCCATCTAACCAAAGGCCCAATTAGCCTTGTTTGTATGCAGGTCTATGTATTACACACTGTTCACTTGACACTATTAATCCTGGTGTGTTCAAGTCTCCAATCAAATCTCATTGTGACAGGCATTAGTGGGGGGATTATCCCTGTGTGCTGCTGTGGGCCCTTTACAGCTGGGCCCAATAGCCCCCAGTTTAAACAGCAACTATCCAGTAACATTGTAGTGTTATAGTAGGGGCCGTGCTTTGGTTTACTCATACCCAGCTTTGCTTCAGTCTGGCTGGGGTTGAGAGAGCGGATGGGGGTCACTCGGCACCTGGCCCGGGCACTGTCAGGGCGCGGGCTGTAGAGGGATGTACGGGCAGGATGGGACACTGCAACAACACTTCACCAACACAGGTAAACAGACACAGGCTACAGGGGGAACTTTTGAGTATTTAGATGATTTTACTGTTATTTTGAGATTATTCTTTGTTATGTTTGATTGTACTGCAATCTATCTTGGCTAGGACACTTTTGGAAAAATAGATTTTTAGTCTCTATGAGGTATTCTTTTCCTGGTTAAATAAAAGTTTAATAAAAAAAGAAAGAAAGAAAAATTCCAGAATCAAGGGCGAACAACAAGTTAAAAACTATGGAGCTGTGAAGAGTAAATCTGATGAGACGCTTAAAGTTTGAACAGTTATTATGAATACAGCAGTGGGTTTGGGTTGTGTTTGTGGACAAATGCAAGAGAGGCCACAGAAGGACTTTAACATTTTAAGCTTCTTGGTTAAAAACACAAGAGTACAGTGTCAACATTTAAGGACTTCAAGGTGGAATACTGGCAAGTTACAACATCTATTTGAGTTGTTTGGGAACTTTCGAGTGTGTAGATTATTCCTGAATATGGAAACAACAAGCTAAACCTTGGAGCTGGTGAGTGTAAAGCTGCTGAGATTATAAAAGATGGAACACAGTTAAAAGGAATACAGCAGTGCGTTGTGTTTGTGGTTTACTACCGCTTGAATCTTTCAAAATAAAAGTGTTGTTGAACTGTTTTGAGAGAGGAAAGTTAAGTTAGTTATCTTATTTGTCAGTTGTACACGAGGCACATTGAATTTGTCTTTTCGCATATCCCTCTCAGTTACACACTTCGAGGTGACAGAGCCAGGTCAGCCGCAGTACAGCGCCCTGGACAGTTTTGGGGTAAGTGTCTTGCTCAAGGACACAATGTAGAGATGGTGGCACCGTAGACACAATACCAGCCTCTGCTAGTTTCGACTCACACCCTCTTGTCGGTTGACGGGATCGAACCAGCGGTTATGGTCGGCCACCTTTACCTCTAGGCCATCTACCACCAAAGCTCTAACTGTCGACTGTTTACAAAAGCTGTCTCAAAAGAGGGAACATTTTAGTGTCAAATGTTGAATACAGATTCATGTTTTTTAAGTAAAATTCTCCACACAATCCCAGTTATTGTATTATACTGTTTATAATTAATATTCTTAATGAGTGATTCAACCGTTTGTGGTTTAAACATCTAGTATTTGCAGTGCATTGAGTGTGGACTTGAGTGTGTGGCCGTGTGACCACATGATGGCAGTAGAAAGTAGTGATTTCATATTGTATCTCTGCGTTCCAAATCACATACTCTTTCTTTTTACTAGTACACACTACATACTAAAGAACAGAAGAGTATTAGGGCCACAGGAGATAAACAAAACTCAGATAAGGAGGATTTGACATGCATGAATTTGGACATCCTAAATCTTTTTCTAGCATACTAAATAGTAGGGAAGTGTGCGAATCGGAACGCAGGGAATATGTTCTGTACAATGTTGAGGTACTTGTGCTTTACCTAGCGGTGGAAAGGAACAGAGAGTACCTCACTCATGTACTGAGGTTAATTATCATGTTTTAACTTCAATTGAGTATATCTATATTCTCTATTTTATGCTATAACTCATACTTCCACTGCAATATATTTTGGAGGGAGATTTTGCCCTTATTTTACTCCACTACATTCAACTGACAGGTTTAGGTCTAACTTATTTCAAAGCTGTGAAACATAACAAAACATGCTGCCTTCTATAGATTAAAGTACCAAATAGTTAACAATGTATTTAAAAAAACAAGCTGCGTTACTCCTACTATAGTTCTTAATTTGCTCGTAATAACCTGCACTTATTTTCTTTATTCTCGTGATTTTGACATAGTGTTGAAGTAATTTTTAGCAATTTTTGTTTACTTTTAGTTTAGTTAGCTTAATAAGGTCCGAAGTAGCAATTTAAATGCACATTCATATTTTTCTGACCTTTTGCACTTGGAATTTAAGACCAAGATATCGCTGTTCCCATGGTCCCAGTAGTGGTATAGAGATGAATCAATCATGTTAAAGTTAATACATCTAGAGTGCATCGTGAATATCAACTTTTACCACTGTATTTTATCTACAAAATATCCTCAAATATGACATTAATATGAAGTCCCATTTGGTGTCATAAAAATCGGGGAACAATTAGCACATGGGACATTGGGATGACGTTGAACACCCTTTAACTGATAATGGAGTATTTTTCTAAGTGCTGTGTTGCTTCTTTTCACATATATAACTAATTTAAGTTCTGAAGTGATGACAGACCACTAGTGCAGCTGTGAGTGAAAAAAAATGACATTGAAATAAAAAACGAGAGCGTGGTCAGAGGACAGAGTTGGTTTGTTCAAGCAGATTATGACCTCATCAGGTAGAGAGAGAGAGAGAGAGAGAAAGAGAGAGAGAGAAAGAGAGGGATAGAGACAGGGGGAGAGAGAGAGAGAGATGGAGAGAGAAAGAGAGGGATAGAGACAGGGGGAGAGAGAGAGAGATGGAGAGAGAAAGAGCAAGACAGAGGGAGAGAGAGAGAGAGGAAAAAGAGAGGATAGAGAAGGGGAGAGAGAGAGAGAGAGAGAAGATGAAGAGAAGGAGAGAGAAGATAAAGAGAGGAAGAGGGATAGAGAGCGAGAGAGAGGGAGAGAGAGAGAGAGAGGGAGAGAGAGTAGCGAATTAACATCTTTAATAAGTCGAATTACAGTATAATGTGTTTTGCTTCACAAATCACAAATATTTGGAGCATTTTTGCATGGGATTAATCAGTTAATCAGTTTTGGATGAAGAGTGAAGAGCTGGCTAATTCAGGCTTAAATATTAAAAGATTCAAAAGACTTTATTTGTCACAGACTCATACAGTATGTGCAGTGAAATGTTGGTGTGACAAACTCCTAATCCTACTCTACTGTGCCCACAATAGAAACAATTGAAAGAATAAAATACAACAGTTTTAACCAAATATATGTATATACAGAGGAAAGGCTCTGTGCTGTAGTTGGGATAACTTTGAAACCTATGAACGTAGGACTTTTACTGGGAGAGAAAACATTTTGGGTGAAATAATAATAATATATTAAAAATGTTATTGCAAATTTCCTATTAGGAGGTGGACTGAAAAGGCATGCTGTAGTTTTTAAAGTGGATACAAGGAACTTTAAATTTGTGTTAATTCCAGCTGCCCATTTGGACAAAAACAGTGACATTTTTACCACGCCAAGCTGTTGTGGGTGAGCATACCCACCATGACAAAGGCATCAAGAAAAACGATATAAAAAAAACATAATCTTTTGCACTGATGGTCTCATTTGCTGTTACATACATTTATGATCATCAGAGGGAAAAATTTGACTATTTCAGAAATATTTTAAAAGTTCCTCGTAGCTACTTTAATAAAAAAACCAGTTGATAGTGTTGAACTCTTAACTAAACACCAGGGGCTTGTTATTCAAGCTGTGGAGGTTAAATGTCTATTGATTGGCGTATGTCTGAAGCACCAATAGAGGATCAGAGAGATAAAAACGCACTCTGCTGACGGAGGCGATCGAGCCAGCAGTCAAAATGAATTCTCAGCAAAAACAGAGTTAATGATTACGAGCCTTATCTGGGACTGTGATTGATTTACGTCCTGCCAGGCCTCTTCGTGTTTATTGATGCAATTGTTTACTTATTTGGTGCAAGAGACTAGAGGCTACTTTAGGTTTTTTCAGTCTGGCTTGGATTGACGTGTGTAGCAAATGAAGCACGTTTTTGTGGAGATTTTTTTTGACTTCAGCTTGACATTTAACAAAGATATTTTCAATATAAAAAATATATTATTACGTGACATAATGAAAAATGTTAAGTGATCGTGCATAAGGAGGACTACAAAAACTAGTTACTCAAATGAAACAAACCATACTTTTTTTTTTACCATAAGACATACAGACAAAGCACAAATCTTAGAAAAAACTTGCAGCGAAACTAAAAGAAAAAAACCCGCAAACTTAATTTATTTACTTACATTTTTTATGGCCCTGTAATACTATGAGATACTGAGCGACTAAATGGGCACTTGCGGTTTATCATTACCCCGAGAACACATAGTTATCCTGGGTGAGGGCGATTTGACAACCCTACCGCTGTTACAGAGAAAAGATCTGATTTCTTTTTGCATTTTCAAATGATTCAAAGTGTCTTTCAAAAACATCCCCTTTAAGGCCAGGTCATTTGGCTTAAGAAAAAACTAAAAAAGAACATTTTAAAAAGTAGATTTCTTACATAAAACTCTGAAAAAAACTCCAGGTTTAACGGGGTTTTATAGGCCTCTTAGGACAGATTGGCTTCACTGGACGTAAACTGGCTATTATTCGACGTAAAAGGAAAAAATAGTGATTTAGCAGTAAAATATAGTATCCACTATAAAAGCACGAGAAAGGTGCAAAACAGTATAGGTTCCAAAAACACAACACTAGCAGAACATTTATTTTCAAAAAAATTTAATTTGATCTCCCTAAAAAAATTTAAAAAACTAAATCTGTGTCATTGTAGGTGATTGAAGTAAATGAGAATTTTCCTAGTGTCACAGAAATGATATGATATTCCCGCGGCCAGCCACAGGGTCTTGCATAAGCTGTGTGTTATATTTGCAGATAGTTATCTGTTGACAAGGTCTTTGCCATGACACTCTACTCACCTATCTCCTCCATCAGAGCACAGCAGACCAGAGCAAACCCTTTTTACATGCTGGCCTCAAATCTGCTTTAGCTAGCACATTGTCTCCTTCTATTCAGCTCCTATATCAACATCAACACAATCCTGGATGAAGTCCCGTTTTTCACCAACACTCAAAAACATTCCCCGTTGATGTAGCTCTCATAGAACGAAACAAAATAAGTCCTTTTAGCGGTGTATATTCCAAATATAATCGCCTCCTCTGTACCACCATGATCGGTTCTTTATACTCCCAAGTTGCTGGCTACAATAGCTCCTGTATTGTTTTATATGTATATACGTCGTTCCCAAGCTGCCTGCCTAAGAGATCGGCTTGGGGGAAATGAATTGTAATCATTGAGGAGAAGGTAGACATAGGCAGTGGTTTGCTAAATGGAGTTTGGTCAGTGGTCGGAGATTCCTATTTCAGAAGATAGACGGGACTTTGTTCAAAGTTTGAAGTTTGAAAGGGGAGAATCACACAGTGAAGTGTTACATCAGGTCTCGGCGATCCTTTGACTTTTAGCCCCGCGGGGCAAGAGTTTGGGTGACTGATTATAAGACAGCACTAGTCTCTCTCTATGGCCTCATCATCATCATCAACATTTCCAACATGGCAGCCGCCCACTCAGTCCATTCAGGTTGGGTTTAACAGCTTCTGTTTAAGAGCTATTATCAGAGTATCAAGGGGGAAGTTATGCTAGAGCTTGAAAAATAGCCGGTTCACAAATTTGTTTTCTGCTCACAAAACATACACAATGAGACAGATGTAATAAAAATGTATTGATTAGTTTTATATTCAGCCATAATATATTTTATAAATAGCCATAAAGCGAGACCCATAACACACACATATTCACCAGAACAAAAATCACTTATGCAAACACGGACACCTAACCTTAACCCTAACAATAGATAGAACACAAAGGCAAATCCTTATTTGACTTGGACACAAATATACATTTTAATTATATAAAAACCAATCATGTATAGAATGTAACACAACCAATGTTTTATAGCCTGTAAACTGGAACAGGACACTGGATATAAAGCACTAAAAGTTAACATAACTTATTCACCTCTTCACATAAAAAATAGGATACTGCCTGTTGTGTGCATGTCAACATTATGTGAATGCCGTGACTTGCAGATTAAAATATTGATGGTTTAATTGTTATATAAATGGTAAATCCTTAGACAAATCCTTTGCTAAAGTACTAAGTAGCCTTCGTTCACACAACTCTCCTTTCTGTACATACAGTATAAAACACCATAACCTCATCCTTGTTTTCAGCACTATTTGTTTACATGTTCAATTCCATTATCACATAACCCAATGAATACACATAAACTATCCAACACTGACTGTTTATGTGTTTCAATCTATCGTTGCTATGAGTCGTAGGCTGTGATGAAACTATCAGTATGCCAACAGTTCAGATTCAAGATTCAAAGTGTTTATTGCCATATCCACAATAAGAAACATGTTCTCATCTACACTGAAATTCTTCCTTTGTTTTCCACAGACTGAATGCCAAGAAAGAAACGATGAAAATATGCAATATACAATAAAATAGAAAAAAAGCAGCAACGATACAGAAATACAAAATATACAATGAGCAGTTAGCTGTTAGCTGAAGAGAAAGTCAGTCTTTTCTGAATAGCAACAGGACGCTTACTCCATCCTTTGTAAAGTGCAGAAAGTTATCTCTGAATTCTTGCTTAGCTAAGCGCTGAAATAATTTTCCTCTATGCTGATGAAAATGCCATGTGGTGCGTGTATATGTGCATGTATACGTAGTAGGCTACACTGAGGGTCCCGGTTTTTGGGTTTAAAGATATGGTCAGGAAAAGTGAAGGGATCACCAATGATGGTCCAATCTTTCTTAGGGGAACATGAAATCCATGAAATGTCAACTTCAATTTGTTAGATAGTTGGATGAGAAGATTTACTGAAGCCAAATCTTACTGATTACAGTAACATGTTGTTAGCTCCTACCAGACTATCGTACTTCAATTTAATTTGCACAGAAGAATACTGAAGAGAAATGAAAATTGAGCAGAAGTAGGTAGGCGGGCGCTGCGGGGCTAACATGTTATATCTTGTTTCTTTAATACTACATGAGCGTGGTATCCATCTCATCCAACTCGTCAAAAAATAGTTTTAAGCGCTTTAATTTGTTCATGTAGCTTCTGACTTATAGCCTTGTGCATGTGTCAATCCAGCCTCTGTACTGTGGGAATGTGAGTACACTATGTCATCGTGGCTTAACCCCCTGCCTCAATACCAGCCACATTAAATACAGATAAGTTCTTGGAGAAATCTCTAGCTAACCTCTCGCGCCTATCTTAACAAATAAGAACAGTTTGTCAGGCATGATTATGGAAAGCTGTAACCGTGCAGAAAGACACTTTACAGTCCTGTATATGACTGTTCCCTCAGGAGTTCACAGAATCTTAAGATGGGGGCAGCGATAAAAAGAATGCTTTAATGACGGGGAAGATAAGATTTGCTCTGAGTGACTCATTCATATATTGCTCTTACACTGATTCTAAGCCATCCTCCCACACACACACACACACACACACACACACACACACACACACACACACACACACACACACACCACACACCACAACACACAAACACACACACACACACGCACACACACATACACACCTCCTGCTTGCTTGCTTTGAAATAATCAGTGCACTTCTTCTTGAGCAAATAAGGGCATTGCAGAAGAGCAGCGCGGATCGAAACGTGTAGCTATGTTGTAATGAGCGACCTCTGTACACACAGGTGAAAAAAACATGCTCCAAATGACTGAGTCATGGATGATGTACGAATAACCCTTCACAGTGTGTAAAAAGGCTACTAATCGCTTTTTGATCATGGGCGTTGGTAGTATCCAATGAGTTAATCAGGTCTAACACCCAAAGATCAATGAATCTAGTATATCTTGTCTTGGTCCATCTCATTTCTGATTTCATTATGGTGAGAGAAAGGGGGTTGCTGTGTCAACGTCTCTTCGGACAGACTATTAGGGCCACGTCGCGGAAGAAATCAAATAAAATGACGAGAAAAGTCGGAATTTTACAAGGAAAAAGGTGTAATATTAAAAAAAAAAAACAGTGTTAAAAACTGTTAACTCTCAATTTAAAAAACTTTATTCTTGTAATTGTATAAATTTTTTTCTATCAACGTAGTCCACCTAATACTCCATCATATCTCAGAATCACGCATGGAAGAAATATAAGTTTTATTTGTCAGATAGAAAAAAAAAACTAACTTTATGAGCCACCCAGTATAATTTGAGTGCAAGACAAGTTCACCTAACGTGGGGGTTTACAGCTTAGTTTACTGAGGTCTCTCTGAACTCGGGATCGTTGACCTACCGCTGTGTACGGCCACTTTCTCTTCAAACACACGACTACTGTTTGCTGTGTGTGACATGTTGGAGGCGCCCACCACTTTGCGCAAACAAGAGCATTTATTTATTTTTCATAGAACAATCTTCAGGATTCAGGATTGCGAAAAACAAGACTGAAAAAAAAAAAAAAAAAAACGGAAAGCACTTTTTTTTTTTATTTTTTATTATATTGTTATAATTTAAAATATGACACATTTCACTCCACCATGTACTGTACATTTCTAATTGATCAAATAGATGAAAAAGTAGCAAAATGCTTTCACTGCCCCTATGTAGCATTATCATTATTACAATTCTGAATATTGTATCATTTAGTTGTTATTACTTCAATACATTAAAGGTCTACTCTGAAATATTTCCACATAGTTCCAAGTTGCCCTGGTTCGGAATAAGTAACACATTTATTTCTTTTTCGGGATTTTTAAGTGAAGTGAGTCATTTTTGTAGTTTAATAGCTAGAGAAACTCACTTTTATTCCTTCTTAACAATACATGCTTTTTGATATTTCTTTATAACTTTCTAAAAATACCCTTTAAATCAAGCCCTGAATGAAGGAGCAGTTGCCTTTTCCAAACAACAATCCATGAGCTTGTTGGATCAGCCTCACGTGCCTTTTTGCATTTCCACAAACAATGAAGTCTTTTACATAAAGGCCTCACCTGGACTTATTCCTCCTGGTTAATTACACTAGAATTAACTCAGATTAACTCGGACATGGACGCAAGGGCTGAATATGACAGACTGATATGAAGGTTATGACAGAAGGATTTTGCTCATATGTTGTTAATAGTTGATTTATGAAACATTGAGTTCTTAAAAACGTGCCGAAAATGTGGAAATACAAAATATAATTGTTTAAGTGTACAGTAAGTACTACAATGGCAAAGTTTCATTATGATATCTATAAGTTGATACATTTTACCCTATTCTCTGCAATGTCTCGGTTTAAATGCTCATGATCATACCAATCAAGTGCATGATTTCAGTAAAAGCACTATTGGTCTCCCTGCAGACACATATAAGGATAGGCAGCAGCACCTTCATTTGGTTTTGGTAATGTCAGGGCCATAACTTGTTTGCATGTGATAACGGCATGCTACGGAAAAAATGTTGGCTATATAAAATGAACTGGTTTAAAGTGGTTGAGGAGGAGTTTATTTGGCAAAGGATTGACTTGATATAACGACTCTCGTGGAAGGAATTGTTAATCCATTACTGACAGACAACCAAGAAGAGCTGGCAGATATCAAAGTTGTGCTAGAAAAAAAAAGAAAAAAAACATTGAAGGGGCTAGTTAACCTTTAACTAGAGACACACACACACACACACACACAACACACACACACACACACACACACACACACACACACACACACACACACACACACACACACACACACACACACACACACACACACACACACACACACACACACACACACACACACACACACACACACACACACACTCCTCACCTCCTGCGCTGTCATTCACTGGTCTCCTCTTCAACACCAGTAGTAGGACCCCATCATAAGACAAACTATATTGTACATTTTCCATTTCTTTAGTTTACTGTATATTTTTACATATTATAGGCTAAATAATGTTCTTCATATTGCACATTTCAATTTCTTCACTTTTCCATAACGTTTAGTTTTACCTTACCTATTTAGAATTTATTTATTTCATATATAACTTATCTTATTTGATCCTTTTGTACTTAATGCACCATAGAAATTTAAAAACACATTTTTCGATTTCCCTGTATGCCTGCCTGGCACACATTGCAAGAAAATGACCATAAAGTTGACTTGACTTGAAGCTACCTTGTTAATGGGAGGAGCTAGGATTTAAAAAAAAAGATTTGGTAGGTGGGGGTTTGAGGGGGGTGAGGGGGGGGTGTAGAGGTGTGAGATGGGACGGAGAATAGGAGAGGAGGGGAGGAGGGGGGGGAGAGAGGGGGGGGCACATTAGCTTTTTCTTGGGACAAGTCTTTTCTGCCCCAGGACTGTCAGGTAGTTGTAGAGTTTTGTTTGTCCAAAGCACTAGCTGAAGCAAAGCAAAGCCAAGCAGACATGGACATGGCAGACTACAGCGAGGCTCTGGACCCAGCCTACACCACGCTGGAGTTCGAAAACATGCAAGTGCTGCCCTTGGGCACAGGTGAGTGGGACGATATGTATATGATGGTGCCGCAGCCGCCCTGGGCCAATTTGACCGTTGAACTTTGAAACTTTTACTGATTTTTAAAAACTTTGGTCTTTGGTTTGAGGGTTAAAGTTCTGGCAATGGGGAGTGATAAAGAGGGGTCATTTGTCCATTTGACTTGCTGCATGAGGGCTTATATGGGACGGTCCCATGCAACCCTATGGTCATTATTTTATCACCTCTCTGGGTGCTATAGTGAAACATTAAGAGAGTCCGCTCCGTTCGGAAGGCAAAGGGGGCTCAGGTCAACTTTGGTCGGAAAGCCAACTTGAACCTGTCTAGGCTTGTGTAAGGTGGTGGTGTAGTCAGATGTGGATTCTCATTTTGGGTTGAAGAAGTAGTTTTGAATATCACTGTAGTGCTGTCCATCTCCTGTTACAAAAAAAAACTGTATTTTCCCACGGATACAGTGAAGGAATAGGCTTTCATTTTGATGTTTTTTTAAAGAAGAAGTTCTCACAATGACACCAAACCCATTCAATACAGGCAGCCAGTCTCCCATGACGACTGTGGCTAGGATTCTGGTTCTAGAATTCCCATTGAGAAAAAAAAAAAAAAAAAAATTAATTAACATGGGACATTTTACTCAAGTTTTTTCATCGCTTACACATCTCTACACTATTATATAAACCTAGAACAATGTCTGTTAAGTTAGCCGAGCATTTCCTAATCTACAACATGTGTCGGGACTGCTATGATTGATTGACCCAGAGTCTGGTGACTGTGTAGAAAGCTGTCTCCAGCAGTGATTGTGTCTTTTCAGAGGTAATCAATCTGACATCATTTATTCTGTGTTGACTCTGTGAGCCACTCATGCAGGTAACAGATCCTCGCTGGGTTGTCATAAAGAGCTGCTTTTTGATCACTGGCCGATTCACTGTATTCAATGCAAACGTTCACACCTTCTCTTAAATCAAAACTGTTTGACAATCACTCAAGACAAAATGCAGTTTAAAGCCTATGATCTAGTCCTCAAATATATTTATTAATTTATTAGTGAATGCCATTTAGAGCTGTCAATATAAAATGTTTCCTCTGTAGCTCTTGGTGATACAGTGATTTTAAATCGGGATTTGAATACATGTGTTAAGATCCTTTTAGTAGGGTAAATACGGTAGCCTATCTGCCTCTGTCTCTCAGCTCCTGTTATCAACCTTAATAGATTCATCTCTGTTTGATCAAGAGGAATTTTATTTCAAAACAAGGTTACGTTTGGTTAAAAGCTACGTTTGCATTTCATTCCTAATAGGGGAAAGTTTGTTTGGTCATTTTTTCTTTTCTAGAATATGGTATGAAAAAATCCATAATTTTATTTTTAGGCCATATAACCCAGACCTATCACTACACAACTCCGAACCCTTTACTCCTCAATCATACATCATCCGTTTTTTTTAAAATCTTGCTCCTGTAAAGCACCTTGAGTGGCCCTGTGTCTGAAATGCGCTATACAAATAAACTTGCCCTGCCTTGCCTTGCCTACAAACTTCATTCACACACTTGCTAATGTCTAAAAAAGTTGCCGAATTGATTTGTTTAAAAAAAAAATCATTTTCATCATCTCCTTGTCCCATGCAGACTCGTCTCCGTCAGAGAGCGTGACCATGAGTGTGTCGGGTCACCTGGGCGTGGGCAGCCTGTGTGCCATCTGTGGAGACCGGGCCACGGGCAAACACTACGGGGCCAGCAGCTGTGACGGCTGCAAGGGCTTCTTCAGACGCAGCGTACGCAAGAACCACATGTACTCCTGCAGGTGAGGACAGGACAGACTGGTGGAAGAGGAATTGGATTGGCCAATACAGAAAAGCACTGCACATGATGTACCCTACCCTGCGTTCCAAATTCACATACTCTTTCTTTTTTACTACACTACATACTAAAGTACAGAAGAGTTTTAGGGGCCACAGGAGAGAAAAAAAATCAGATAATTTTTTTTTCATTATGTCAAGAAATGTCAAGAATAAAGACGAATGCTATATGTGAGTTAGTGGGGCATTTATGTATTTTCAGCATACTGCAATTGACCTGCATGAATTGGGACATCCTAAATCTTTTTCTGGCATACTAAATAGTAGGGAAGTATGGGGATTGGAACGCAGGGATAGTTCCAAATTATACACTGATTGTTTGTGAGTAAAAGAGGAAGAGAGCAAACCATGAACTGTTGTCAATTTTTTTTAGTAAATATTGCAAAAAAGTGGCCTGATTGCTCCTTGGTCTGCAACTTGTTTCCTTCTCAATTAATCTACAGATTATTTTTCAGATAAAAAAATGCAATTTGCCTTTGACAATTTTTGCTTAAAAGAGTGTCAAAAACTAAGCATTTGGTGTGCTTTTTGTTGCTTTACTTATCAACCAATCAACTAAAAGTTGCAGCTCTTCCATCCCTCATTCAAGTACATTTTTTTGATTATTTTACATCACAAACAAACGTGTTGTTCTCATTTTTGAAGGTTCAACAGACAATGTGTCGTAGACAAAGACAAACGGAATCAGTGCCGATACTGTAGACTGAAGAAATGCTTCAGAGCCGGAATGAAAAAAGAAGGTAAGCTGTGTACGTACATTAATATATATTTTCCAGTAATTTTTTTGAACTTTTAATTATTCACTTGCTTACTATTATTTTCTACTTTTATTGTTCTTTAAAACAGTTTGCGTCAGCTGTGTCAGATTAGTAAATTGTCTAACTATACAATTTAGTTTTCTTGTCAATTCTGTCTTTTTATAACCTTATGTTGAAGATTTTCTTAAAAAACAACAAGAAAAACTACTGATTACACAGAAAGAATCTTTTTATCTTTGTCACGCAACCTCTCAGAATCTATAAAATGGAATCCCTACGTTTTATCTATTTGAGTGAAAACAACATTCTCTCGCAAAAAAAACCCCAGAATTTCTCATTTCATCAGCAAATGACTGGCAGCGTGTGAGCTAGTATCTCTCTGCATAGACACCCTACGTCCGAGTGTGTTGCAATGCTTCTCCACAGCAGCAGCCCTTAGTTAATGTTCACTCACTGGAGCGCTGCAGTCTCTAACCAGCTTATGCTGAGCAAACATTTCCGAAGCAATAATAGCCAATTTAGCCGTACGCTGATAAACGTGACAACCTAGGACCACAGATTTTTCATCTAAATGAACCCTGTCTGCGTTCCTTTAGAGAATTGAACATATCCTTATAGTTTTTACAAAGGTTGTCAATTCACTTAGTTGCTTGAAAATGCGCTATTTCGATATTTCTTCTTTTGATATAATTATTATGTAAAATATAAGTGCAAAGTCAGTATAGATAGCTGAAGTTGTGATTGTGCTATAAATTGAAATTAGTGTGTGTGTTTCCAGCTGTGCAGAACGAAAGAGACCGAATCAGCACCAGGAGATCCAGCTATGAAGACAGCAGTCTCCCGTCCATCAACGCTCTCATTCAGGCAGACGTGCTGTCCAGACAGGTACTCATGGTAACTACGCCCTCAGAAGCAATGATACGGCTTATATTAAAGTGTGTGTGTGTGTGTGTGTGTGTGTGTGTGTGTGTGTGTGTGTGATTCTGGAAACGCTTGTTGTCAAAATCACTTTTGTCAATATCTCCTCACAATCCGCTTCTGGTGTTAATACAAAGTCAAAGTCAAAGTCAAAGTATACTTTATTATCCCAGAATTGGGAAATTTGTGTGGTCAAAAGTGCAGCACATTTAGGACACATAGGCATACAAGTGGGCATGCCACACACACAACAAGAACAACAACAACATTTAAGAAATAAATAGTTCAGTTAATACACAGCCTAGGCTCTGTAAAAACTGGTATGTAAACTAAGGTTATGTAAACAAACGAGGCCCAACCGTCGCTAGCAACATGCCATTTACAGAGCCAAGGCTGTGTATTAACACAGTGACCACACAGTCAAACAGGTAGCGGATCACAAGGACAAATTCACTGATTTTGACCAAATTTCATTAAAAAAAAAAGATGCCTTTTCCAGAATCACTGACTCCACCTTTAATAACATGTAGCAACTAGCAAGCATGAATTAAAGTTTCAATAACGCATTTAACACTTCTGCCCTGCCTTTGTCTAGATCAGCTCCCCGTCTCCCATACTGAACGGGGACATTCGGACCAAGAAGATCGCCGCCATCACAGACGTGTGTGAGAGCATGAAGCAGCAGCTGCTGGTGCTGGTGGAATGGGCCAAGTACATCCCAGCCTTCTGTGACCTGCCCCTAGATGACCAGGTATGGAGACTGACACACACACACACACACACACACACACACACACACACACACACACACACACACACACACACACACACACACACACACACACACACACACACACACAACTCTATAGACACTCTTGTCACTCATCTACTAGTCCGCTGCAAAGACAAGCAAAGAGAACAGCGTGGGCAGCTAGCAGGAGCACGTGGCTTTAGACTCAGTAAATATGTCCTTCCTAACTAAATACAACTGTAGTTGCGAAAAAAGGAGATGAATTTAAAAAAATACAATCTCAAAATACTACACAGTGAATTCCCCAGTGTTAAATATGCAATGTTAAAGTGCATGTACTCTTTCTGAGTTATTACCAGAGTGAGGGTAGAATCCCTACTATTGTGGGTGAACATTTCTGTAGTTAAAAGACAGGGTGTACAAAGCAATAAAGCCCAGCCCACCCCCTTCTCATTTCAAGAAGTTTTACTCTAACATTTTAGATTTGGTGGTTGGACCAAATACACTCGGAAATGGTGTCAAATTTGACTGTGTACAAGCGTTTTTCCATCCCCAAATTCTTCACCCAGAGTAGTTAATGTATTTTAATCCTGAGTTAGAATATGATGAGCTGGTTTTAAAGTTATATCCCGTCCTCGAAGAAAGTGCAGAATGATTAACAGTGTGATCACCAGTGTCTGGTAACTCATTGTCTCATGTTATATTAGTGAGTGTCTCTTCCGACAGGGTTTTCTCTGTCAGTGAGCTTCAGATGGCACGGGACTGTCTTAAAAAGTGATAGAACATTTGAAAAAAAATCCAAATTAACATACATTTTTCACCCATTTATCAAACTACAAGGAACTTTTTAATTTTTATAAAATAATAAATTTTTTACTGCCGGCATGTGCTTGCAAAATTATTTAGGGTAGCAGCATTTGTCGAAAAATAAAAAATAAATACCACTTTTGTACAAACGTGCCACTAGAATCAACACAAACTGATATTTCCTCATAGCCACTTTAATAACTCAAAGTATCTTCTGTATTCCAGGTGGCGTTGCTGCGAGCTCATGCAGGAGAACACCTCCTGCTCGGCGCTGCAAAGAGGTCCATGCTTTACAAAGACATCCTCTTATTAGGTAAAACTCACACACCAAGCAGTATCTAATCACTCATAATGCCTTTACTCATTACCCTAAAACAATCTTTGTCTTGCTGGAACTTATTACTTACTTTGGGCCAGTTTCACAGAAATGGATCAAGCCTAGTCCTGGATTAAATGGATTTTTGAATGGAGATTGTCCACTGAAAGTAAAAATTAGTTCTAGGCTTAATCCATTTCTGCAAAACTGGCCCGTAGTGTTTTAAAATCTTTAAATTGTCTTGTGCTGGACTAATCACTTGTATTGGGCCAGTTTCACAGACATGTATAAAGCCTAGTCCTGGACTTAATGGATTTTTTTAAATGGAGATTGTTCATAGAAAGTACAATTTAGTCCAGGACTGGCCCATAGTGTTTTAAATCTCACCCTATACTGTATTTCTCCTGTAGGAAACGATTACATAATCCCCAGGAACTGTCCTGAATTGGA
This sequence comes from Ammodytes dubius, assembly GCA_026122265.1. Classification (NCBI taxonomy): domain Eukaryota; kingdom Metazoa; phylum Chordata; class Actinopteri; order Uranoscopiformes; family Ammodytidae; genus Ammodytes; species Ammodytes dubius. The sequence continues at coordinate 28,881,033 of CM047511.1, read as the reverse complement.
GGTGGGCCGAGTAGCTCTGAGGATCCTGGATGAACTGGTGCTTCCCTTCCAGGAGCTGCAGATAGACGACAACGAATACGCCTGTTTGAAAGCCATCGTTTTCTTTGACCCAGGTGGGTACTTTTTTTTTTTTTTTTTTTAAACCTTTATTTATACAGGTAAATCCCATTGAGACCGAAGACTCTTTTGCAAGGGAGACCTGTTTTCCTTTCCCACGTTACCATCCACACACACATTCATACACCGATAGCAGCAGGCTAACTATCGACATTCACACGGGTACCACAACAACTGGCTGTATTAATGTTCTGTTCTTAGGTCTGTATGCCTGTCTTCTAACTGAAAATAGGTTCTGCTTTATTGTTCCTTGTAACATTGTTACAACACAAGACTGCTATATACGTAGGCCTGCTGGCACTAAAGGTCCACTAATGTCTTGTCAAGCTATGTCATTTATGTCTGGATGCAAAACCAACAAAAAAGATATTACAAAGATAGACTAAAGAAGAAGTGTTAATAGTAGTTATATTAAATATAAGGGAAACTGCACTACAGACTATGTGAAATATTCTGCAGCAGACACACACACACACACACACACACACACACACACACACACACACACACACACACACACACACACACACACACACACACACACACACACACACACACACACACACACACACACACCACACACACACACACACACACACACACTTAGTTTGTCTTTAATTTACCACACTTCTCTTACTAAACGCCTGTCCTGCTTGTATTTGCCCTGTAGATGCTAAAGGTCTGAGCGACCCGGGAAAGATCAAGCGAATGCGCTACCAGGTGCAGGTCAGTCTGGAGGATTACATCAACGACCGGCAGTACGACTCCCGCGGGCGCTTTGGAGAGCTGCTGCTGCTGCTGCCCACGCTGCAGAGCATCACATGGCAGATGATCGAACAGATTCAGTTTGTCAAGCTCTTTGGGATGGCCAAGATAGACAACCTGCTGCAGGAAATGCTGCTCGGAGGTGAGGCCTCTTAGATAATATATATATATCTAAAAACTTGACTTCTGAGCTGACTGACAGAATGTAGGCCTGTAGGTACAAACTGGAATATTATGGAAAAGTTTTTTTTTTCCGGGATTCAAAAAGTTAATTTTTCATAAATTCTAGATGCATTACACATAAATATATATATTTCAAGCCTTATGTTATTATGATTTTGATAATTATGGCTTACAGCTCATGCATATCTAGCATCCAGCATTAGAAAATTACATAAGCTCTTTTTGCACAAATTGCATCATTGAGGGGTGTGGCATTGAGCAACGCTGATGTGTTATGGAAATCAAGTACAGTGGCTTTGGTAACGGTCTTATACATTTCTTGGATTGGTCTTACTGTATATTTTAAGATAATAGAATTTAGATTTTAATGATCTGTAAGGCCCATAACCATCAAAATGTAAACAAAAAAAGGCAAGAAATATTTACCTTTGTGTGTAATGAATCTAAAATACACTGTAATATAGTTTCACTATTTGAATTAAATGACAAAAACATTATTTTTAAAATATGCTTGTTCACCTGAATGTATGAACAATATGGCCTTAATAGAGAGGACTGAGGCCTACTCTGATATGCTGTATAGTTAGTAGCACATTAATACTTACTGTGTATTTGTGTGTTTTGTGTCTCAGGTTCTGCCAACGAGGCTCCACACGCCCCTCACTCTCTGCACCCTCACCTGGTGCAGGAACACCTCAGCACCAACGTCATAGTGTCCAGCAACATGCCCACGCCATTACACAACGGGCAGATCTGTAAGTACACAATGCTACATGAGTAGAAAATGTGTTTTGTATAAGTTTTATAAAAAAAAAGTGTCATTGTCAACAGTGGAAGAAGTGGGAGTTCATTTTGTCCATCCAAGCTTGATCAGTGTGATCATGAGCATTAAAGGTGGAGTCAGTGATTCTGGAGAACGCTTGTTGTCAAAATCCCTTTTTGTCAAAATCAGTGAATATCTCCTCACGATCTACTTACTACCTGTCCGTACTATGCGTGCATTGAAAAAAAATCTGGTGTTGTTAATACACACCCTAGGCTCTTTAAATCGATAGTAACGAAGGGTATAAACAAGGGGTCCACAGTAGCTATCAACATACCAGTTTACAGAGCCTAAGCTGTGTATAAACACTTGATTTCTTTCAGCACACACAGTACAGACAGATTGCGAATCGGGAGGAGATATTCACTGATTTTGACAAAAAGTGATTTCCACAACGAGCCTTCTCCTGAATCACTGACTCCACCTTTAATCTAAATGAACTGGAATCAGTGACATTTCCCTCACCCAGCTAACTCCATGTGCAGCCTAGTCAGAAAGCAGGAAGGACAAACACAATAAGCCTCTAAGTGTTTGGTGGAAAACTAATCTGGCTTATTTTGTCAAAGAGAACTCCTGTTATTCTTTCTTAACTTTTAATGCTCTGAGAAATTTCACAAAAGTGCTTAGGCTATTTGTTGCTTATCTGGAAAAACTGTGTCGCCCAAACTCCCCTAAGCGAGACATGTTGTATCACACAATGGTAAATATACAGTACACCTGCCTGAGTGCTTACGCTGCACTTTCTAACTCTAACTCTACAGAGAGAGGGTTATTTTTTTCTGGCAATATTTGGAGCCATTTCTGAAACAAAAAAAGTAGACAGTAAGCCAATTAATATGCAACAATTTTGCATCATATAATGGAAGGAATTTTTAAAGCGAAAAATAGCAAAGATGAGACTCCCACCTTCTGAATTGTGAATATCTTCGTCTTTCATGATACTACATTGAATATCTTTACATTTTGAACTGTTGATTTCGAAGTGTCACCATGGGTTCTATTTCTTATTTTTTTCTCTCCAAAAAACGATTTTTAATGCACGTCTACCATATGCACACATAGAAACATTGACAAAAAAAAGAAAAAACCCATCCACTCTCCAACCCAAACAATCCTTGCTGATGAAAATAATAAAATAAATAAAAAGAGTAGGCTACAGGAATGAAGACTATTTCACCTTAATATAGACAATGCTGGCAAAAACACATCACATATTCTTTTCATACAAAAATCGAAAAAGTATTAACTTCCTATTTCTTTGTCTTCTACTTTACAGCCACAGAATGGTAGCTATATACCTGCCTAAGTGCCTACGCAGCACTTTCTAACTCTAACTTGAACTTATTTTGTATTTTTCAGCCACTCCTGACACCCCGATCCCATCTCCGCCAACTGCCTCAAGCTCAGAACACTATAAAATGGCGCAAGGGGTCATAGCAACTGTTCCCAAGCAACACACCTCCATCCCTCTGCAAACTATTACAAAGCAAGAGGCATTGTAATAATAATAATATCCTCCGAGTCCTTAGCCTATTCTCTCAGTTTTTTTTATTTGTGTTAAAAACCAGGGTCTTTATATGTAAAGTGTATTAGCACAGTCAGCATCCAAGCTGTCAACTTGACTGAAACAATAACAGTAGCTTGAGTAGGCTGTACACTGGCTATACACTGTACAAACGAAAAAGTAGGGAATACGCAATTTTTCAGGGCAAACGTCTACACTAGATTTTGGGAGCTTTGAGTCCATCTAAAACTTATCATTTTGCCTCAGAACTCAAAAATATAATGTAGACAGTTGACTTGAAATGTTAAGTTTTCCTAACATTTTAATGTCCACATTATAGAGTATAATGTCCCCCTGCAGATTGCTGTATCTCTTCAGGGATCTACTGTATTTGTCCAGACACAGACAACACTGTTGGCATCAAAAAAGCATCGAGTCATGCTGTTGTTTTGGTAAATGGACAACAGAAATACATTGTTATGTAGCCTATAGTTTATTATTGGGTAACATTGCCTCCTTCAATATGGCCTCAGTGTGTGCAGTAAGGCTTATGTTAGACATGGTGACGTGATCATGTCAGTATTTTTAAGAATGTTACAATAGGCCTTACAACATTATCATGTATTTAGTATTTTATTTCTAAGTCGGCAACTGAGAACATTTTCACTTAATCAAAGAAAAGAAAAATCTTTTAAGGTCCCTGTGACAGGACTAAAATATCTTCTAGTTTATTGTATGTACTGGAAAATGCTTAAAATTTAGCATGTTAAAAAAATGTACACCAAGAAATCTTGTGTGTACATTTGTTGAGGTCTGTGGTGCCGCTTTGTAAAAGTCAGACAGACACATTGAGGAAGTTTCCCAATAATAATAATATTGTTATATTGGTTTTTGAAAAAAAGTATATTATATTTTTTGTTTAGTACTTTGTTTTGGTTTAACTGATGGAATAAATTGTGCCTTGTAACTTGTACTGCCTTTTAGCCTTTACAGAAAAAAATACAAGGCAATATGTTTCGCCTTACAATGTGAAGATGAATGAATAAATCTCAAGGTCTATTTTTACATATTCTTTGCCGTCTATGATTGTATGAAAGGCGTTTTCTGAGGTAGGAATGACAAATGGTATAACTTCATAATACAATAAGACATGCTGGACAGTTTCAGGAGATAAAAACATGGCTCCAACGTGGCAGTGGTGCTTATTCACTGATAGTGTTACATGTTATTCAGATAACGTGCCATAAAATCATTACTGATAGCACTGATTAGAATGGGGAGGGGGGCACTTAAAGGATGTATCTCTAGGCTAGATTGTAACTTAAAGTATAGGCTAACATGTGCTGCATTTAGACCAGGCTATAGGTTAAAGGTATTTGAGAATGCTTGTTGTGCACAGCCTAGGCTCTGTAAACTGGTATGTAACCAAATGGTAGCCTATGTAATCAAAGGGGCCCACCATAGCTAGCAACATGCATGTACGGAGCATAGGCTGTCAATTAACACTGGGTTTTTTTCTTCTTCAGTAGACACAGTACAAACAGGTAGTGAAATGAATCGCTGACCCCACCTTTAAGTATAAGAATGTGCTGCCTTTATACCCAGGTATGGTTGAGAAATGACAGTGGTTTAATTTTGTTTGACTTCAGACATGAAAGCTATCCTCGAAAACATCCTACAAAAGTAGTTTTTAAACATAAAATACTTACAACATCATGAGCACATTGAGTCATATGTAGCCTATGTATCATAATGAACATTTCGTTAAATAAAACTTGAGGTAGAACACAAACCTGTCAGAGATTGAGACGACATGTTGCCATGGGCTTCTGGCCTGTAGAAAAAGCGATATGGAGGCAAACTCTGCCACCTAGCGCATTCAAAGTGTAAGTGATTGATCCGGTCTGTCCGTGGAAAATGTTAAAGATATTTAGGGCACATCAACTTTACTCGTATAATGTAACTGATAAAGTAACACATTTTTTTTATATATATATATATATATAAATTGAAAATTATAACGAAAGTAAACTACCCAGAGTAGTTATATGCATGAATCCCTGCCCATCCCCTGAAAAAAAATCGTCTTCGTTTTTTGATATTTTTTGTAATTATTTAAACGCAATAATTTGCTTTTGGAAATGTAGATATACTGCTATTGACTCGGTGCTCAATAAAGCCTGAAAAAAGTAAAGTTTGCAAGATGTTAGATTCAGGTGCACTGAAGTGGTTACGTTGTAACTGTTGGTTATAGTGTAGTAGGCCTATGTATGGTTTGTTTTTAAATCTTGACAGGTCAGTTACTTATTCGGTTCGGTTTTAAATTAAAAAAGGAGAGGATCAGAAAATCCTACGAAAGCAATTGTTTTAATTTTTTTGCAACAAAGATCCATGTTTTTGAAATTGTGAGCGATTTAATGCTAGTTTCCGAGGGCATCTTGAAGGCAGCACCACCATCAAAACAACTGGACGGCTCTGACGCATCAGCAGCGCGTCACGTGCTCCACATTGACCAATGAGAGAGAGCGCTGTCTCCCTACCCGGAAAGAGGATTTTTCCTGACAGGTCGGTCAAGATTTTTTTTTCGTTTTTGACTGTGATTTTTGGTCGCTGCTGTGGTTTTTAAAACATTTTATCACTCGTCAATGGATGTTCACACGAGGCATATACGTGTGTCCTAGACGGTTACTGTTAAAGGCATTTTTCGAGTAGGTATTTCAGTCATCATTCTGACTTTAGTTGGGTGTCGCATCGGTTCTGCTCAGGATCAGTATTTATTATCAGTTATTTATTAACGAGTTCTGGTTCCCTGCATTGAACTGCATGCACCTCAGCTAAAGGGGAAACTACCAGACTTGTTTTAGAGCAATATAATCTTATTTGTCAGGTGTATCAATGGTGATTTAGACGTTCTGATGTCTATCGTTTGGAAGGGATTTACAAGCTTTCCATGACAAATCTCTTAATATTTATTTGTTGACGTTTTTTTCAAATGCAGAAACAAAATATTGTGGGGGTGTTAAATTCACTCAAATGGATCATGTATGTGCTGATGAAACAATTTAATTAATTCAATCTGTACTAACCGTTATTATTAATAAATGCATCCCCTATTATTTCAGAATAGCTCATTATTAAAGGTTTGAAATGTAGCCTACTCTACCTAAATGACCAAGCATATGAGCCGGTGAAAGCATTTCACTCATAGAGCTCTAGAAATGAAGTCACGGGATGGATTGGTGAATGCATTACTAATCTGCAGAGGTGTGTGTATTAAGGTGCAGGCATAACGTGGCGTATTGGATTACCGCAATGTCCATATTGCAATCTCACATGAGAGCCCAGAAACTATTCTCCCTGTTACTTTCTTCTCTTTCTTTTAATTGTCCCTCTAATGCCTTTTTTTTCAAGATAATTTGTTTGGCATTTTTTAAGCTTTATTTGACAATACAGAGATGAATATGTGTAAAGAGAGAGAGAGAGAGAGAGAGAGAGAGAGAGAGGGAGAGGGGAGGGGGGGTGACATGCAGTAAAGGTCCACGGGTCAGACTCTCTAATGCCTTTGTGTGTTTCTTCCCACCACCAGCTTCTCCCCCCCGGTCAGTCCATGGCTGATCAGCATGAGTCCATCGACCTCATGTCTCCCCCAGCGGACCCCCCAGCTGCTGTGGGTCCCAGCTGGTTCCCCGGGGCGCCCCCACCCAACTACTCCTGCACCCTCACCCCAGAACTAGTGGCCAAAGCCCGGGAGGAGCTCCAGGAGAAACCAGAGTGGAGGCTCCGCGATGTGCAGGCCCTCAGAGACATGATACTCAAGGTTTTTTTTTTTTTTGCCTTATTTTCATTTGTATGAATATAAAATAGTTGAATTCCTTTTTAAATGCAAGGAACATTTAAAGCAGAACAGAGCAGTTTAGTAGAAAACATCCTTTAAAGGTGGAGTCAGCGATTCTGGAGAATGCTTGTTGTTAAAATCAGTGAATATCTCCTCACAATCTGCTACCTGTTACTGTCAGTACTGTGTGGGGCGCTGAAAAATTAATCAAGTGTTTAACGGGCATGTTACTTGCTATGGTGTGCCCCTTTGTTTATATACCCTTTGTTAACATACCAGTTTACAGAGCCTAGGCTGTATATTAACACTAGATCCCCCCCCCCCCCCCCCCACCCCACCCCACCCCCGATTCTCCAGGAGCAGCCAAATCTGCGTACCCGTCTAGACGATGCCTTCCTCCTGCGTTTCCTGCGAGCGCGTAAGTTTGACTACGACCGCGCGCTGCAGCTGCTGATGAACTACCAGGCGGGACGGAAGGCCTGGCCCGAGGTGTTCCAGGACCTCAAACCCTCCACGGTGAAGCATGTTCTGGACCTGGGCTTCCTCACTGTGCTGCCCCAAGCCGACCCCACCAACGGGAGGTACATACTCTGCCTACGACCAGGTGTGTGTCCACTTTAATCATTTTTTTAATAGTTGTAATTAGTATTTTATTAGGTGTTTCGTACAACATTGTTAAATTCTGGTTCAATATAGTTCTGTACATATATTATATCCCCTAGTAATGATAACAATAAATATGTTCGACCAACAAAAGCCACAGCCCGACCGAAATGACGGGAGATACATTCTCTGCCTCTTTTTAAATGTAATTGAATTAGTATTTTTTTTTCGTAAAAACATTGGTCAATCCTAGTCACAGTTCAAATGACGTCTGTATATGTATCCACTAGTAGTAAAAAAGAAATGCTGCATTGTTTATTGGCTCACGACGTTAATGAGATTAACCCCTTACGTCTTGAATTTTGGTTTTAATACTCAACGGTATGAAGGCATTTCAGTCGATGCCAAAAATCGACTTCGACACTGAGCCCTACTGAGGATTCTAGAACACGGTGCTCATGAATCTAGGACTAAAATCTCCTAAATCATTCTTTAACTCCTTATTTCACAGGGAAATGGAAACCGAATGACTATCCGTTTGTGGACAACGTTCGGGCGATTTACCTGACTCTGGAGAAGCTGATCCAGCCGGAGGAGACGCAGGTGAACGGGATAGTGATCCTAGCAGACTACACCGGGGTGGGCATGTCACAGGCATCCAACCCGGACCATTCCTCGCCAAGAAGGTGGTCAGCATCCTCCAGGTAAGAAATATTGAAGTGTAACTGCACCCTTTTAAATGTTTTTTTGGAGATAGAAGCTGACTAAATTACTATGTTGTTAAGGAACACATTATGCTGGTGTTAATATTGAAAAAAAAGTGTCATGGTCTGAGTGCATTTTTCAAAATCGTGCAGTACGCTGAGACAGGGGGTGCAGTTACCCTTTAACATATTTTCAGTGTCTCTCCAAATCTGTGGAATAGTTTACCCATTAAAATAAGAACTGCTTAGTCCTGCTGACACTTTCAAGTCATTGATTAAGATTTAAGATTCAAGAGATTCTAGATTGTTTATTTGTCATATGCACAACAATTATAGCAGCAGTCATTGGCAATGACATTTGCCCGGATATCTCCCAAGACCTGTAGCCTGTAGTTGGCTTTCAGTTTGAGTTGAGTTTCTGACACCTTGGCTCATCTACTGTTGTTTGTCCTGCCTTGTTTGCTTGTGTGTGTTTTTAATGCATATGTTTGCTGAGCTTGTTAATAACTTTGGTCAACTATATTAAAAAGAAATATGCTATATTAGTGAATTTGAACTTTAAGAGACGCAATGTTTGAATTAAATGCAATATAAAATGGATTTAACAACAATAACAATAATTTTTTTCCGGAACAATTGTATGAAATGTATTTATTTGTATTTATTCAAATGGAATTTTATGTAGCAGTTATTATCACTGTGTAAATAAATAATAAATAATCTATTTTTTAATTTACAACAGTGGCTCTTTAGCGCTGCCTGCTGAGTTTTTCAGGACTGCGAGTGTTATATTTACACCATCTCACAAAACACATGCCCTGCGTTCCAAATAACATACTCTTTCTTTTTACTAGACTACATACTAAAGTACAGAAGAGTTTTAGTTCCAACAGGAGAGGAAAAAAAATAGATAATGAAGATTTTTTTTTCATTATGTCAATAAATAAAGACAAATACTCAAAATTCTATGGAGTTAGTGGGGTATTTATGTATTTTCAGCATACTACAATTGACATGCATGTATTGGGACATCCTAAATCTTTTTCTGGCGTACTAAATAGTAGGGAAGTATGGGGATTGGAATGCAGGGATGCTTAACGTTTGACAGGGAGCAGCTGTGATTGCTTTACTGATTGCAGGTTTCTCTTGTATTTCACAGGACGGGTTCCCAATCAGAATCAAGGCCGTTAACATCATTAACGAGCCGCGCATCTTCAAAGGAATCTTCGCCATAATTAAACCGTTTCTCAAGGAGAAGATGGCAGAGAGGGTGAGTATTGTGCCTCAATTATCTTTGATTCTTTTGTTTTAAACAATGGGCCTTTCTGACTTGTGTGCCTCCATTTTTATCAGCTGCATGTGCTACAAAATTATAGTCTATTTTCATCTGAAAGGGCATTTTTTAATTTTTTTTCTTCAATTATTATTTTTTTTCACTAGAATGAACACGCAACCCCATAATTTACAAAATCTCCTCATCGGGATTGCTTTGTGCTTAATTAAACCTGCTGTGATTGATTTGTATTCATTTGGAGGCAGACGAAGGCATTTTATCATCTTTGAGGTTCGGCTTTGGAGCAACATTAGTATTCATGTAGACTAGTGTTTGACCAGTTTTCCCTCGAGCTCTGTTGTTGGTTTCCGCTAACTCCTAAGGGAAAATATTTGGCTTTTTAGCTGCTAGACGCTCATGTAAGTTCACTAGCCAGTCGTTAACTCTTTCTGAACAGTAACGTACGGTTTGGTTTTAGTGTTTATTTTATTTCAAAACTTATATAGAATAGAAAGATACAAAATACCAAAAAAAAATATTTTTTTTTGTAATAAATATACCAAACAAAGTAAATAAACCAATTAACATACTCAACAGGTATAGTATGCTTATTAATACTACCCCCATTCTTCACACTCATTCACACATCATGTATTGACATATATTTAAGCATTTTCCATAATGTTATGTTTTTAGACCCGTTGCCCATTGATGCATATTCATTAAAAAACATAAACTATCCATACTGTACATTCTACTAGAAGCATCTTCCTGCTGCTGCGGTTCAACACTTTGTGATGAAATCCGTGATATTGGACCAGAACACTAACACTAAAGCTGTAAAACTCATAAACTATCAGCTGAAGGAAGCAATAAAACTCAGTGTTTCATTATTACCAGTGACCCCCCCCCCACATGGGATGAAATACTGCTCAAGGACATTGAGGCAGGTGACGTCACTGACATCTTACAGTGACAGTTGACTGTGTGTACAAATATGTAGGCCTACACACATAACGTTACAAAACTAGTAATATAACTAGTTTTGTAACGTTATGTGTGTAGGCCTACATATTTTTAAATGGCAAATGTTAAATGATTGAGTTTGTACATTTATTTTGTTATGTTATTTACATGCACACACACACACACACACACACACACACACACACCACACACACACACACACCAGATTTGTTAAGTTTATAGTCGTAGATGTTACAATTGCAATTTTAAATATCTTAACATATTTATAGTAGCAAACATAACACATTTAAAAAAAAAAAAAAAATTATATAATGTTAACTCATGTTTTCCATACCAAATAAGACCCCATTGAACTGAATTGAATTAAATTGAATTAACATTTATTTCCGTGCTCTCCCCCTCACATATACAGTACATGCTCCACGGCTCCGACCTGCGCTCTCTGCATAAGGTCGTGTCTCGCTCGGTGCTGCCGGAGGAGTACGGTGGCCTGGCGGGTCAGCTGGACATGTGCGCGTGGTCCCGGCTGTTGCTAGGCTGCGAGGAGGAGTTCCTAGTGGAGTTCTGCCAGCCCGATCCACTAGAGGGCGTCGTGCTGCCGGAGTCCATGCTGTTTGAAGGGGAAGAGGCCGACGATGACACGTTCAGGGCGCTGCGATCTCAACTCTACTACTGCTACTGATGCACGCACGCCAGTACACACACACACACAGAAGGCACTCAACATACACACACACACACACACACACACACAACAGAAGCACAAAACACACAAACACACACAAAACAAACACAACACACACAGAGGACAGAAGCGCACACACACACACACACACACACAACACACACTGAGGCATGGGCCGGTATGATATTCTGACAGTATGGAAACCTTAAAGGTGGAGTCATCAATTCTAAAGAATGCTTTTTGTCAAAATCAAAATCATCCGTGAATATCTCCTCACAATCCGCTACCAGTCCGTACTGTGTGTGCGCAGGCCTGCCCACACAAGTGGCTTGGCCCCTGAAAACCTCCAGTCAATGGGCCCCCCTTACCCATTACTCCTATCAACAATGAGTGTGAGTGCGCTCATCCCTCAATAAACACATACATGTATTTGTAGAGAGACTAACTATCTTATCAACCAGGGACTTGCAGGGACAGTTGGGGAGCAATGGCTCATTATTATTTTAAAATAGTAGCACATTTCTGACTTAGCCCAGCATACCTACCAATTTATTTTGATTCCCTTACACTCACACAATTGTTTAACAGATCAACAGATCTCTACAAAATAATCAGTTCACACAGAGACATTGTTCTTCTTTAGTATTCACTAAAGCAAACAGTTTTTTCACAATTTGCACATTTTCTATGCTACTAGTTTCTGGTTAGATACATTTACACTAATTGACTGCACCAAATATTGCACTTTTTTGTATTTCTGCACATGACATTAAATAATTTGAAATGAATAATACTTAAAAAACAACATCAACAACAAATTCTTCACACACAAAGGAAAAAAAGGCGGTTCTCTACATGAATAACCAAACCAACCTACCCTCAAAACTATAAATGTTGTGTGGTTGCAACATTTAGGCTTAGTTCATTCTGCTCTCATCACTGCGGCCTGGTTGGTCAATTGGCCAGGTTTCTGAAAAACTGGTCAGACCTGGCTGGTCGTGTCAACCTGAAGACTTATGTCAAAGCCTTTAGAAGGCATAGTCCCAAAGGGAAATTCTTTTACACAAAAATGTACGTTATGTGGAGAGAGAATTTGAAACCCGTTTGAACTACAAAAGGTACCCAACCTGTTTTTTCATGGGGTCCAAATAGTTTTCACAACGACACCCAGACACAAGTAGCAGGCAGGCCTACATGTGTTTTCCGTGAGCAGGAACGACTCAGGAAATATAATCCAGCAAAACTGTTTAATATCAAAACCCAATCTTGTCACCATTTGGCACACAAAGGGTTTATAGGATGGATTATGTTTGAAACAGTTACACTCTGCTGTGCTCAATCTGAAACATTTTGAACATTTCTGCTTTTCTATTGCTTTTTAAATGGCCGTAAGCGGAGCCGCGGCTCTTTGAATAGATATTGACATAAATAAATACACTAAAAAATCGGATATAAAAAGCGGATTGTGAGGAAATATTCACTGATTTTGACAAAGTTTGATTTTGACAACAAGCGGTCAGAATTGCTGACCTTTTGAAGCAAAAATACCACGGTATGATTACATGTCCAATGTGTAATTTTGAAATGTCTTGGTAAAAAAATTAAAGTAGAACAGGCTAATACCTTAGAATGGTTTTGAAACATTTTCAAGCCGCTGTATACCTCAAAATCGTTTATCGGCCCTTGCCTACTACACAACACACACACACACACACACACAACACACACACACACACACACACACAACACACACACACTGTCTGTGCATACACTCCCATCACTGAGAGGACATTTTCTGTTTCATTTGAAACATGTGTAGACTTTTACAGGGCAAGTTGCCAATATACAGTATATATATATATGAAAAAAAAACATGATTTATTTTACTAACTAACTAATTAAGCAGCACTGGTATAGGTGGATAGTATTTTGTAGTGTACACTTAACCCAGCGTTTAACCGTGGTTCCAAGGCAGCTGCAGGCTCAGGCAAAAGGCTCTTTTGACATGAGCAAATGCATGTTTAGCCATTTTTTGTTATTGGCCTCTGTAAATTTATGTCTGATATGTCACAAAAATAAGTTTTTAAAATCACGTCACATGCTCTTACCAGCCAAACCGGTTTTGCTTGATCCAATCATACATTTCTTTCTGATACTGGCCATTCAAACATGCCTTCCAAACGTGCCTATTATGTAAGAGATGGGTGATCAAATTGTTCTGTCATGTGGATGAATCTACGCACTAAATGCGGAGGATCCATCGATGTGATGTCACTTCTGCTCTGCAAAGGATTGTGGGTCAGAATTGCCCCAAAAAGCATGATAATTTCCCCACAAAAAATTGTGACCGGATCTTGTAGGCATCCAGGTATTTTTAAACATACTGACATCTGACCACATGTATTGGGACATCCTAATTCTTTCTCCTACCATATACTAAAAAGCAGCGAAGCATGGGGGATTGGAACGCAGTGAGGGTCAAAATCCCATTGCCAAAATGCTAACTTTAAATTTTTACCCACTTGATTTGACTAGTTTCAGTGCCAAAGTGACTGTGTGGATTTTCGTCGCCCTTTCTCTTCCATTGTAAACATGTCAGGCAGGGATCTGTTAACGGGCCGGTATGAACAAGATGGATGACTACAGCGAGGCGAAACCTGTCTAAATGTACACAGGAGTCTGTCTGTGTTGTTTTAAGACACACGTGGAAAAAATGTCAAATGTAAACCAATCCTTCTAATATTTTTCCACTGTGGAAGAATTCTTAAAAAGGCTTTCACAGAATCACATTTCTTCAGTTTGTTTACGTCTGCATACCTACCTGCAATCACTCCTATACTTTCCATTACTGCTCTGTTTGAATGCTCAACATCAACCCAAAACTATAAAAAAAAACTAACAAAGGAGACAGTTTTTGAGTATGTAACTCCTAATACATTGCCTTTAAACTGTTATCCATCACTAGATTTTTTCCAACGGACCATAAATCATGTTGAATTTGTGTGTACGTACCAAAGCAATATTCATGTGTGTTCATTCAGGGCTTGTTTTAACCTAACATAAGAGCAGATACACTTCTTTGTTGGTGTAGTGGAAATACAGTAGAAATCATCATAAGTCATAGATTTACAGGTATAGTAAATGTTTTTGGTGAATAACTAGTATGCAATGTTGTTCCAGGGCCTTTGTTCAGTTGATGCTTTAGTTTGCACTAGTTTGAATCTTCTAAGAGGATTATTTTGTTGTAAGTTTTGCTATTTGCCTTACGATTTTTTTTAATTTTTTTAATTCATTGTATTTTTTTATTTTATTATTTTGCCTGGGTTTCATCACTCCAGTCTTAACACGGGGCCATTAATAATCAGAGCAGTCACATGGGTGAAGAGAACATCAAGTCCTGACCTCCATATATAGACATCTGGTTTGCCAAATTTCACACTGTAGGCCAATGTACAGAAATGTGTAATAATGTTGTTCTGTTTTGCTGTAGTAGCCTAAAGCTAACTTGATTTTTTTTTAAATTTTTTTTTATTTTTAAGCATGTCTGTGGCTCCAAGCTGTATGTGTGTTGCAGGGTATTTAGCGTTGCTAGTAGAGACAGTAAAAAAACAAAAAAGTATAAAACCTCAAACTATTTGTGTCTTGTTTGTGCTGTTGTTGGCAGCGGGTGGTTGTGATATAAAGCTTCAGGCTCTGGGGAGGTTGTTGGTATTTTCACAAACTGGGTTCACGGGTCCCGGAAGGAATACAGGGTTTGACGAAGTAGTAATACCACACTGTGTAAAAATACTTAACAAGTATAAGAACATTTGACTCCTATCTGACCCTGCGTTCTTTTTACTACACTACATACTTAAAGTACAGAAGAGTTCTAGGGCCACAGGAGAGAAAAAAAAAATCAGACAAGGAAGATTTTTTTTTCATTGTTTCGAGAAATGTCGAGAATAAAGACGAATACTCCAAAATACTGTTGGAGTTAGTGGGGCACTTGTGTATTTTTGGCATACTGCCATTGACGTGCATGTATAGGGACATCCTAAGTCTTTTTCTGGCATACGTATGGAAGTATGGGGATTGGAACGCAGGGTGAATTTCCAGGTGAGCTTAACAAGGTTCTCAGGAATCGGGTGGCCACAGGAGATTTCAACGAGGTGCTCCACTCTATTGCAAAGTCAAAAAAAAAAAAAGCACAACAATGTGTGTTTATTTGTTCATTTCTGTGTCTTGCGGTCAAGATTAAGCTAGTTCGATATTATTGGACACTTTCATTTAAACATAGCTTCTTTCTTCCATGGTTTTTTAAACTTTAATTTTGACTCATGCGGCCTACACTCTTGGTTAGTCTGCTGTTTCCATGGCATTATTTTGTGAGCAAGACTTTTTTTTGTGATATGAGTTCATAACAAACACAAAAGCGTTGTGATGGAATAATGATGGAAACCAAATGCAGATCAATTTTAGGGGCACTCTACTGCTTTTACACATGAGCCCAGTCAATATCATTCAGCCTGGGGCTCTGGGGGGGGGGGGGGGTGATGTTGCATTGTGGGAAATGTAGGATCCAGCTTTTATTTTTATTTTTTAGTTCGATCCATAACAATTGACCACATTTGGATATCTTTGATTACGAAAAAAATCGTTTCTTTAAATGCCTAATGGTGAGTCCACCAACTTTATGGAGGTGCAGTGCAAATTTCTTTGCTACAGTCCTTTAAATATGTCCTAACATGATATGCTCCATCACCAGGGCCGCCCATAAGGGTAGAAAGTGGGAAGGCTTTCTAGGGCCCAGCCACTTGGGGGCCCATGGTCTTTGGAAGCCAAGAACCTAACTAAGCTAAACTTTATTTTTTAGATTTTTAGATATTTATGTCAATATCTATTCAAAGTTGGGTGTTTACACAGAGCTGCGGCTCCGCTTACGGCCATTTAAAAAGCAGTAGAAAAGCAGAAATGTTCAAAATGTTTCAGATTGAGCACAGCGGAGTGTAACTGTTTCAAACATAATCCATCCTATAAACCCTTTGTGTGCCAAATGGTGACAAGATTGGGTTTTGATATTAAACAGTTTTGTCTGGATTATATTTCCTGAGTCGTTCCTGATCACGGAAAAAAAATGTAGGCTTACCTGTTACTTGTGTCTGGGTGTCATTGTGAAAACTATTTGGACCCCATGAAAAAAACAGGTTGGGTACCTTTTGTAGTTCTTCTACATTAGTCACTCTGTAATTTTCCTGAGTCTCTCTCCCCATAACGTACATTTTTGTGAAAAAGAATTTGCCTTTGGGGACTATACCTTCTAAAGACTTTGACATAAGTATTCAGGTTGACTCGGCCAGCCAGGTCTGACCAGTTTTTCAGAAACCTGGCCAATTGACCAACCAGCCGGGTCATACCACAATGAAGCTGACGAATCATCCTGTTTTAATTATTGACGTAACCACCAAGGTCCTGCTTTCTGTATTGTTTCTAAACATTTAAAATAAAAATAGACCTAAAAAAGTTCTTAATGCAAAGAAAGACACAAGGCACAAAGAAGTTGAAAATAATTGAAGGAACAGATTTGAGTTCAAAGATTAAGAACTTTTTTTGTAATGATTTAAGTGCTTTTGCAGTGATGAGAGCAGAATGAACTAAGCCTAAATGTTGCAACCAAACATAGGCCAACTTTATAGTTTTGAGGGTAGGTTGGTTTGGTTATTCATGTAGAGAACCGCCTTTTTTCATTTGTGTGTCAAGAATTTGTTGTTGATGTTGTTTTTTAAGTGTTATTTATTTCAACAATACCACCAACATATTTCAAATGATTTGATGTCATGTGCAGAAATACAAAAAAGTGCAATATTTGGTGCAGTCAATTAATGTAAATGTATCTTACCAGAAACTAGTAGCATAGAAAACGTGCAAATTGTGAAAAAACGGTTTTCTTTAGTGAATACTAAAGAAGAACAATGTCTCTGTGTGAACTGATTCTTTTGTAGAGATCTGTTGATCTGTTAAACAATTGTGTGAGTGTAAGCAGGGCCGCCTTAATGCACAGGCTTACCTGGGCTGAAGCCCCAGGGCCTACGAAGATCAGGGGCCTATCAAAAAAAATATATAGACCCCTGATCTAAGAAGGCCCCGAACCATGTCACTTAAAACAAATATTGACTGGCTCATGATGGAAACAAAATGTCGATCAATTAAAGGGGCACTCTGCTGCTTTTTCACATGACCCCAGTGAATATCATTCAGCCTGGGGTCAAATTTGGATATCTTTGATTTACAATTTAGTTCCCCATATGTCTGTGGTGAGTCCCCCAACGTTATGGAGATGCAGTGAACATTTCTTTGCAAATGATATGCTCCATCACTGATGCACCTTCCATGTGCAGTGTAAACAGCATATAGTATATAAACAGTCAACATCTGGGGGAGGAAGGTTGGGGGGGGGGGGGTTCCCTACGAGGAAATCTCATAATCTCAGGTGTCTGGATGTTATGTGTGCGTCTAAATAAAGCTGCCATGACATGAAAAAGAGACAATGAATAATGCAATAAACAAATAAATAAATATACATATAAAAAGATGTAGGCTATAAGGTGTGTGTGTGTGCGTGCGTGTGTGGTGTGTGTGTGTGTGTGTGTGTGTGTGTGTGTGTGTGCGTGTGCGTGTGTGTGTGATGAAAGAGTGTAGTGCTCAGCCCTCAGAGGAGTGGGAGCCTCCGAAGACGCGCTCCGATTGGCCCAGCCACGGCTAACTCCATTTTGGAAAACAGCTGTTTGAAGCGAAGACGCAACCTTTCTCTCTCTCTCTGGGGCACTTTACACGGTGAAAACTCACGTTTTCCCGTTTTTGGTTTAAAAAAAAAACCCCGTTCAGACACAATTTATCTGACATCTTCACCCGTACACAAAGTTTTCAGAGGAAACGGGCCGAAATCGCTGAAGTAGCAGCCATGCCAAGCCAATAGTCAGCAGTGACACAGCTAGTAGATAGCTCTTCCGGTACAATTTGATGCATAAAACCTTACTGTAACCGAAAATTAATGCCACTAACGTTCATAAAGCGGTTGGTGTAAGCTTGGGGTTACAAATATTGTAAAAGACAAGCTTATTTCACCGCATTGAACTCGTAAAAACAGCAGACTTGCTGATAGTGAAGGGCTTCGTGAGCGGATAACTTCCTGTTAGGCGTACTTCAGAATAAAAGTCAACTCACGTGTGTCAAGCGAAATGCTATGAATGTTTAGCCAGTGAAATGCTTTTACTGTGAAGCCGTAGCCTTAATGCTCCTTTTGTTGAACAGTAACTTAACCGCTGCACGCTGATAGTGTTTTTTTAATGTAGAGAGAGCCGTGTCCCTGGCATATAAAAGTGACACACGTTTATTTAGCTAGAAAAACAGGCAGAGCACAACTCTTTCCCTATTTGCTTGTAGGAGCGATTGGTGGCACGATAACAAATTCATGGACGTTGTGCAACAGCACAACGTCCATGAGCACAATGAATACAGCTCGGTGATCCGCCATTGTTGTTGTTGTTTTCCAACTGGCGCACATGGACCTACAAAGACGGCGCATGCCTATTTATATCCAAACGCAATGCGCATGTGTGAGGGTGGAGCCGTGACGTTAGCGTTATCAGGGGAAATGGTTTCGGTGTTTACAGGAAACCAAAACCGTTAAGTTTTCCAAAAAATCCTCCCTCGGAGGTGATCTCAAAAATCTGCGGTTCATGCCTGCGTTTGCGTTTGCGTTTGCTGTTTTCCTGTAAATGATATAGTGCAACCGCAGAAATTTTTCTGCGTATGCACCGTTTTGCGTGGCCGTGTAAAGTGCCCCTCTCTCTCTCTCTCTCTCTCTCTCTCTCTCTCTCTCTCTCTCTCCCTCGTTGTTTTCCGTCGGTATCCCGAGAAAGACACCCACACAGTCACACACTCCTTCGCCACTAGCCTACTGAGAGCTTGTTTTATTTATTTATTTTTTCTTTCAACACACACACACACACACAGCTGCCCGCGCCAGTGTCGGGCGTGCTAGGTTTATTTCTGTCCGCCTGCCAGGAAAACTTAAAACTGGGAATTCATGTTAAACAATCCCATTGTAACAAGTGGATAACCGGAGGCGACCAGACCAAGGTTAGTGGCGGTGATTCTTCTTCTTCTTCTTCTTCTACGGGCGATATTTCAGCCACTGTTTAATCTAGGGCTATTTGTATTAATTATAGGCTACGTGTGTGTAAAAGATGATCGCGCTAACAGTTGTAGTTTGTAGTGAGAGGCTGTAGTAGGCTATGTAGGCTGCACAGTCACGAATCAGCCAGCGAGGGTTTTTTTCTGTAACGTGATTTCAATGAGGCGTTTTTTTGCAGCGAGCACTAGATAACGTTCAGACAATACATCTGTCCACACACACCGACTGCATCTGAAAAATGGCCAAATCATCCCCTTCCCTAATGCTCAATTACAACCTAAATGTATTTTTCCCCTCGAAAAGGCTTTCAAGTGTGTATCCATTATGCTCGTCGGTCGCGCTGTGTGTGTGTGTGTGTGTGTGTGTGTGTGTGTGTGTGTGTGTGTGTGTGTGTGTGTGTGTGTGTGTGTGTGTGTGTGTGTGTGTGTGTGTGTGTGTGTGTGTGGGGGGACTGGCATGCACGTCCTTCCCACACATTAGCTGCTGCATTCAGGGGCAGCAGCAGAAAGCTATAATGACAGAGGCTCGGTTAGTAGCTTGGTTTTTGAAAGCTCTCATCATCCTCTTGTCATCGACTGTGCCTTTGTGTGTGTGTGTGTGTGTGTGTGTGTGGTGTGTGTGTGTGTGTGTGTGTGTGTGTGTGTGTGTGTGAGAGAGATATTTTTCTGCTTTGTCAACCAGCCAGCCAGACAAACCCCCCCCCCCCCCCAACCCAAACGCCACTGTTATCACAAATCAGCTGTGTCTTACAAATTCCATACTCGATAATAAGATAACAATCGGCGCTGGTGACGCCACGTTTCTTTTTGTCATGGAATAACCTGCTTTGCTAAGTGAATAATGGACATTTTTTCTGTTGTTGTTGTTGTTGTTGTTGAAGAGGTTTGAGGATCTCGTGAAAATGACAGGGCTTGGAGCTGAGAGGAGATTCAGCGTGTTGTGACCCCCCACTTTGCGTGAGTGTTGCTGGGCAAGTGCCAGCGTTACTGGGCATGGGCACTAGCGAGGGTAAACACTGGCTCCTTGCCTGTCTGTGGTGGTTTGCTGCTTCACTTTGTGTCGTGTGTGTGTGTGTGTGTGTGTGTGTGTTGGACAGGCTTGCTGACTGTCCTCCTCCCTAAGCTGAGAGTCACTGCATGAATAACATGTAATTTAGGCGTAAACTATAAGCGCACCAACAATCCTTCTTCTATTCTGGATGAGGGAAACTGTTGCTCATCAGTGGCCCAGTGGGTGACACTTTAAATTCCACATTTTAGACAGACTGTAGCCTATATGAGTCTGGGTAGCCTGCAGAGGCTAAACTATGACATATGGCAGTAAAGCTGAAGCGTGGCAATGCCTGATTACATTTTCCATTAATTGATTAATCCTTTGGCTTCGAAATGAAAGGCTCATCGCAATTTCATTTAATTATGAAAATTGCTTGTTTGGTCCAACCAACACTTAAAAAATATATATAGGCCTATATATAGTTCGCAATGACAGTGACTTCAGTAACAGATGCTCTTTCTGAAGGTGAATGTGTCTGTCTGGCCATAATTGAAACATCTCTCTCTATTCTGGACAAAATTCTGCCATGAAATATACAATGTATCAGTGTTTTTGTATGTGTATTCTGTATCCCCAGTGGTGGAAAAGAAAATCCCTTGTCGTTTTGACATTTAACCACCTGATGAATTCATGGCTGGTCACATTTTGTACAGTCTGATGTCAGAAACAGATTATGACCTTTTTTGGAATGGCCCTTTACTGCCTTGGCTCCTGTCTTTGCTTTGTACCAGCTAACCAAACATGGTCTGTTATCCTTCAAAATGGCAAAGGGCGCGCGTGTGTGTGTGTCTGTGCGTATGTCTGTGTGCGTGCGTGTGTGTGTGTGTGTGCAATCAGAGGGGGGGCGTGGAAAGCTGCCAGAACAGAGAGCGCACTGATGCAAGAAAACCCCAGCTTCTACACACACACACACACACACACACACACACACACACACACACACACACACACACACACACACACACACACACACACACACACACACACTCACACTCACACTCACACTCACACACCCCGCCCTGCTGACCTTGGGGGACAGAACCCCATAGACCCCCCTAAGTGTTCTGAAATCACATTTACCCAATCAGAACAAAGCCGGTTAAGAAATACAGTTGCTTCCGTTTTGGGCTATTGTCAAGGCTTGCCCTCATTGGTTGGGGCTTTGTACATTATGCATCTTACGATCTGTTGCTCACGGTTACTCATCAGTGTATGAGTGTGTGTGTGTGAATGTGGTAAGAAATGTAAAGCGCTTTGGGGCTGAGAAAATCTGCTAAAAAGCGCCATATAAGTCAAGTCCATTTACAATTATACCATTTACTCAGAAAAGCGTACAGATCATGAGTAAGCATCATGCTAGCAGTACTTATAGCTATCTCCAGTGCTGCACACTTAGCACACGCCAGTCTTCTCCTTCTTCCACCGACTCCTTGTGCAAATAGCAGTCATATCAGCCACTGCCAACAATAACACGATTAGCCTGAGAACATTTGGCCCCCTATATCCCTGTGCTAAGAGGCTGCATTAAAGCCTTACACGGCAGGGGGCTGGGATGGGGGTTAGTGTGCGGTCTCTTCTATCATTTGTTTTTCCGTTAAGTGGTCATTACATCGCTTGTTCTCGGCCAATCACCTTTCCGTATGTCCGACCCAAGGTTAAATGAGCTTTATAGTCCATATGTTGATGGGGAACAAAGATTATTTATTGACTGTATTGAGGTTACTGTCCTTATAATCTAATGGGAGAGTATCTCAATTCTCAAGCAGCTGTTTTCAATCCCTTTTCTTTGCAACAAGGGCAGGCAATTACATGCTTTAGTATAGATAAAAATAGCGGGCTATTCTCAGAAATTGGTTCAAGTGCCTACTAGATTTTTTTTTTTTGTCTTGCGATTATGGCCCCAATCACTCAGCCTTTATAACCTTGACAGCAGCAATGGATTTTGAAAACAACAGCAGCCTGTGATCCTGTGAGTGCATCTGAGTTTTTTGTGTGCTATGTGAACGTACTGTGTGTGCACATGCTCAGGGTCTATTTTAGTCTATGCGATGCGTCCCTCTGTGTAATCAGTGGTTGGTTTTGATGTGTTGTGTGCGTATTTTGCGGACAGGGATTTGTCGGTTGACCTGCGTTGACCTCCGAGCACATTCTTTGCCCATGTGTGTGCTGAGGACTTAAGCTCCGATGTTTAAACTCACTGACTTCCCAACGAGGAGAAAATGACATCACCCCCTCCCAAACACACACACGCACGCACACACACACACACACACACACACACACACACACGCACACACACACACACAGCCTTTGTCTCGTGTACCAGACATAAAAGTCCTTCTGATACACAAAGAAATGCCAGATTGTTTAAGTTTAAGTTTATTTATTTAAAAGGGACATTGCATATTAATAGACATTTACATGTAAATATACAGGATTGTAGCAAGTGCTAATTTGCATCCTTTGTCCCTTGATTGGTCGACACCAATCACATAAAACAAACATACGCGTGTACTCAGACAATAAAATAATAATAAAAACAGACAATCTAAAAGAAGAGAAAAAAAAAAAAAGAAAAAAAAAAAAACATGCAACCGACAGAACAAGTGAATAAAAACAATTATTCAAATAATGTTAAAAAAAAATAAAAAAAAAAATAAAAAAATAAAAAATAAAAATCTATGATAGATTGTGTGAACAGTTTTGAGATTCCAGCAGCCATACTTTAAGACGTTTTTTAAAAGAGCCAAGAGTGGGAAGCTCACGTAGAGCAGCGGGTAGTGTGTTCCAGGTATGAGTTGCACGGTATGAAAATACAGCCTGTCCATAGGCACTTTTTCTAAAAGGAACAATACAGTCACCTCGAGAAGTTGCCCTGGTGGATCTACTTTCATTTTTTTGTATAAACATTTGCAATGGCGCTGGGGCGAGTCTGTTGAGAATTTTAAAAACCAGGGTGCAGTCTGCATACTTGATCATGTTTTGCCAACTCAGTAAATCGTGCTTCTTTAAGATATTGCAGTGGTGATAGGTTTTCGGTTTTTTATCTAAAATCTTAATGGCTTGTTTGTATACTGTTTCCACAGATGTTAACGTGGTCTTGCATGCCAATGCCCAGCTTGTCATGCAGTATGTCATATGAGGTATAATCATTGAATAAAAATATAGTTTTGCTGAATCAAATGGCATATTTTCTCTAATGTATCTGAAGTTGGATAAATTAAATTTCATTCTGTTTACTGTTTTTTTTACTTGTTGCTTAAAATTTAATTGTGAATCGATAACAACACCTAAATACTTGAATTCCTGGACCACTGTAAGTTTTTGGCCCTGTATTGATACCATGGAATCTGTATTTTTATCACAGGCCTTCTTTGAGAAAAACATGCAGACTGTTTTAGTTAGGTTAAGAACCAATTGGGAGCGCTCTAGATATTCTGAAACACTGTCCATTGCAGCTGTCAGTTTGTGAGCGGCTTGCTCTGTATTTTTTGCATGAACATAGATAACTGCGTCATCAGCATACAGTTGGCATTGCACATTAGATGGACAGATGTTTGGCATATCATTTATATAAATACTAAATAACAGTGGCCCTAATATTGATCCTTGAGGCACACCTAAGTTGTTCTCACAGGTATCAGATATTGTATTTTGCAATCTGACACACTGCTTTCGCTCCTCAAGATATGATCTCATCCATTGTGCAGTATGTGAAGAAATATTAAAAGCAGACAATTTTGCCATTAGTATCTCATGGTTGACAGTGTCAAACGCTTTTCTCAAGTCAAGAAACACTGCTCCAATGACCCCCCCTTTATCTATGCTTAATTTTATGTTCTCCACAAAATAACAAATGGCGGTTTCAGTTGAGTGGTGTTTTCTAAAGCCAAACTGCATTGGGTGGAGATAAAATGGGCTATTGTCAAGATGTGCCACAAGTTGCTCTATTATATGTTTCTCTATTATTTTGGAGACAACTGGAAGAATACTAATTGGCCTATAGTTACTTGTTTCTGTGGGTTCCCCAGCTTTATAGATCGGTGTGATTACAGAGCATTTCCAAGAGTTTGGAAAGACACCTTCTGTTATGGATTGATTTATAATGTTGGTGATTGGTTCAATGAGTGACTGTTTATGTTCCTTGTAAAAGACCGTATCCATACCAAATGCATCTTTGGCTCTAGAGTTTTTCAGTCTACAAATGATCTTATCAACATCCCCCTGTGATGCTGCACGTATTTCAAAAACAGGAGCACATGTGTTTACTGGAGATGTGGTAAAAGCTTGTCCTTTTCCGTCCTTTGTTAAATTTGTTACAGAATTTATAAAATAAGTATTAAAAGCTTCAGCCATTTGCTGTGGATCACTGATTACCTCATCATTATGTTTTAACTCTCTGATGACTCTATGTGATACTGTGTTTCCCATCAGTTTCTTTATACTAGTCCAGATTTCTTTGGTATTACCCTTTGCGTTACTTATTATGTTAATGAAGAAGCCTGCTTTTGCGTTTCTAATTTCTTTTGTTACTCTATTTCTAAGTGATGTAAAGATCTGCCGATCATGTGTTGTTTTAGTTTTGTATGCAGTCTTAAGTGCAAAATCACGCTGTTTCATTAGTGTCCAGATGGTGCTATTCAGCCAGGGCAAGTGTTTTTTCTGTGATTTTACATGTACCTTTTTTTGGAATTGACCTATTGTTTCTTGAATGGTTGTCATGAAGGTTTGGGAGTTTTCAGTTACTTTTTCATGACACAAATAATTTGACCAATTTATTTTAGCTAAGACTGCTTCCAAATTACTCATCTCACTCTTTGGTACCTTTAATTGTTCCGGGGCTTTACTAGAGGGGAGACCAAACCTTTTCTTTGTCAATTTTCTGGAAAAAAGAATACAATTATGGTCGGACAGCCCTGTGATCATATTATATGTTTTCCCAATCCGTTCACATTTGTTGCTAAAAATCAGGTCAATGCATGTCTCTGTAGTGTTGCTTATTCTAGTAGGCCCTTTGATTAGCTGAGTAAGGTCATGACGACTTGTTAATGATTTCAGCTTTTTACAATTTGACTTGTCCAACCAATTTACATTAAAATCCCCAAATAGAATGATCTCCTTCTTCCAATTACACTCTTTGAGAACAGCTTGTAGTTCATCATAAAAATTGTTAGAGGCAGATGGGGGCCTATAGATTCCAATCAGCGTAATTTCCATGTGTGGTGATAGTATTACATTGAGACCAATACATTCCAGATTATTGGCGGATGACCATTCTATTTGTTTACATGTGAGACATTCTTTGACGTAAAACATCACACCCCCTCCCCTACCTACAAGCCTATCTTTTCTGAAAATGTTGTATCCCGGTACAGTTAAACCTGCCATAGCACTATTTGCATGCAACCATGATTCTGTTATGCAAAGAAAGTCTAGGTTTGAGTCATTCAGTAAATGTTGAATTTGGTCGCATTTAGGCATAATGCTTCGGATATTTATATGTCCACCAAGCAGACCCTTCGGTTTTGCTTTTGGATCCCAGAGTACACGAGAGTGATTTAGTGTCTGGAAGAGTTTATACTTGCGATGCTTCATAAAAGCTCTGTTTCGAACTGTAGTCATTGCAGTGTCTTGAGGTTGAAGCCCGGCTGGCCGTGGTTGAAGCCCGGCTGGCCGTGGTTGAAGCCCAGTTGGCCGTGGTTGAAGCCCAGTTGGCCGTGGTTGAAGCCCGGCTGGCCGTGGTTGAAGCCCGGTTGGCCGTGGTTGAAGCCCGGCTGGCCGTGGTTGAAGCCCGGCTGGCCGTGGTTGAAGCCCAGTTGGCTGTGGTTGAAGCCCGGCTGGCCGTGGTTGAAGCCCAGTTGGCTGTGGTTGAAGCCCAGTTGGCTGTGGTTGAAGCCCGGTTGGCTGTGGTTGAAGCCCGGTTGGCCGTGGTTGAAGCCCGGTTGGCCGTGGTTGAAGCCCGGTTGGCCGTGGTTGAAGCCCGGTTGGCTGTGGTTGAAGCCCGGCTGGCCGTGGTTGAAGCCCGGTTGGCTGTGGTTGAAGCCCGGCTGGCCGTGGTTGAAGCCCAGTTGGCTGTGGTTGAAGCCCGGCTGGCCGTGGTTGAAGCCCAGTTGGCTGTGGTTGAAGCCCAGTTGGCTGTGGTTGAAGCCCAGTTGGCTGTGGTTGAAGCCCGGCTGGCTTTGGATGTAGCCCAGTTAGGTGAAGATGTAGCCTGGCTAGCTGTGGTTGTAACCTGGCCGGCAGTGGATGTAGCCCAGCTAGCTGAGGATGTAGCCCGGTGGGCTGCGGCTGTAGCCTGGCTGGTAGTGCTTGTAGCCCAGTTAACTGAGGATGAAGCCTGGCTAGCTGTAATTGTAACCCTGCTAGGTGTGGTTGTTGCCCAGTTAAATGAAGGCCTGTTAGCCATGATTGTATCCCAATTAGCTGTAGTTGTGGCCCACTTAGCAGTGGCCCTGTTAGCTGTGGTGGTTTAGCATCCAGGTAATAAGAGTTCATTAAAGGTCCAGGATTCATTTCAATATCGCCAGCCAGGAGCATTATCATCAGAAAATGTGCAATTCCCAGGAAAGGTTTAAGTTGGTCTGACTGTTCATCTTTACCTGAGGGTAGCCTTGCACGTCCATTGTCCAGTAGTTTTGTGTAGAGCAGGTGTTGACTCTTCTTTGCTGGGTAGAGGACTTGTTCACTGTTTTTATCCATTTGTTGTGTGAATGTTAAGCACAAGAGTAGATAAGAACATACTAAAGCAATAAAGAGACATGTAGATGGCAAAAGCCGATATCTTTTGAGGTTTTTAGTGGGTTTTTTTGGCATACACACAGAGCCTGCCAACCTGTGTGACTGCACGGCGGCCATCTTGGTTTGCCAGAAATGCCAGATTGTGTGACCGTGAGAGACACAGGTTGCAGGAATTTAGTGATAACCTACTCCGGATTGGCTGACATTTTTAATGTCCACAAACACAGTGGTGTGTAGTTGTTGTACTATATCAAATGAAGAATTATTTTTGTCATTCTTTTTTCGTGGTGTCATTATTTACCGTCTTCTTTTAAAGGTTCAGTGTGTAGAATCTAGAACAGACTTGTCACCTGAGGCAGTGGTGGATGATAACCATCTTTATTAACCAGTTTCTTGTCCTTGAAGGCCACCGTAGCCTCCCCTGAATTCTGAAAAAAGGGAGGGAGCATTGCAATCTACAAACTCACCACTAGATGCGGCTAAAATACTATGATATTACACACTGTACTTATTAGGTTCCTTTCATATTATCAGTTATTGTATAAAGCTCTTTGTAGAGACTGTTTTCACAGCAGCGCCATAAACTAAATCTATGATTATCTGTCTGACCTTTATATAATGATGATTGAGATATCATCGCCTATGACGGTTTGTGTACTTGTACATCTAATTACATAATGCTAAGGGCGGGCGCTGTAAATAGCCCCATTTGTTTATGTAGCGTTCTTGTGTCCTAATAGCTGCGCTGGCATTCACGATCTGATTGACTGTATGCAGGAGTAGCCGGGCTCCCAATCACAAGGGTGTGTTTGCTCGATTTTGAGAAATTAGTACAATTTCAGTTGGACTAACACATATATTTTAAAAGTCCGGTTTCAGTCAGACTAACCCGATAAATAGATTTTTCTCTAATGTCATGTAAACGCTGACTGTTGGACAAACGTTCAGACAATTGCACTATTGGTGAAATACCTGTTTTTCTTTGAATTGACAGCTTTAACTAGTGGTGGTTTGGTAAAGAATGAATATAATATAAAAGCAGGTCGGACATTTCTATACCTCTCTATTGTTAGAGATGGGCCCGTCAACCGGCTTTATTAGACCATTTTGAAACATCCTAATTGTAAAAACATAACCGGTATCTTATTTTATGTCTCCACCGTTCCCCTGAGTGTGGTCTTTTTCATGTAGCCCAGTGAACTCGACACCTGCCTTAATTAGGAGGCTCGTTTTCGGATTAAAAGGGTGCACCTTGCTACCGGGCAGCTTGAGGCAGCCACAGCAGCAACAGAGCAAGTCTTTGGAGGGTTGACTGGGACTATGCAGTGTTTTTAGCCATGTGTTAGAGAGAACAAAAAGATTGTTTGGGACACACGGAGTGAGCAGGACAGACAAGATAGACAAGATGGACAAGACGGACAAGATAGATAGACAGACAGACAGACAGACAGACAGACAGACAGACATTCTCCATGAATAGTCTAGAGGAATTTCTTTGGATTTGGAAATGAACTGTACAAACTGACCACAGCTTCAGGAAATCAATATGGCCGCAGGGAACGAAATGTGGCACACTTCAAAGGTTTTAGGTTGTTAGTATGGAGTAAAACCCTTTTGATGTTTATTGATTGATTTTCTTCCAACCTCAAAATGGTCACAGCCAGGAAATATTATTAAAAAGCTAAAAACCCAGCCAGTATAAATGACCTATAGTTGTAAGCACTGTTATAACCTGGCTACCATGTGTGTGTTGGGGATAGTCTACAGCTGTCCTGTCAAAGCCTGCACGCAATGAGTGTCTATAGAAAATGTATATTACTCATGCACCATTAGACGATTTTTTCGTTTACTTTAAAGGCCCCAATGTATTTCCTCTTCATGATAATTGACATTGTCTGGTGACGTGGCTCTTTGAAGTGGCAACACATCTGTTTTCAGGCATACACACACACGCACACGCACACGCACACGCACACACACACACACACACACACAGACAAACGCACAGACAAACGCACAGACAAACGCACAGACAAACGCACAGACAAATGCACAGACAAACACACACACACACACACACAGACAAGCACACACTTCAGCATACATTTCACAGAGAACGCCAAGGTGTGGAAGAGAGACTGTGATAATCAAACCTTCTTATGTAAATGGATTTCTCATCTATGTGAATTGGTTTTGAAGTCGACAGATAGAGAGTCCTTTTTTTTGGCCTTGGAAGTGGATTTGATGAGAATGGTTCTTCTTTGCATAACTCAACTATAGAAGAGCCTTCGTCAAACTTCTAACAGTGATGTAATGTGAAATGTGAGCAACCATTTGACCTTCAGTCTCTCTTTGGCTTGTCATCCTCTTTGATGCTTTGAAACTGATTTGATCCTCTGTGGGGAATTCTCAGGCGCAGTTTGCTTTGAAGTATATGTCATTGTTTGTTTTTCTTTTTTCTTTTTTATATATATCTGAAAACGTTTTTTTATCCAATCCCCAGAAGAGGGGATTGATTTGATTTAATTTATTTCAGACATATCAAATAAAAATGAAACATATCAAAAATACATTAAACAAAAAACATGTTAAAATGATTTCACAAAAAAGAAAACTCCATACTGTGTGTATTCAATTGATTAAATTGATTTAATATGCCTGAAAAGGAGTAGGAAGAAGTATTCATTCATTTATCATTCAGATTCAGAAAACTTTATTGTTTGTGTCTTTTTCGACAGATCATCATCTTGGACCAAACATACAGTGCAAAACAAACTCTCACATCAACGTATAACATGTGTCCCTAAAAAACGGATTAAAACACCTTGTAAAATTAACTCTGCTGGCTTTACTAATGGAAGGTCTCTAGCAGGAACTGAGTTAGAAGCTGAATTATTGTCCGTCATTATATATTTGTCGATATATTTAAAGTATTTCCTGTTTTACCTCTCTGTTGCCGGAGGAAATCAATGTGTTAATTGCTCTTAAAAGGAAAATAAATTGTTATTGTTTAAATGGCCTGAAGGTAAACTCTCCACGGTGAGTGCATGGTGTTAAATTATAATTAGATTTACTCAAGTGCTGCATTTTAACTCGGTTTAGAGGTCATTGTATGCTACACTCTAGGCTACTGCATTTCTGAATTGATTTTTTTTTTTACTTCACTATATTTATTTGACAATTTCCCAGTTACTTCTTAGACTAAGGTGTTATAGATACACTGGATATCATAACATAAGATTGAAATCCTTGTGTCTATAGTTTTTATGTTTTTTGGTGGCTGTGAGAGAATTATTTCGCTTAAACTTCTCAGAGAATTGTTGTTGTTGAATCTACTGCATAATAATAACTGTAATAATATAATAAATAATTCCTAAGCTTTACTGCTAGACAATAAAATACAATGTGAACTAAAAGTGTTTTTTAAAAAAAATAGCTTAGGGCTCAGAGTTTTGAATAGGATTTCAAATTAATTTACTTGGGTAAAGGATCTTATTTATTCTACAATTCCACAGTTAATTTTTAAATGTAGCTGTTGTATACTGTATATAATGATATCATATTCCCAAGCCTTACTACACAATACATCTAGGTGAACCAAAATTGGAAAGCAAGCTCAAATTTCTGAATAGGATTTTAAACTAATTTACTTGGGTTAAAGGATCTGAGCACTTCCTCCAGTCCACACCTGTTGACTGTATACGTGGCACATTATACAGAACGGACATGTCATGAACAATGCTGTTTGTTATCTGGCCTGTGCGCTGTTCTGTGTTTGCTCAAGAGGAAGTGTGTGTTGTGTGACTGTGTTTTTGTGTGTGTGTGTCTGACTGTGTGTGTGTGTCTGACTGTGTGTGTGTGTGTGTGTGCCTCTTTTCATCCCTGTCAACTCAGCAAATCAAATCACATGATGACGGCGCCCACATCCTCCTAGACTTGTGGGAAGAAAATAAATGAAAAAAAAAAAAAAAAAAAACTGAAGAGGCAGCTGAGTGGAAATACTTGGCAAAGGTTGGACACAGTGTGGGCCATTGTTACAGGTGAGAGCAGCGGCTTGTAGCACAATAGTCGTGCCAATAAAGCTTTCTGAATTGAATTGAGTACTTAACGCAGCATTAAAAAGCAGTTGTTGTTCGAGTAATCACATCTCCGAGCTTTGTACGTTAGCATTCTTTGGCTAGAAGCAATTTCAGCTATGTGTTATTTTATGTGAGAGAGAGAGAGAGAGAGAGAGGAGAGAGAGAGAGAGAGAGAGAGAGAGAGAGAGGAGAGAGAGAGAGAGAGAGAGAGAGAGAGAGAGAGAGGAGAGAGAGAGAGAGAGAGAGAGAGAGAGAGAGAGAGAGAGGAGAGAGAGAGAGAGAGAGAGAGAGAGAGAGAGAGAGAGAGAGAGAGAGAGAGAGAGAGGAGAGAGAGAGAGAGAGAGAGAGAGAGAGAGAGAGAGAGAGAGAGGAGAGAGAGAAGAGAGAGGTCAGTGGCATTTGTTGTTGTGTGTGTGAAGCTTTTTGTATTATATTTTGTGTTCATTGACATATCACATGTAGATTTTACATTTGATAATTTTTCATAAAGTAGTCTGATCTTCTTTTTCTAGCTTTGAGTTATCCAAACTAGATTTCTCCCTAGGGTAGCTGTAGTTCAACTTCTTCCAGTGTGCTGTCATTGGTAGTTTGCAAAGCTGTTTTCAAAGTATGGCTGCGTTCCAATACCCATACTATATCTACTATTTAGTATGGTAGAAAAAAGATTTAGGATGTCCCGATACATACACACACGTCAATTGTAGTATGCTGAAAATACATAAATGCCCCACTAACTCAAATAGCACTTTGCAGTATTCGTCTTTTATTCTTGACATTTCTCTCAACATAATGAAAAAAAAAACGTCCTTATCTGATTTTTTTTTTCTCTCATGTGGCCTTAAAACTCTTCTGTACTTTAAGTATGTAGTGCAGTAAAGAGAAAGAGTATGCGATTCGGAACGCAGGGTATATCTTCCCCAACACTGTCCAGACTGAGGGAGATGTGTGTGTGAAATCCCTCTAACAGGTGGTGCAGGGGTTCGTAGTCCATCCATCCATAACCAAATCGCATTGTATTCTGTTACAAATTAGTTCAACAGTTGAGTTCTGCTGCAGCAAAAGCCAAGGAGGATGTTTAATGTTTCTCAAGTTCTTAGAAAAACTAATGAAAACAGCGGAGCCATTTTGGGGATATTTCCTTATATAGAAAGACCAATAAACATTCACACATTCCTTCCCTGGACATTTCGTCAACCTCTTGGCTTATGATGGCTTCTCTAAGGGCTCCACCGTATCAGGAAAACATGCGATATGCGATAACATTGTTGAATATTAAAATGACAATCTCTTGCGGTAATAAAACAAATACTATAATACAGTGTTAATGTCTGCTCCGAATTCACTGCCAACATACACCCCAGACAATGAGTAGACAGAAAGCCAATTTGCTATCAGGTAATCCAAGAGCTATATTTTAATGTGTGCACCCTAACTCCTCAGCCACTACTAGTGTCTATGAGGGGGGGTGGGGGGGGAGGGGGCTTAAGAGCAGTGGGGCTTGAGTTTGGAATAACGATTAGTTTTCCGTGCAGGAACATAAAGGCGCCGGTCTGACGGCATGACTAAGAATTCACTGGAAAGGTACAAGGTCTGGTATAGCTGTTATTTTTTCAGCTTTCTGGACAACTTGCTTTTTTCCAGATAAAGAGCTGGCGTCTTGTAACTGGACTCCAGTGATCTTGATCTTATTCAGAGAGTTTTCATCTTTATCACACAAACTTAAAAGTTAAGACTCAAGATAAAAGTTTGATACAGTTACATAATAATAATTAAATAATAATATGGTTATGTAAAATGTTTTGCAGACATCGAATTGGTTAGTTTCCTTTTATAGCAAATTCATTCTTTGATGTCCCCTCTTGACAATACTATCTGGATTTTTTTTTATTGAATATCAGAGTCAAAGTTTCAAAGTACTTGTATTCTTGTATAATTTATACATAATCATGTATGTCACTGGCTTCTGGTTCGATTTTCATTAACGTTAACGATAAGTTTTTCTATATGTTGTGCAGCCCAACTTTCTAACTTTCCCCCGTCCATCCGTACACTCACCTTCCCGGTCACAGTCACCTCTGCTATCTCCACATCTCCCTCTTGTCCACGCTTTTCCCATGGTTATTCTGTGTGTGTGTGTGTGTACGTGTGTGTGTTTTGCCGTCTGTGTGTGTGTGTGTACTGGTCCAACTATTTTTGTGATAACTAAATTGAGTTTTAGACCTAAAGAGTGAGGACATTTTTGGAAAGTGAGGACATTTTGTCTGGTTCTTACTTCAGGACAGGCCTTTAAAGGAGCTGTTTGAGGGTTAACACTAGGTTTTAAGGTTCCAGGTTAGTTTTGATTTAGGTTAGTGTTATTGTAAGGGTTGGGGTAAGGCATTTGGTTATGACTGTTAGGGTAAGGAGCTTGGGCATGCATTATGTCAATGAATGTCCTCACTAGAATAGCTGTACAAACGTGTGTGTAGGTGGCAAGGGAATGCATTATGTTGATGAATGTCCTCACAAGTATAGCCGTACAAATGTGTGTGTGTGTGTGTGCCGCACAGAGAGCCTGGGAAAAGACAGGGCATAAACAACACAGCAAACAAACCACCTGCTTCCTGCTGGTGATGTTTAATGTGTGGACGGAAATAGAGCCGGGACCTTGAAGAAGAATTAGAACAGAGAGGAGGGAACGGGCAGTGGGAGGAAAACCACCAGCACAGCAGCACAGCAGCAGTTCTATCAACCTCTGCTGAGTTATACAAACCAGGCTCTGGTGTTATCTAAGGACCTATGTTAAAGGGAAGAGATGGCTTGTTATTGATTTATAGATTGATGGGAAATTCATTTTCAACTGTTTGGAGAATCGATAAAATAGGTACAAGGTGTAAAAATGCTGAAAACTTGCATTTGATTTCCGAATGTATGATGAGAGAAAGTGTGTGTTACATAACAATGCAGATCTGTGTTCAGTCATTATGAAATCCCCGACATATTTGTTTTTGTAACAACACCGTCTGTGAAGAAGAGCCTTGAGAAGGACCAGACTGCAAGCGAACTGTTGTGTCGCCCTCCGGAAATGTATGAGGCTGTTTCGTCTGCCATTTTCAAACATGGGCTGCGTTCCAATCCCAATACTTCCCTGCTATTTCAGTATGGTAAAAAAGAAAAGAAAAAGGATGTCCCAATACATGTGGTCAGATGCAGCATGCTTAAAAATGCCAAGATGCCCTACTACATCCGGTCATGATTTTTAGTGTGGAAATCAGCAGTTTTTTTGGGGCGATTCTGACCCACAATCCACTGCACAGCGGAAGTGAAGTCACATTGACTGAACCTCTGTGTGAATACAACCAGCGATGAGACAGATATATAAGCGAGACAAAAGTTCAAGATGCGATGTTATGATGAAATACTTAAGTAAAAGTATGTCTGAATTTATGCCTACTACTGCATGCTATCTACATATTGTTTTATGAACAACTGTAGTATGTAGAATAGTAAAATAAAGAGTATGAGATTTGCAATTTATTTTTTTTAATTATCAGTTTTTCCCTCATCAGTATTTAATCTTGTTTCTGTCTTTGTTTAGGTTCTTTGTTATTTTTAAAAAGCCTCTTGTGGACAGGTGTTGAAAACTAGCATTTATGCTAATACACTTAAAACAATGCATCTCGCTCGTCCAATGATATTGTCATGTCCATGTCAAATAAAATCTACAATACAACGCGGGGATAGTTAGTCCAGCTTTAGCACCTGCTCCTGACTCATGGGTAGTTGGTGATCAGTCACACCAATAGTCACACCCTTCTTCCTGTTCACACAAACAAGGACACACCAGGGGATTCCCTATGGCTGCAGGCAGGGCTTGTTGTAACAGAATAGGCTTGGTCTCATATGTCTGGCTGTCTGTCTATCCTTTAACTAAAGCCCTCAAGCATTGATTGATTGAAGTTTATTTAAAGAGACACTCGCACACAGGATGTGGTGTCCGTTGCACATCAACACTTTTTTAGGTAATGTGACCTTTACTTACCTTCCAACATGGATATCTTCTATCCTTTATGTGGGTACTGCTAGGCTACTCTGTTCTGGTTCTGTATTGTGCGAAGGCATTGTAGTATTAGTGAGGTTAAAGGTGCTACAAGGAACTTTTAAATATATCTGAAACAGTCTATTTTTTCCTCTGATGATTTTTAAATGACATGTAACAGCAAACGAGACCATCAGCAAAGAATGCCATTTTATTTTTATTTTTTTCTTGACGCATTTGTCATGGGTACGCTCACCTAGCTTATTTAGTTTTTCTTGACGCATTTGTAGCTGGCGAGGTAAAAACACTACCGCTTTTGTCCAAAGGTGGTGCAAGAATAAACACAAACTGAAAGTTCCTCGGAGCACCTTTTAAGTTTAGTTTTCTTTAGTTTATTTCGGTAACTTTCCAACTGATAGACAACACACTTAGTCAAGACGTATACAAAGCATCTGCTCTCTCGGCTTGACTACTTGTACTAAATTACTGTGACTAAGTGAGCTGTGCTAACACAATGGAAAATATATTGCAGCAGAAGTATATAGTGTGTCTCTTCCAGTGGTTTATGACTGCACTGCCATCTGTTTGAACAGGTGAGTGGGCTGAGTAGATTAATAAAGTCCGTCTAATGAGTGTCTGTCTGTGCTCTGACGTTTGGAGTTCCTAGCTGGTCTCACATTTTCAAAGACCGTTTTCCATATGTTTTGTTGTCTTAGCTACAGTTGTCAGTATAGGGTGTGTTTTGGTGAATTTACTGTAAAGGCATGACGGAGTTCCTTTAGTAATAGGCCGGTCATGAGAAAGCCAAGGGAACTGGTCATTTGGGTGGATCACATAATGGTGATGTCATAAAAAAAAATCTAAACATATTTTTGTCAAGTATGTTTTTATTCAAGATGTAGATATCCATGTTGTGGGACAAAATAATGCAATCTTATTTTTTTATTTGAAAGGAGAAACAAGGAAACTACAACAACAAATACTGTAAAATATGAACATATATTTTTAAAGGAACAGTTTGACATTTTATGAAATAGTCTTATTGTCTTTCCTACGGAGAGTGAGATGAGTGAACGGGACAGAACTCTCAAATCTTTCTCTTCAACACAAAGCTTCAGCCAGGAGCCGGTTGTCACGGTGAGGTATCCAGGCAACCAGCAGTGTTCATCATCCAGAAAGTGACTGCACCCCCGACCGAGACATATGACACATGCACACACACACACGCACGCACGCACGCACACACACACACGCGCACACACCACACACACACACGCACACACACACACACACACACACACACACACACAGAGTCCAGAGAGAGTAACATGATGTAACCGCCACACACCAAAGCCAACCTTTACCAACGCCTTTGGCTTTTCAACACTTTGAATGACGAAAGGGCACACTCATGAAATACGTTTTTGCATATCAAGTGGTTGCCATGGTCTTTGTTTGTTAATTTGTCGTTATGACCATTTTCTGTCTAATTTAGCATATTTTTTGGTCATTTTTATTGACTTTACAACAAGAAATGCTTCTCCTGGCTTTTTACCCAGTAGGCATGTTTTATGATCTTTTTGCTGTGTTCACTTTTTCATAATATATGAGAAAATGTAGTACTGCAGTATACATCCACCCATTCATGACCTTTTATCTTTGTAGGATTTTAATAATTCAATACTCACAATAATTTGGTACACTTGGTGAGCTTAATGACCCTCCCAGGACATTTCTATCATACTTTCACAGAAACACACACACACACACACACACACACACACACACACACACACACACACACACACACACACACACACACACACACACACACACACACACACACACACACACACACACACACAAAATATAACTTGACATTAGTGAATTTTAGAGATGCAGTTTGATGGATTTTATTACCTTTTGACTATAGGCCATGCTAGCTGCTTCCTGCCACTATGCTAAGCTAACCATTTTACCATAATGTGGCTTTAGATTCACAATATTGAGCTGACAGATTTTGAGTGGTATCGATCTTCTAATTTTAATTCTTGGCGAGAATGGCTAATCAATGCATTTCCTCAGTGTCCCATTAGTTTAAATCACGGAAGTTATTGTCAAGTGGATCCTTTCACCTTCCATAAGTAATGGGCCTTTAGTGAACACAGGGAGAGAACATTGCTTCATCTTCTTCTCCCAAAGGTGCCATCCTCTCTATTATACCGCTCGCTATCTGCACAGTGCCTTGCAAAAGTATTCATACCCCTTGAACATTTCCACATTTTTGTCACGTAACACCAACACACATTACATTTATTTATGTATTTTAATAAAAATAAAAAATTCAAGTGCATCTGAACGTCTATCTACAGGTCTCATTCATTGCCACTTAAAGGTTTATTGTCCCATAGTTTTTTAGTATTTTCTAATGTTCTTTTTTTTCTGGCCATTAGAACACCATCCAGCATACTTCAGTCTCATACATACTTATCATGCTGCGGTGTGGGAGTGATGTCTCTGGATTTTAATAACTGTTTTGACTAACAAATGAAGAGGTTAACAATAGCCTACTTACTTACTATTTTCTCCAACCAAAAAAAAATAAATACAAAATCATCCACAAATGGCTTATCAGATGTCTTCTATAAAAGTAGCATTAACCTGTAGTTAGCTAAATACAATGTTTGACTGAGCCTTGTTTAAGCCTTGTTTAAGCTTTGTTTAACTGTGACTGTTTTTTTAATTGATGCAGGTAAATCCAATTGAGACCTGAGACTCTTTTTCAAGAGAGACCTGTTCTCATTTACACTTTACCTTTCACTCACACACACATTCATACACCAATAGCAGGCGGGTTAAGTGTCTTGCCCAAGGACACAACAACCATGACAGTGGCAGGGTGGGAATCGAACCACCAACCCTTCGATCACTGGCCAATCCGCTCTACCACCTGAGTCACAGTCGTCCCAGAGACGTCAATAAAATAGTGAAGCAGCTACCATGTTGTTGACCTGCTGTGTAGTATGTAAGAAGGCTTTATTTCTGTCTGTTGGTGTTATAAAAAAAAAACATCACAACCTATGATCTCACCATCTGATGCTCATTCTTGGTTTAACAGTGGTGCACCTGCCACACTGACCTGCTAACCTGGAGAATGAGAGAGTCAACAAGAGCTTTTGTACATAGACACTTCACCTCACAGTTTGCCTGTACAATTTAACATTGATTTTTTTCTAACACCGAGGCTTATGTTAGCTTTGGTTCTTTCAGTGCAGCAATGATCTTCTAAACCACTTCAAGAGCCAACTGTAGTTTATCAAGTTTATCAAGCAGCTATAGGAGCAGAAAGGCCATCATTAAAAACTAAAAATGATAATGTTTTTTTTTCATTTCATAGAAAAGGCATCAACATTGTGGAAAACTTAGTTATTCATATTTCTAAACCTTTATTTTCCTTAAAGGCCTACTTCACCGGTTTGAATATGAAGGTGTATTGAATTCTGAGATCCTATGTAGTATAAATGTGCGAAAAAAATTGAAATCGGTTCATCCTAGCCTGAGAAAAGGCAGAAAGAGTGTTTTTTTAACCCTATATTTCTCATTCTCGTGACATCACAGAAAGAGAAATATAGGGTTAAAAAAAACGTACTTTGTAAATATTACTGTGATGTCACAGTAAAAGACATCACAGTAATATTTACAAAGTAAGTTTTCTTTCACTCTTTCTGCCTTTTCTCAGGCTAGGATGAACCGATTTCAATTTTTTTCGCACATTTATACTACATAGGATCTCAGAATTCAATACACCTTCATATTCAAACCGGTGAAGTAGGCCTTTAAAGGGATAGTTCAGTATTTTTTTAAGAGGGGTTGAATGGGGTACTTGTGTTGTGCACAGTAGGTATGTTACTACATGGATTGGAGATGGCTGTCAACACAGTCATTTTAAGGAGTTTGGGGGAGACAATGCTGTAGCAGAAGTCAGCCTTGTACTGTTGCAGAGGGGGCCAGCAGAATTTTAGCAATTTTTCACCATTTATGCTTGCCTTAAAAATAAATATCAAATAATGTACACTAAATGTAGGATATTTTCACTGCTGAGTCGTGGGCTGATGCACTCAGCTTAAATAAAAACAATTATAATCATTACAGCCCTAATTAAGTTGTAAATTTATTTAAATTTTCATAGTGGAATACTCTCTTCGGAGCAAAAGCCATTGATATGTATATTTTTCCCCCCGTCTGACCTCTCATGAGAGCGTTGCTGGGAAGAGATCTCTGAAGTGGCCTTAAAGGAGGCACCACTCCTCTGTATATTCCCTTGATAATCCATCTAGCGCTGATTGATTTTTGATTTGGCTGTAGCTATAGCATTGTTAAGAGAGAGAGAAAGAGAGACACTGCCTTGCCTTGCCTTTGCCCGGACCCTTTTGTTTTATTCATTAGTTCACTCCAGACTTTTCCACCCTGGCAGCAGCAGCTGATGGTAATAGCGTCGGTCAGGGCTTCTTATCTCCGGTTCTTGTGCTGATTGGTATAATGCCTCCAGGCCTCACGACTCCGCGCCCTCATTTACAATGGCAATTTATGTGAGAGCCACGCTGATCTATTTCAGTATCAGTTCGGCTCAGTGAGGAGGAGATAGAATATTGCATTGAGTATCAAGTGTTATCAGTGATGATTCTAACAGACAAGATGGAGTCTCCTAGTGAGGGTTAATAGCAAGCCTGGAACTTTTTAAGATTTGAGATTTTTTTCTTTTTTTGCTTCCATAACATGTCTTCTTTCATACTGGTATAAATCAAGGGTCCAAAATGCACATTTGGGTGTATGTTTTAGTAAATTGTGTCTTATTAGCGTCTATGTTTTTCTCCTATACAACCATCTTGAAGGCCATTGTCCCAGAATGAGTTTTTTTCAATACTCTGAACCAAAAATTTGAAATTGTAAAGCACTTACTTCAACTAAACTTTCCATAATCATTCCAAGCACTATTCTGAAGGTTATTTGTATTTGACAAGAGATGCAAATGTATTCATCATAGGATATTGCTACATTTGCATATTTAGTCAAACATTCAACTGGCAAAAGTTTCATGATGATATCTATAAGTTAAACATGTTACCCTATTCACCTGTAGTGTTTCACCTTTAAAAAGTGCCAGCAAAAGAGAAATGGCTTCTTTTGAATGGAGTAGATTGGTGTCTCTATAAGTAGTTCACTGGCTCAAGATCCAAAAAACCTATCCATATAAGTTGTACTATTCACTTCATCATGGGAAATAGGCCTTCACAGCCAGCGCCAGGTCCCAGTAACTAGAGGAAGGATACGGGGCAAGATATACACACCGGAGTTGAATGGACCGGAACTTTTTATTTATTTATGAGAGGAAGACCGAAGTATAGAACAACAATGCTAATCCCTTTGAGGAGGAAATCCAGCTCTGTTGTGTTGTGAGTGAGTGAGTGAGTGAGTGAGTGGGCTCGCTCACTGTCAGACTACCAGCTGCTGACATCATTGTGAACAGACCAATGCCCAGATCGGAGCACTTCGGACGGGGAGGGCAGAGAGCTGAGGCACACTACTGTTATGGTTCTCTCACTCACTGTGGAACACTTGTTTTAGCACTTATATTAGTACTCAAGGCTCAATGGACTGTACTTGGATGAAGTTGTTTGGGTCTGTTTGTAGGCAGATGAAGCCTCTCTGATAACTTTGGTAAGACAGTTTAAATGTTAACTTTTTGTTGTACTTTTGTTTTCATGTATTGTCTATCCGACCCGAAGAAAGAGTTGTTGAGAGTATGTTTTGTACTACAAGTTGGTCAGAATAGGCATTTAAACAATAAGGACTTTTGGATTTTACTGAGCTGAAATGTAGTTATAGTAAAGTCAGGTTAATGGATTTGGTTAGAATTTGTATATATTTGAATAGCCGGTTAAATGAGAATTTGAAGAGCAGAACCCAGAAAATGTTTGATAGATATATATGTTTTTGTTAACTAAAAATGACGATTTATAAAGAAGTCACTATTTTTATTGATACTGCGATTTACTACAACTCAACGTTGTTTATTCATTTTACTGACAAAATGATACATCTAGAAATTAACTGACAGAATTATCAATCATTCTTTCATTATGAAAATTAAAAAATAAATTACTTATTCTTATTATTATTATTATTATTATTACTTATTATTATTATTATTATTATTATTATTATTATTATTATTATTATTATTATTATTATTATTATTATTATTATTATTATTCAAGTAACTGTCAGTTGCCTCCTCATTTATGTGAACTCCATCACATCCAGACTAAACTTAAAGGTTGTCTAATACGCAGGTTTTGAAAATGCCAGTTGGAAACATTTAGTTGCTACGATACGCAAATGAATCTCGCCTTGGTGGAAGCTTTTTGCCTCGTCACTAAAAGCAGCAGAATGAGTTGACGGCCTTGATATTGAAATTGGTGTTGTAGAGAAGTAGAGCCCTAATGGATGTCAAAATCATCAGTGCAGCCCAGTCTCTTTGTGTGTGTGTTATTGCAGATAATGTGAGTGTATTACACCCAGATCAGGCTTAAGAGGCTCCGTTGGGATAGCAGTGAGCCTGCCTCTGTAATGGGCCTGGTGTAAGTGGCTGTGCTGCTGACTCACGTTCCCCTTTCTCTCTCTCTCTCTCTGTCTCTCTCTCTCTCTCTCTCTCTCTCTCTCTCCTCTCTGTCTCTCTCTCTCTGTCTCTGTGATCTCAAAAGCTTTTGTTCCTAAAGCTTCCATGCCAACCTGGCAACCCTCTCCTGTTACATGTCACCTCCGACACCTCGCCCAGGCTGGAGTCTGGACACTGGGCATGTTTAACCTGTTCTAGTCTCTCTTTGTCTACAGTGTTTATCGCTGCTTATATGCACTTATATTTGGCCTTGGCTTACGCAGTTTTGAATGGTGTTGGATTTATTACAATGAGCATTAAGAACTTTTTGTGCAGATATGAAAACATACAGCTCCTTTCTGACAAAATAGATACATTCTGAGAATTTTTTAAATAATTTTTTACATTTTGTGCTTTATTTAATAATTCTAATCATCATAAATTTCACAAACAAAAATAATCTATGGGGCACCTGGAACCAAATGTAAGACTAGAATATGTTTGTAACCCAAACTGTGGGCCCTGCTGCTGTAAACAACAATAGTGAAACAGTAACTTTTCAGGAAGCTTTCTAATTTCAAACAGTGTTCCAAGGATCCACTTTTCCAGTGAGAATAAGTTTGTTTGTTCAGTTATGAGAATATACCTTAGAAAATATTATGATCAGCAGTGGAAAAATTAGACTGTTTCAAAAATATTTAAAAGTTCCTCGTAGCTTCTTTAAATGAGGAATTATAAGACTTTGAACTTGGGACAAACTCTATGTAGATAATCCACGTGTACACAAACAGTGCAGAGCAGGAAGCAAGAGGGTTAAAGGAGTGAGGCTAAGTGGAGTTCATCTCATCCTTGGAGAATTGGGTTGTTATTGTCCTCAGTGAGAATACACACCTGTGACATTTATCTAGTGCTGGAGTTTACCAGATGCAGCTGTGTCCAGTTTCTTCTGCTCTCTTACAGGAAGACAAAAGCACTTTTCAGTTTTAACTAGGACACACACTCTGGGAGCGTAACAATTACACGTTATAATTTCTGGAATGTGGTCATGAGATGTTGTGATTATAAAAAGCATGCCTTTAAAGAGGGTGTATAGAGACACAAACATCAGTGTGTGTGTTGGTGTGTGGTGTGTTGTGTGTGGGGTGTGTTGTGTGTGGTGTGTTGTGTGGTTTGTGTGTGTGTGTGTGTGTGTGTGTGTGTGTGTGTGTGTGTGTGTACATATATATTAAACATGACAGAAGCTAAATCATGCAGATGTTGGACATTTTTTATTTATAATATTTACAATCTCCATGTAGGATTTGCTGCTTTTTATATCTTTGTGAAATAAATATATTCTAGGTTTGGACTGGTGTTCGGACAAAACAAGGCGTCTGAAAAATGTCGCTTTTGTTTTTAGTAAAAAAAACGTTTTCACTATTTCTTGACATTTTACTGTGTACAATGAAATGAAAAAGTAAAT
The DNA here is from genome assembly GCA_026122265.1 of Ammodytes dubius. NCBI lineage: Eukaryota > Metazoa > Chordata > Actinopteri > Uranoscopiformes > Ammodytidae > Ammodytes > Ammodytes dubius. Next base: position 28,837,370 of record CM047511.1, on the reverse strand, counting down.
CAACAGATAAATAAACACTTTTAAACGATTTTTTTTCAGCACACTCAAAAAAGGACAGGTAGTAGCAGATCATGAGGAGATATTCACTGATTTTGACTGACTACACCTTTTTAACAGGTGCATTTAGTTCAGTCACACATAAGGTCACTAGTTTCTTCTTTTAGATCATATGCTTCCGAATGTTCATTTGCATTATACAAATTATACAAATCACGGCAGGTACCTACAACAACAAAAACAACCGGGCGCCGCTTCAGTCACCTGCCAGCGCTACACAAACAAGTTAATCATGACAGCATTACATATCCGCTTTGAGGATATCAGGGTCTCAAGGATAAAGTGTTTTTTTTAAATGCAGCACCAGTAAACTGCTTGTACCACAGCTGAGACCACCAGAGAGGAGTGAACACACGTGAGGCATGCAGGCCGTGACCATCCCTCCATGGAAACCTGTTAACGATCTCATGCTAGGGTTTTGGTTCCACGTGTGCAGGCAAGCCGTCTAATCTAATTAAACAAACAAATGGCAATTAGACGAGGCCTGCTCCCATAGGCCACATAACAACCACCGGGCTGTTGGAGCAGAATAAAAAGCAAACAGCATAATAAAAACAGCACACACATGCACACACGCACACACACACACACACACACACAGGAACAGAGACACACACACACACACACACACACACACACACACAAACGCACATACGCATAACACACACACACACACACACACACACACACACACACCACACACCACACAGTCCTTGCTTAACTAAATACACAGTCTGTTCTGGATGATGGTAAAATTAGTCAAACATAGATTTTCAAATTAAATTTTTCAGACTATGTAGAAATCCGTTAATTAATTGTATTGAAAGTGCTTTACATCAAGGGAACAATAAAACTTAACATACAGTAAAATCAGTAAAAGCTTACATAAAAGCAGGAGGAAAATGTCACAGCACATTATTATTAGTATTAAAAACCTTTCTAAATAAGTAGGTTCTAAGAAAGACGAGATGCATTTATTTACAGAACAGCCAACAGTAAAATGCTCACTTTATTTGCCAAGATTTTTTTTTTCATTCTATTAGAAAATGCATTGATTAGGCTAGAATGTAGTTTTTATATTGAAATCGTGGCTTGAAATTTGAGATGCATTTATCTACATAGAACAGAGCTGCCAATAGTGTCATACAGATTATATTCATCATCGATTAAGCTGCTATTTCTGGATGCAATCAGTTAATCGTTTTTTTGTCTATACAATGGCCATCAAAGTCTCCCACAGCTCAGGGAGGGACGTTGATTAATATTGGGTTTCATCCCATCAACGTCCACAAAACCAACAGGTATTCAGTTTACATTAAAGCAGCCCACTTTAAGAGTGAAGGATTTATATTTTGTGCTTTAAAACACAACTTATCAAATCATTTTCTGAGCATTTTATACATATTGCTTTTAAAAAACTTGAAATGGTGTATTTTTTTCCCATAAAGCAAAGCAGGTCAAATATAGCTTATCTCACTAAATATTTCAAATGATTAGAATGATCAGGATTGGCCTTACAAATCAATACAAGTTTAATCGAAGATAAAATCGTAAAATTGCTCAGAAAAAAATCATTAAATCATTAATTTTTTCCCACTATTTATACGATTTTCAAATTGTCCAGCACTAAGTCGGTGAGAGCCCTAAGTGGTTTGAGCTAAGGTCAATACTGTGGAGGTGCAATTATGAAGCTGTCAGTGCACAGGCCTCCCACGGTGGTGATATGGCAGTTCACTAATGACTGTACAGCTGGCTAGTGGCTAGTGGCTTGTATCTAGATCTCCTATCTACCAGAGGATCACTCCACCACCTTGAATACAGAGTGGCTCTTGTGTTTAGTGGAAGCACTCACAGGGAAATGCCAGCAGCCCAGAAACTCACTGACATTTCCTGAGGTACAGCTCTCACCTACGGGCGCGTGCAGAGCTTGGCCTTCACAAGCAAATTGCACGTTCCAAAAGATGTCGCCTACGCCCGGCCTGTGTGATTTTGTGAAGTGACCTATCGGGGGGAATGGAAAAAAATGGAAAGCCCCTAATCTTAACCCTTAAACCCTGGGTGCTCCCTCCTTCTTGGCTTTAAGATCACATAGAGAAACGTTTGGAAGAGTATAAGGGCCACGGGAGAGAGAAAAAATGTTAAGAGAATTAAAAAAAAAAAAAAGAAAAAAACCTATGCACTTGTTGACATATTTGAACTTCTAGTATCAATAAGTCATAAGCAAAATGATATAAAAACACAAACGATGCAACTTTGGTACAACCTAATTTTTTACAGAAATGAAAGATCCTCTAAGCTCCACTAATAACTGCACTGCACTGTCTAAGAGTGAGTTTATTGAATATTTTTCTCTTTGGCGTTTACATTTGTAGACGGTCCTGTGCTCTCGTCCACAGCCCGTGCACATAGAGAGCAATGTTATGAGTGGAGCTAAGAGGACGTCTGCTTTCTTTTTTTTTTTTTTTTACCTTATTTATACAGGTAAATCCCATTGAGACCGAAGACTCTTTTACAAGGGAGACCTGTTTCCTTTCCCACGTTACATTCACACACACATTCATACACCGATAGCAGCTAACTATCGACATTCACACGAGGCAAGGTGGGTGAAGTGTCTTGCCCAAGGACACAACATCCATGACACAGGTGCAGGGCGGGGATCGAACCTCCAACCTTGATCATCAGCCGACCGCTCTACCGACTGAGCCACAGTCGCTTTCAGTATGAATGAGGTTGTAGCCCATTGTCTGCTTTACGACGATAGCAAAGCTGCATCGTTTGTGTTTTTACTAACATTATCGCTTATGAGTTATTGACCCCGTAAGTTCACATCTGTCAATATCCTTCCAACTTTGACCTCAGTCTTGAACTGTGGAGTTTATTCTCAACATTGTATTTCAACTTTATCCTTGAAATGCATAATGAAAACAAGACTTCCTCCTCTCATATTTTTCTCACCCTTGGCCCCTAAAACTCTCCCATAGAAGGAAAACAATTGTGGGAGCCTTTTTTTTTTTTTTTTTGCTGTTGAATGATACTAGAAGAATGTGAGTGAAGGAGTTTGGGAACAGACTGGCCCTGGGTCAGCGTGTCACCAGTAGCTGTTCCCTGCCAGCTAGTTTTTTTGTTCTTTTGTTTTGTTCCACTTCCAGACTTTCAACCCCCTCACGTTCCTTCATAGATCCATAGTTTAGCTGCCCAGCTGTCCCGTCATGGCTGGGGTGTTACACGCTTCATGCCTTTAGCTTTACACTGTGGTGAGGTCATTGGTAGCCTGTCAAGGGATCTGAAGGTTTAAAGAGAGGAACAGCTGTGACCAAATTAAAGGAATAGTCTATTAATTTTTCGCTCATCGCTAGTTAGCTTAGCTCAAATACTGGTAGTCAGTGGGAAATACTAGCATGCCTTTACAACATCACTAATAGCTCCTGTGTGCTTGTTGTGTCTTGTTTATTCACCACATTATGTTGCTCTATATATTTTTACACTTTATGTAATTTTAGAATCAAACACATACCGTTAGGAAACTGTGCAGTGTGCATGTATTTACTCGTAAACAGAGACGTTTTGTTTTGTTGCCCTACTGACAAGCACATCTGCAGTGGTTTGGGCATAGGAAGGCTAACACTTCCCATTGAATTCCAGTATTTGAGCTAAGCTAATTAGCGATTAGCGACCTTTGCCCATTTCTTCTTCAACAATGCACACAGTTATAGGAACGGTTTCTTGTCGCCTTGTCTCGAACCTGAGAGTGACGCAACAAGCTAAAAATATAAAAAATGTTGAACCATTCCTTTAACCGTCTGATGAAAGAGTGTCTCTAGGTTTCCTTCTGCTTTTCTTTCGGCACCAGAGGACTGCAGTATACTTCCTCAAACTACTTTATCTCTCTCTTCTTTTTCTGGAGCATTCTCTCTCTCTCTCTCTCTCTCTCTCTCTCTCTCTCTCTCTCTCTCTCTCTCTCTCTCTCTCTATCTCTCTCTCTCTTTCGTGCTTTTTTAGTTGTCCTCCTCTCCCCGCTATGGGAATTACCAGCTGTATAGTGTTTTAGACGTTGGCAGGATCCGTGACCTAGTTTGAATATGGACTGAGAACAGGAAACAGAGGAGGAATGAATGGCTAATGGGAACTCTACTTACTTTTTTGTTGTTCTTTTTGGCCTTGCCTCTCGGCTAGAGCTTCAAATGTCTTCGAGATTTTTTTTTTTACTCTCTAGCGCTCCGTATTGATCAGCTTGCTCTGGGTATTTTTTCTTTCTAAATCGTTGCAGTGTAAGTACATTTGGATTAAGGATGGACAAATGGACTGTAGTACAGAGGGGAATGACTTTGCAAGTAATAAGGGCGGCTTTTAGTTTTTTCTTCCTGATGCTTTTAGGACAACCAATTAGCAAAGATGTGCCATTAATTGCTGTGCGGAAAAGGGAAAGGCAATTATTTTCACATTGTTTTGTTTTGTTTCTTTGTATTTCTTCCTCGGCTGTCGGACTTTCATTTTGTGGAAGTGCTTCTAAAGTGCCTACTTTTTTTTGTTGCCCAATCTCTCTCTCTCTCTCTCTCTCTCTCTCTCTCTCTCTCTCTCTCTCTCTCTCTCTCTCTCTCTCTCTCTCTGTCTCTCTCCCTCCTTCCCTCTCTCTCTCTTTCTCTCTCTTCATTGTTCCTCTTCAGTTGCATTGAAGAGTGTTAGAAAATAATTGGTTGCCAGAGGTTGTCTTATTTTGGTAAAAAAAATGTGTAGCAAAGATGCATTGTTTGTGCTTTCGTAACATTTTGATTATACAGTAAATTATTGATCCTGGAAGTTGTCGAGCTCCGTTAATCTCAACATTGTATTTCCACTTATTCAATCTCTTCATCCCAGTTTTATTCTATAAATGCATAAATACATTTGTTTTCTGTCCCATGGCCCTAATACTCTATGGGCCGGTTTCGCAGACATGGATTAAGCCTAGTTCTAGACCAAATTGTACAATCTCCATTCAAAATTCCATTTAGTCCAGGACTAGGCTTAATCCATGTCTGTGAAACTGGCCCCATATACTATATTCTTTGGGTCTCTATCCCTGTGTCTCAAGTTGCTTTTGCTACAGTAGAAATTCACCGGACACAGCGATATCTCCTCCCACGGGTGCAGCAGTGCAGACCGTTGAAGGGAGACAGCCCGGTGATTAATGTGCTTCTTACAAACACCTCCGCAGCCGCCTGACATCACCTCCCTCCTCCTCCTCCTCCTCTTCCTCCTCTAGTGGTAGGATAGCCAAGAGCAGTGGTCTTCAACTGGGGGTCCGTGGCCCCAAGGGGGTCCGTGGGAGGTACTGCAGGGGGTCCGCAGAATCATTAAAAATGTTCATAAAGGGGCATTCCGGTAGCGCAGTGGATAGAGCGCGTACCATATTGGCTCCGGCCTTCGTTGCAGTGGTAGTTCAAATCCGACCCGTGGACCTTTACTGCAGGTCATCCCCCCCTCTCTGTCTCCCCATTTCAAATCTGTGCTATCTAATAAAGCTTGAAAATGCCAAAAAAAAAAATAATAATAAAAAAAAGATAATTCAAGAAGATAATTTATCTGGGGGTCCCTGTTCAGTTTATCCATCGACCAAGAGGTCCCTGGATTGAAATATAAGTTGAAGACCCCTTTTCTAGAGATCCCTGCCACCGGACAGGAGGGTGTTAGTTGTAAAACTAGTGCTGGCTGCTATAACATCTACGGTGCCCACCATCTCTACCATTGTGTCAAGACTGTGGTAAAGCTGGACAGATACGACACATTTGAACTTCAGGGTTCAATAACTCACACTCATAACATTGTTTAAACACAAACGATGCATCTTTGCAACAACCTCATTTTTTTTACCGAAAGCAGACGTCCTCTAAGCTCCACTAATAACCGCACTGCACTGTATCATGGCGAAGGTATTACATATGTTTTATCTGGAGTGTGGTGTTTCGAGAGGGGATTTGCGAATGTAGCATTGTGTTAATTCTTGACCACTGAACTTAAAGAACTACTTCACCGGTGGGAATATGAAGGTGTATTGAACTCTGAGATCCTATGTAGTATAAACGTGCATTTTTTTTTTTAGAAATCGGTTCATCCTAGCCTGAGAAAAGTCAGAAAGAGTGTTTTATGGTATCACGGTCTAACCCTACATTTTACTAATGTGACATCACTTCAATAAAAATGTAGGGTAAGGAATAACAGGACAGCTGGGCCAAGGGAAGACTGAGGGAAGACTGAGGGAAGAAAAACCTCATTCATTATATTATATTAGCGATTTTATAATGATAGAACGCCGGTTCCGTATGGGTGAAGTATTCCTTTTAACCTAACCCCTCCTGTCCCTCTTATTCCAGGTGTAATGCGAGCGCTGGTCATGGACAGATGATGGACGTGGAGGCGACGTCGTACTCTGACTTTATCAACTGTGATCGCACCGGACGCAGGAACGCAGTGCCCGACATCGAGGGGAAGAAGGGGGAAGCAGCCGCAGCCAGCACCAGCGACCTGAGCAAAGACCTGGCCGGGATGGACCTCAAGGTTGCAGGTAACAGACAGTACATTGGGATATACAGGAAATATGCACAAAGGGATATTTCACAGTAATATGGAAAATAATGGTGGCAACACAAAATATTTACACTTTGGGCCCAATTTGGACATTTTCCCTTAGGGGTGTACTCAGTTTTGTTGCCAGCAGTTTACACATTAATGGCAGTGTCTAGTTATTTTGAGGGGACAGTAAATTTACATTGTTTTGTTATACAAGCTGTACACTGACTATTTTACATTGTATCAAAGTGTCATTTCTTCAGTGTTGTCCGATGGAAAGATATAATGAAATATCTGAAGAAATGTGAGGGGTGTACTCACTTTTGTGAGATACTGTATATTACAGGGGTAGGGCACAGGAAATATGCAAAAAGGGATTATCTTTTTAAATATTGGTCTGTATTGTCTTAATTATTCTATTAGATTAGTCTAAAGCCAGTTTGACTGTTTGAAACTTGCTAAACTGTTACACCGAAATCTGTTCTCCTTAAGTTGGTATGGGAAGGACCACAAGGCTGCAGGTTTAGGGCAACACACATACACATACACGTACTGTGCATAACTTTGTATTACAATTTTCATCATCATCTAGATTCATGTGTAATGCAGGGATAGGCCAGAGGAAATATGCTGACAACTGCATATTGGCATCTCATTCATTTTAAGCATAAAGTTTGCCAACGTACCCTTACACTCACTCAAAACTAGAAAAACAATCACTCAAAATTAAGATAAGAAAAAAAAAATATATGGAGTATAATTTGTAGTCTTCTAACATTGTTGTAGAGTGAGCATTAAAGAAAGGAAGTACTATAAAGGCTCTTGTAGCTGCAGTAAGTTGGCGGTTGGCAGTCATTCTTCCAGAGAAAGTCTCCTGAGTCAGACTGGTGAGTCAGCAGAATCCCTGACTGCTGTCACATTAAAGAGGCAACAGCATCTCAGCTCTCTGATACACGTCTGTGAGTCGCCGAGGTTTTAACAACGCTGCTAGTTTTTTTCGTTCGGTGGTCACACTCTCTCTTTTGCAGGATTTATCTCATTAAATCGTCCTTGTAAAGTGTTGAAATCTTCAACTTGTTCTAGGCAGTGAAGCATCTACTAGCTTTGACATCACACGTCAAACTGAAGTCTGAGGATTAGTTTGAGCTGTAGGCCAAATTATCTCATTATGTGAAACCGTCTCCTGCAACTAGACGTGGTAAAATATCAGAATATAATGTGATAGATTTTTTGAAAATAAAAAGCCATTGCATTTCTCGCATTGGAATATTTTTCGCAGACTGTGTTAATGTTGTGTACATCAGCTATCAATGAGGTATCTACTGTTCTATGGTTGGCTTGACTTGATCTAGAATCGATTGCTTTTCCTTGGGTTCCTGAATTTTATAATGGCCAATCGAATTTGAGCTACTTGAAAATAAATATATATATTGGATTGTGTAAACTTACATTTTTGATTCTGCATATGTGAACATTGAAAATTAATGGCGAAAATGAGTTGTTGAAAAAAAAAATGTGTGGAGTTAAATTCAGAGGCAAAAAAAATTCAAATACATAATTTCAATGCATACATACTCAGTGCTAATAACGAAAAAAAATATCTCATGCCTTCAATCTGTCCGTTTTCTCCGTAAAATATTATGTTACTTGTATAGACTTTTTACCATTCGTCTTAAAATGGTTAACACATTTTAAATTTCAAAATCAAATGGAACAGATTTACTTCCATAGTCTCCTGCACCTTCAACATTCACTATCACCCCCCAAACAGGTGGTATTGCCCAGCCTGTATTCTCAGTGCGTCTGGATTGTTGTGCTTTGTTGCCACGGTGGCGGTGCTAAATGAGTCGTAACGGCAGCACAGTGACAGTCATTGCTTCCTCTTGTCTCAGTAGAGTAACAGGCTGTCAGGCAGGAGGAATATATATCTAAACGTAACGCAGATGTTCCAAGCCTGCGTTCCAAATCACATACTTTTTTTTTTACTACACTACATACTAAAGAACAGAAGAGTTGTAGGGCCACAGGAGAGACAGAAAAAAATCAGATAAGGAAGATTTTTTTTCCATTATGTCGAGAAATGTCAAGAATAAAAGACGAATACTCCAAAATGCTATTGGAGTTAGTGGGGGATTTGTTTATTTTCAGCATACTACCATTGACGTGCATGTATTGGGACCTATCCTACATCTTTTTCTGGCATACTAAATAGTAGGGAAGTATGGGGATTGGAACGCAGGATCTGTCTCACCATTGTTTCTTTACATCGCCGTTCTTGCTGACTTCCTTCTTTCGTCTTCGTCAAGTTTCCTGCGCCAATGATATCCAATTTGATTATAGCAATAAATCAAATTTCTCTCTGAGCGCTGTATTGGAGGGACGCCAGAAACGTTGAAATCATCTTGTATATTATGTTTGACACAGGGCTGTTACAGGAAGTCCTGGTTCCTTCCTCAGGATTCTCATTTCAAGAAGCAGATTTATAGCCAGCGGGTAGGAATGCCAAACCACGTCTGAGATTGATAATAAACCATATTTGACACATTTACAATGCTGAGATGTAACTAAAAGTACATTTACCAGAATATTTTTACAGTTTGGTATGTGTACTTTCACTAAAAGCTATAGTATGGGAATTCTTTATATACAGTATACTGTATTATGAATGTCAGTTACATTCAAGCCATCGTCAAACGTGTTGACACAAAATTGATTAAGCCTATTATCAGCTCCACAAAACTCTCTCTGTATTACTCAGTATGGCACTGTTACAAACTGGTGTCTCCCCCCTGAAACTGGCGCAGGAGCTCAAGAAGCGCCCAAGAAATATTTCAGTTGTTGATTTTACTGCTAAGAAAAAATCCTGGACGTACAACAGAAAGAATGAAATAAATGCACGATCACCAAAGGCTTTACCTCATGTAGATGCACCGACAGTGTTGTTGTAATTACTCAGAATTCCTCATGGGGGTGACAGAAGTTGAACACTATAGCTAAGTAAATGATTTAAATATTTCCTCGACAACTGCTGATCTTATTTATTAATTTTCTCATATTCTTTCCCATGTCTTCTTCCAGAGGGGGACCCCGGGGCGTCTCCGGCCCCCGAGGCGGAGGGCTCCACCAGCCAAGAAGCCGGGGGCCCGTCCTAAACCCCAACCGGACACCTAACCACAGGAGAGGGGCCGAGCTGAGGAGGGGAGAGGTGGAGAGATGGAGAGAATGGAAAGAAAGAGAGACAGTGTATTTTGGCTTGTATCCTAACTGGACACTGGGACACACTTTCGCTCACTGCCGGCGGCCTGTTTGGGAGCTCCAGAGGCCCATGTGTTGTTGAAGGCCTTTTTTTCATTGGATCAGATTGTAACAATGGGTAGAACTGAACCCAACGATTGAGATGCTGCTGTTTTCGCTTCATACTCTCGTTATAGTCATGTAAAAAAAAAAAAAAATCCTTGACAAGCCAGAAAAGCACAGCGGAAAAAAACTTTGAATTTATCTGTGTCTGTGTGTGGAGACGGACATGAGAATTCCATTTATAACACTCGAAAACATTGTTCCAGCCTAATATGGGACGGTGTCGCGGAGGAGGGCGTATTCATAATCATGTGTTTGACGTTTTCTTTTCTATGTGTGTGTGTGTGTGTGTGTGTGTGTGTGTGTGTGTGTTTGTGACCCTCTAGTCAAAGTCTTTTCTCAATCTCTTTTTTTTTTTTAGTAAACAACCATAGCCGCCATTAAACTGTACTGTCGTGTACGGACTCCATATTTATTGCTAAGTGTTCAGTGATAACTTTGTGATAGCAATTTTCTTTGTGTAATAAAAAATACTCATGAATTATTGTATCCTTTTCCTTTTTGAATTTTGATATAAACTTGCATTGACTGATTTACAGAGTGGAAAGTTACATTGACTCACACACGTACATTTACTCAAGTGCTGTAGCTAGGCTTCTAAAAGTCGCTCAGAGGAACTTTCAGTTTGTGTTCATTCTTGCATCCCCTTTGGACAAAAGCGGTAGTGTTTTTACTACGCCAGCTGTTAAGAAAAACGATATAAAAACGATATAAAAAAATAATTCTTTGCACTGATGGTCTCGTTTGCAAAACTCATTCAAAAATGAATCAACAGTCCTTTTTGCAGTCCTTTAAAAAACTAACCTGAGATGTCCCTTTTCTCTTTATATTTTTATGTTTACAAACGTAATTATCTTTTTATACAAGAGGCAATTTGCAGTGTTGTGTAGCGCTGATGGCAGCAGGTACACACACACACACACACACACTCACACACACACACACACACACACACACACACACACACACACACACACACACACACACACACACACACACACACACACACACAGAGCAGAGGTGGCCATTAGTCCCCGGCCAAACAGGATTAATGAGTTCAGAGCCCAGGGGCCTATTGCATAAAAGTGGAATGAAGATATCCAGGATGATTGATAAAGCCAGCCTTGACAAAGTCTAGCCTGGGCACTTTGGATTAGTCAGTTGCATACACCAATCCAGGATGAAAAGGGGCCACTTTGTCAAGCCAGGTGTAAGTAATTCTGTTAAGTGCCAGCCCACAGCTTTCAGAAGTAGACCCAGAGATTGAACACAGATTTACTGATGTAAAAATGGAAAAGACGGCCCATTTTCCCACAATGCCTTGCTAGTTTAAACCGTAAGTGAGGGGGCAGTTCATTTCATACAGCAGATGTCATCTCTGCCAACTGAACTTGATGTCCCTGCATTGTTTCATGATAAAATAGTTGACAGTGAGCAGTCTGCAGGTGCATCTAAAAAAATGAATATCATGGAAAGTCCATTCAAAAAGTTAAACTTTCATAGATTCAGTACACAAAGTGAAATATGTCAGGCCTTTTTTTGGATGATTGGTTGATCATGGAATAAAAATCCAGTAGCTCAAAATATTTGAATATTGCATACAACCAATCAGAAATGTCTAGAATATATTTAAGTTTCACTTTTTGAATTAAATTACAGAAAAAAGGAAATTTTCATTGATATTTGAATTTTGTTTTGGATAAACCTCGATATAGTTAAATTAAATCAAAGTGAATTTATTTGTCCCACATTTGCAACATCTGTCATCGATAATCAATTGTGTAAATATAGCCCGCAGTATGAACAAGACTATCACATAAATTATTATAATTTATATAATTTCATCTTAATCTAATTATAATTAAGTTAATTATAAATGGTTCAGGTTAAATAAATAAAAAATAAGAACTATTTAACTAAATGACACTGCAGTCTTTTATGTGGTACTTTAAAACAGGCTAATGAAAATGAAGCAGTACTCAGAAGATCATGGAATAACTGTTAAACGCCTTGATTTCAGATCGGAGTGACAGCTGACTGAACCAATCAGGCATCATAATAAGTGTATCCTTTACGTTTAGCCTAAAAGATAAATCTCCATGGTAACTTATGTCCCTCCGCTTTTATGCAACCGGATCATGGCTAACGCAGTTTTATGCAACAGGCCCCTGAGCTGTTCCAGAGCCATAAATATTATTGAATGCAGCTTTTTGTGTACATTAGCCTAGCCGCACAAAACCAGTGTTTATATGTCCACCTAGCATTGGGCTGTGTTCAAATTTATCACAGTATAACATAGGATGACAGAGCACTTTATCAGTAATGTCTATGTTTGTCCTCTGATAGTAATCACCTAATGGCAACGTGTCCACAAAGGGTAGCCTACTTAAAATTATAACGTGTCTACTAGTCATCCTAGTAAGGTTATTTATGACCTCACTAGTTAACGTGTTACACACACACACACCTTTTCTTAATAAGAAAAAGAAAGAACAATATTTGTAAATCGATCTTAATGAATAAAAGGGTATATAAAAGAGAAAAGAGGTTGACGCAGACCCATTACATAATAGCTTTTTTATTATGGTCAAAGATGCCTTACATACATGATATAAATGTTTCGGTTTTAAAATGGAAGTGCTTTTCTTATTGGGGAAATGAAAAAAAAAATCTTTTTAAAATAAATATACATCAAAAGTATTGAGAGAGTAAATATAAAATGCAGAGAGCCACTTTAAGCCAACTGTGTGTGTGTGTGCGTGTGTTTGTCCATCTAGCAGACAGCAGTAGAGTGCCCCCTAGTGGTCAAATGTAAGACTATACTTTTGGTATTGAGCTGTTTACCCCCTGAGGTGTTCTGCAGCTTTAAGTGCTTCTGACAATTGATTCCCTCACTTCACTCCTAAACCAGGAACAGGATATTCATAGTAAACCACATTTCCCCCTTTAAAAAAAGGTACAGTCAGTGATTCTGGAGAACGCTTGTTGTCAAAATCCATTTGTTAAAAATCTCTGAATATCTCCTCACGGTCCGCTACCTGTCCGTACTGTGTGCACGGTGAAAAAGATATCTGGTGTTTATAAACAGCCTAGGCTTTGTAAACGGGTATTCACAGGTTGTTGTCTATTAAACACCAGAAAGATAGCGGATTGCGAGGAGATATTCACTGATTTTGACAACAAGCATTCTCCAGAACCACTGACTCCAACCTTTAAGTAGTAAGTGCTTCATTTTTGTGCATTTAAAGCTTTCCCTGATTCTCTTCATGACGACAGGATGTAAACACAGTGTGCAGTTTGTACCCAGAGTTTTTCATTGAACCAAATCTGCTTCCTAAAACAATAAAACACTTTTGCAATGATGATGCTTTTTTTCCACCTTGCAGAGAGAGATCCCCATGCCATCCTCATGGAACTGCACTGTAAACTATTGTAGTAAAAAGGTAGCAACGTTCTTCAATGAATACTAACATTACAACATTTTGTTAGCCTCATAGCATAATTGCCTAAATCACATTTACTCTACTCTACTTTTACTCTACATCTACTCTATTCTACATCTACATCTACTTTTCGTTAGCCTAATAGCATAATTGCCTAGGTCATATTTTAAGGGTTATAGAGTAGGTGTAGTAGATGTAGAGTAAAAGTAGAGTAGAGTAAATATGATTTAGGCAATTATTCTATGAGGCTAACGATTTGGTGATGTACAGGTATGTGAGGCAAAGGCAGCTGTACATCTGATGTATTCTATGGGCTTTAGGTTTGGTTACGAAATGAGGAAAAAGACATTTGTAAGAATGGGGAGATTAAGGGTTCAGAGTGATTTGTTCCTGGGTTTAAAGGTGGAGTGAGTGATTCTGGAGAATGCTTGTTGTCAAAATCACTTTTTTTCAAAAATCAGCGAATATCTCCTCAGGATCCAGTGTTAATCCACAGCCTAGGCTCTGTACACGGGCATGTTGCTATCTACGGTAGGTTAACCTTTGTTTACATACCAGTTTACAGAGTCTAGGCTGTGTATAAACATTGGATTTTTTTTTCTCCAGTGCATACACAGTACGGCAAAGGTAGCAGATCGTGAGGAGATATTCACTCATTTTGAGATATTCACTCATTTTGACAACAACAAGCGTTCTCCAGAATCACTGACTACACCTTTAAGTCACATTTTCTGGTTCAGAAGGCGGTGCTCTGGTTCATCTCGTAGGCTTCATGCAGTTTCTGGACCAGCTCTCTCTTCTCCTCTTCAGGCAGGAAGGCCGAGTTGGCAGACGCAATGTTCTACAACACACAAGGGAAATAAAGAATACGTTTGGTCACTTTCCAAATAGACTGAGAGTTCATTATTTAATAGTTTCAGACCCCAGGAAGACTAGCTCTCACTCCGGTGTGTTGCTAATGGGGATCCTAATAAATCAAATCAAATCAAATCAAATCAAATCAAATGTGAATAGTTCAGCAATTTGGGTTTATTTGCTTTCTTGCCAAGAGTTAGATGAGAGGATGGATTCCAACTCTTAGTGTGTTAGACTTTATTTGACACGGATATCAGTCACAAGTACATTGGACGAACCAGATGCATTGTCTTATGTTTATATCATACATGCTATAGTTCTCTAAACAAGAGGCAATAACTGAAATGGAAAAATAATGGCATAAAGAATTCCTATTTTAAAAACCGGGGAATATAGCTAGCCACTGCCTGGCAGCCTCATGGTGGAAAAAAAGTCAGTGCTCCCAGTCAAAGCAACTTAATTCAACATTAAACCATATGTTGGTTAAAAAAATACACACCTGTATACAGCACAATTATTCACACATTGTTTCAAATAAACTGTAATTATTATATAAGGATCTGGGACTTTTCAAATCGGCAGTGGAGCACTTCCTTTATATAAGCTTTTCGTTATATACATTACATTAAGTTTTACAAAGCAAATAAAACAGAACAAAACAGCCAGGCTCCATTACATCAATTTTAATACAAGCTTTTTGTTCCTGCTTTTAATTAGCAACCGAGAAAGTCATTGCCATGCACAAGGCGTCTACGCCCCACTGTATCATATCACTCCATATGCAAATGCCTTCATCACCGGGGAAACCACACAACTTTAATTATTCACAAATCAAATCAGTTTTATTTGTATCGCCCAATATCACAAATAGACATTTGCCTCAGTGGGCTTTACATCACATACAGTATGACACCTTCTGCCCTGGGACCCTTTACACCCTCACACTCTTGATCTCACCAGTCGTTTGAACTCGTCCTCGGTGAAGCCCATGTATGTCTGTGCGGTGCTGTAGTCCAGATGGAGGTCAGAGTTAAAGATCAACGGGTCGTCTGTGTTCAGAGAGTAGTTGGCCTTGTCCTTCCTGAACCTGTATGTAGGAGGTTAATCAAATCAAATCAAAATCAGTTTTATTTGTATAGCCCAATATCAAAAAATAAGACATTTGGCTTCAGTGGGCTTTACATTCCATACAGTATGACACCCTCTGCCCTAAGACCCTTAGCTCGGCTAAGAAAAAAAAGGAAAGCCTCTACATTTATAGGCTCTCTAGTTATTTAGTTAGGTTGGTAATGAGGGGGTGTGGTTTCTCCCGTTATGACGTCACAAGGGGAGATAAAATCTGACTGGGGTTTTTGAACAAAGGTTTTCAGAAAGGTGGAGGTAAAGAAAAGGGAGAGGGTTGTTAATTAATGTTGAAAAAAAACATGAAAAAATTGTCAAAATGTGCAACTCAAGTAGAGAAAACAAAACAAAGAAAGGATAAATGGCTCTTACAATCACTGTAAGAGTATCGTGCAAATGAAAAGGCAGCTCACGTGATGACGGGATGCTTGGTGAAGTCTGGGTCGCAGGCTCCGGTCAGCTTACTGGAGATAGGACAAACCTGCAATCACAACAGAACAGGTAGCACTGAGAAATATACCCTGCCTAACAAATCACATACTCTTTATTTTAACTATACTACATAGATAAGCATACTGCAAAAATACAATTGGATTTATTAGGGCATCAGGGTATTTCGGCATACTGCATTTGACATGAACGTATTGGGGCATCCTAAATCTCTTCCTGGCATACTTAATAGTAGAGAAGTATGGTGTATATTGGAAATAAGTCCCAATCAGTGCAGTCTGTCCTGTCCTTCCAGATGTTGTACTTAAATGTCCACTAGGGGTCGGCATATCACTGTGTTCCTATTGGTAGGTGCTGTCATAATATGCATGTTAAAACACACTAAATGTACATGATAAAACAATCTTATTATCCAACCAAAATGATGTGTGTGTAAAGTCTGACCAGGAACAATATTTGTAATAGTTAACAGCCTCATATATGCAGAACTTAATAACCTTTCGTTTAGGAGCTTTTTTGATAAAAAATTGTGATAATTGTGGCTAGTTCCTTACCTCAAAGTGCATATTCTGAGCCAGCAGTTTCCTGTACAGTTCTTGGTCTTCCAGGGTTCTGTAACCGTGTCCCACTCGTTCAGCTTTCAGCACTTCTACAGCCTAAATATGAGACAGGGGGTCACGGGGTGAACTCCAAACTCAAAGGGATTTCAAAAACAACCAAAAAATTTCCTGGTCAGCAGAATCTACAGTTAAGTCTATTTCTAGAGAGCACACTCCCACTACGCTTCGTGGCATAGCTGAAATGTCACTTTGAAGGATGGCTTCCCTGGAAAGCGGCCACTTATCATGGCAGTGAGGCATGCTGCGGCTCTACTGTAAAGAGCTCGAGACAGAGAAGCTACGAAAGGACATGAACAGGAGAAAATGATCACAGGAGATCAAGTTGTTGTGGTTGTTTTTTTTCGTGGCGTCTGTGGAAGTTATTTTAAAAGCATAGCACTGCAAACTAGCAATTACTGTACACTGGAAAAACAGCAAAGCTACCCAAAGGTGAAATCTAGTTTGGTTAACCAAAGCTACTTAGAAAAAGTAGTTCATACTGCTTTGCAGAAAATGATTTAATTGACAATGTACTGTACATGTGATATGAAATTGTTACAAAATATAATACCAAAAAGTCACATGCAGCAAGAAATCAGTTTATAGTTTATTGCAACAGCCAATTTGTTCTTCACAGGTTCTACTTAAACCAAAAAAATATAATTTAAAGAACATTCGACTTTTTACAAGGGCTGAATTTCAAGGAATGTCACATTGTAAACAAATCTGGATGTTCTATTGTATGGGGCTCACCAATGGCAAATGTACAATTAACAATAATTTGTTCCTTTCCTTCCTTTATTGCCCCAAAAATGTAAAATAATGAGAAAGAGAAAATAGTTATGTAACTGCTATGCAATATGAATGCTGTTGAACTACAAGCGAGCTACTGCAAAATGAACTAGTTAAATAGTAGATCACTACACTCCACCACTGCATCTACACATGTATATTCTTACATGTCTGTGTGACTTATATTGTCAGACCCTCCCAATCTGCCCCTTGACCGAGCAAAGCCTTCAACATGTCTACATCACCCATACAACCTGTTCTTGTTTCTTTTGGCCCCCTGCCCCCAATAGCTGCTTTACTCGTTTGTATTGTTGTGAGTGCGTGACTTCATTGTTTTGTTTAGTTGAAGCACATTGTGTACAGTTTAGCTCTCACATGTCAGGACCACTCCCCCCCCCCCCCTCTAAAATGCCTCATGTTATTGTTGAACCGGGTCCGGCAACTTACCTCCTTCACCACTGACGGCGGGCCTACCTCGCCTGCATGCACGGTTCTGTGGACCCCACTACGCACCGCTTCCTGTCAACACAATCAATCAGGGAACAACATCAACATCTGGTTTAGACATCTGCGATACTGCAATATCGAATGCAATGCCCCTGTAACATTTTGACAACTTTTTGTACACACTTGGTTTGACTCAGAGGGAAGAAATGTGGCAAAAACATTGTTTGTTTCAAGCTCTGGTCCATTTTGAGATTTTTTTTTTTTGCCATTTTTCCTCCATAACAGGTCTTCTCTCATAGTAGTACACATTTAGGGGTTTATTTTACTAAACCTTGTCTGTTTGCATCTGTATATTTTTCCTTTACAACCATTTTTTTTTTTTTTAAAGGCATTTTTCATGCTTTATTGGGGGGGGGGGGGGGGGGGGACGCCCTACCAACTGAGCTAAGGGCGCCCCCTTTACAACCATCTTTAACGGCCAATATCTCAAAATTGTTTTTGTCAATATTCTGAAACAAAAATCTCAACTTGCAAAGCACGTACATCAGTTAAACTTTCACTAATCATTCTTAACACTATTATGAAGGTCATTGCAGAAGGATTGGTTCATATGTTGTCAATTGTTTGATTTATGAAACATTATTTTTCTTAAAAACTCTGTGACAGAGGTAAAAGACATTCCTAATCTAAATCAATTGAGCATTCTTAACCTTGGACCATGAGGTGTGGCTTGTTTGATCTGTCTGTGTGTATCTACAGTACAGGTCATTAAGGCTGAAGATATAACCCCCAATACAGTATAAGTCTGGACTCTGTGCTCTGCTTCTTGTTAATAATTGAAGCACGTTCCCATTTCACACATCAATATCGATTCAGCCTTCAGATCATCTCTACACTGTGGACAGTAAAAAACACATTTCTGAAAAACTGGGCCATCTGCAAAATATACTGCAGTCTTTTAATACTGGAGTGTATTTATGAGGAATTGATCAAAAGCAGCTATAACTATAACACAGTGATTTACAAGGAAAATAAAACAAAAAGTCATACAAACATGGAATTGTACTTCAAATATACATATTACAACTTGCACACACAGCTGAATACACTCATACAAGCAAAATGAGTCAAATTTAATAATTTTATGAAAAATCTTTTTTAGATAAAAACAGGAAACTATTCAGAAAGTATTGGACAGAAGTTATAGTATAGTATAGTATAGTAGCCTATAGTAGTCAAGTATTATATAATCATTGGTCAAATCATTTGAATGGCATTGCGGCACTATTTATGTTTGATTGTATTTGATAGATAACGAGCTAATCCATAAAAAATAAGTCCAATAAATACTACACTTGTAAAACCGTCACACAATAGCCCTGTGTTAATAGGATTTTATGGCCCGTCTAACGAATTCTTATAAATAATTGACCAAATAACTTTTGAAAGGATGGTTGCATTTTAACTGTAGCCGGTGAAAGAATGAAAACTTGGGGCGGCTGTGGCGAAGTGGGTAGGGAGCTCGCCTCTGGTGTGCAGGGTCGGAGGTTCGATCCCCCGTCTCCCCGCCACATGTCGAAGTGTCCCTGGGCAAGACACTGAACCCCGAATTGCTCCCGATAGTTAGCTTAGTTAGCTTAGCAAGCCTACCCTGCGTGGTAGCTGCTGCTATCGGTGTATGAATGTGTGTGTGACTGGGTGAATATGTACAAAAACAATGTAAAGCGCTTTGAGTCTGTGACAAACGGAGATATAGCGCTATACAAGTCCATTTACCATTTATTTTTGTGCAAACATACAACCCACACACTCTACTGAAAACTAACCCATATGTAAAGCCTTGTATATTTGTCAAGTCAGGTATGACGGACTGCCAGGCAACGCACACAGGAATGATGTTCATTCACTTACAGCATGAACACACATGCTGTTTGGAGGGCGCTGTCATTTTAGATAATAGCTCTTTAAGTTCAGAATATCCTGCTAACATAAGTTAAGTTCCTTTATAAGTCAATTGCTACATTGAAATTTGTCTTTTCTCATATCCCCTCTCAAGTTACCACACTCCAGAGAGGGTCACTATGTTTTTTTTCATGAAAGACTTGGTCCACGTCCAGTACTGTGGTGGATTAAATGATTAAACTTCCTCATTCATTATAGTCAGACAGGCAAAGTTGATTACTTAATCTTGTATTCTCTGATTGAATCTATAAAATGCTGGCTAAAAAACAAATTGGATTTTTTTCTTGGACAAAACTCAGAGGTTTAGCAGTATTAGTTTTTACTCCCATACTGTTTTGGGAACAGACATTTAAAAGGTAGATTCAGTGATTCTGGAGAACGCTTGTTGTCAAAATCACTTTTTGTAAAAATCAGTGAATATCTCCTCATGATCCCTACCTGTCTGTCCTGTGTGTGTGTGTGTGTGTGTGTGTGTGTGTGTGTGCTGAAAACAAAATCAGTGTTAATACAAAATCTTGACTCTGTACACAGGCAGGTAGCTTCCTACAATGGGTCCCCTTTGTTTACATACCCTTTGTTTACATGCCAGTTTACAGAGCCTATGGGCTGTGTTTTAACACTGGATTTTATTTTCAGTGCACACACAGTACGGACAGGTAGCGGATTGTGAAGAGATATTCACTGATTTTGACAACAAGCGTTCTCCAGATTCACTGAGTCCACCTTTTAGTTGCCGTCGGTTTGAGACTATTTGCCAACAGTGAAAAAACAAACAGATCTATGTAAATATCTTAAACCACAACACCCAAGCTCAAACCTGACCAACAGGTTAGCATGCTGACTCTGTCCTTAGCGTTGTTGACATTATGATAATGAGTACAAGTCAATGGTAACAATGGGAGTGCACCTATCCTGCAGGTTATAAAACAGCCACAGCCACATCCAAACAATCAGCATCTTCTTGGACTATTGGATGGAGTGCAATAAAAGGTTGTAGAGATGCATACATCCTTCTAAGGTCTGAATAGGTCAGAAGTTAACGGATATTATTACAATTCATCCCGCAGAGGGACTTGAATGTCTACACCAAATTTCATGGCAATCCATCAAAAAGTTGCTGAGATATTCTTTACAGATGTGAACCTTATGGTTGTCTAAGGGTGTATTCACACTGGGAAAGTCCGCTAGTTCACTTGCTTTGGTCCAGACCAAATAGAGTTTAGATTTTTTTTGTTTGGTGTGGTCCACTTTCATATTGCCACTTTTGCAAGTGAACCAGCATTACGAAGCAAATCCACACGTGATCTGAGGTCATTCATTCATTGGACAGACATTCTGGGGTGGAGAGCAGCAGGAAGCACGAAGTGAAAACTGCAAAATATATAACTGATACGATATGGGGTTGAAAATAATAAATAAATAAATAAATTGGCCTACATCTAGCCTATAAATAAAATAAAATAAACATACAATTATTGTTGTTTCAAATGGTTATATAGGCCTGTGTCAATGTGTGGCTTGTAGCCTACGATGTGAAACATAAAATGTACTGTATTTTTGCTGCTGGACGCGCGGCTCGCGAGGAATAGGCTCAAGCTGACACACAGCTGATTTAGCCGTGTGTCAGCTGGGTGTGAGTTCGGCGCGGCTCAGCTCCAAACTGACACGGGGATAGTATTGATGGTCCCGTAACATGGGAAGCAAAATAAAAACACGCACTTCATACAAAGCGCAGCGTGAACCTGTTGGCACTGTGCGGGAGACGCTCCCCTCTCCTTCATCTGGTCGCTGAACACATCAGCATGTCTATCAAATGTAATATATTCACTCGGGGCTCCCAGTCAAACCACAACTAATCTTCCTAATAATGGCGACAACAACACTTTCCCATAATGTGAGGCTGACGGCGATTTATTAAAAAAGAAAAGGCACAGTGCTTCCTGCAATTGGGTCGGATCGAGTCCGGACAAATTCACAACACAAACGAACTGCAGCACTGTGCGTTTGGAAACGGACCGAGACTACCTCTTCAGCTGGGTCTCGGACCGCTTGTTTGGTCCGCCCCCGAGTGCGATTGCTGTATTCACACATGTCTGAAAGATGCGCACCGAAGGCAGAAGTGCATCTGAGTTCGTTTCAACCGAACTAAACACGGCATGTGTGAATACACCCTAAGAGGAAATGATGGGGATCACCAAGTTAACCCTAAGTTACACACTATAGCTTTAAAATGACAAAACACTTCCATTGAAGCAGGATACAATCTGTTGTCTAGATGTTGTTGTTCTTCGTTACTTCTATTATCGCTGTTGTTGCAATACAAGTTAGTCTAGTTACGTAGTAGAATAAACTCTGTGCCAGCGATGTGCGGCTTTGATTATATAAGTTTACAAAACAAAGACACACCTAAGACAAAAACGTTTTAATGAACTTGTATTATGTTGACGTTGCTTAACACACTCACCTCATAGGCGTCCCTGTGCTCTGGATTGGCCTCACAGTTCAGAGATTCGTCTCCAGCCAGATCAATGGCCACCACTCCTTCATGGCGGTATTTTTTACAAAGCTCCACCACATCCTTGGACCAGCCTGGAGGATTTAAAACACAAATATATGAATACACAGTTTTGTCCAGCCAACTTTAGAGGTAGATTAAGTGATTCTGTAGAATGCTTGTTGTTGTCAAAATCACTTTGTCAAAATCGGTGAATATCTCCTTTACGATTCGCTACCTGTCACTACTGTGTGTACAAAGTAAAGAAATCCGGTGTTAACCCTCATGCCACCCTGGGACCATTTTCTGCCATTTGGCCTTTTTTTTTGGTTTGTTTTTTGAATAACTTTGGCTGTGCTTATGTTAGCCTAATACAATTTGGCCAGGGTTAATTTTTATGAAGATACTTTCTGAATTTCTACTCAGCAACTTCATAGCACCTATAATAAAGGCAGGACATTTTTTTGTTACACAGGAGGACCTGGGACCATTTTCTGCCGTCATTCACTTCCATTCAAAACGGCCGTTTTTTCCAAATTTGATCCTGCTGACAAACCAGCATAAAATATATTTTTCTATTATTTTGTGCTTTCATCCTTGACAAAAGGCATCAAAATTTGTGATTTTCACCCCAACTACTAGGTGGTGCCCTTTAGGTATATTTTACATGGGGTTGAATGACAGGCTGTTTTCCTGGTTGTCAGTCCTGCAATATTGTTGGCCCCCAAAGGTCAATGTCAAAAAATATTTCAACCTAAATGGTGTTGATGTGTTGGTAGGGATACCAGTGTGTGGTGTATATGTATATATTGAGAAATTATGGTTTGTGTGTGTGTGTACAGACAGCCAAACTTCAAACACCCAAACTTGTATGTAAAAAATGGCTCAATTTGAAAGCATTCAAATCTGTAAAAACTTATATTTTTCAAACCATAGCCATGTTGACAGACATATGTAAATGTGATGATATTAGGCATGCATCCCAAACTTAAGACACCAAAATTACACTTTGTACCCCCACTTAGCTGAATTATTCATTTACTTCACCTTTTACTGATAAGTCAAAATGCTCCCTAAAACAAGACAAGAAAAAAACATGATTTTTTTAATAATTTGTCATTTTTTAGAGTTGCAGACCTATACATAAAGAAAATGAGCAACACATGAAAGGTTAGGGTCCATATGGATACCTAAGGGTTGTGTCTGTGTGTTTGTTGTGAAATTATTGTGTGTGCGTATGTGTGTGTGTTTGTGTGCTTCCATATATATGCAGCTTAAAGGTGCTATTTTGGGGCTTTCAGGTGGCTGCTCACCCAGCATGCACAAAAGGTCACTAACACTCCCAAAACTGTGTGTGTGTGTGTGTGTGTGTGTGTGTGTGTGTGTGTGTGTGTGTGTGTGTGTGTGTGTGTGGTGTGTGTGTGTGTGTGTGTGTGTGTGTGTGTGTGTGTGTGTGTGTGTGTGTGTGTGTGTGTGTGTGTGTGTGTTATAATCACACCACTTTTTGGTGGATAAGAATAAAGAACATCTCAGAGCCTCTTGAATCATGCAAAAATCCTTCCTACATTCTCTTTGAAGTGATGCACACTCCTTCATCTTGCAGGCTATAAAGATGCCGATGAAGTGAAAACAAAAAACAAAAGTCTGGGAAAGTCTGGGTTTGTTTACACAGGTGCAACATTGACCAATGTTTTAAGTATGGGTGTAGGGCACACTGCTCATTTACAGCATGGCCAAGCATTACCAATGTTACAGACACATTTGCAAAAATTGCCAGCGAAGTGTGTTCCTCTTCCATTGAATGTCTTTTTCTCTCTCTCTCGTTCTCTCTCTCACACACAAACAAACACACACACACACACACTCACTCATGCTCACACACAAACGCGCACATACACCCACTCACTCACTCACTCACTCACTCACAAACGCGCACACACACACTCACTCACACACACACACACACACACACACACACACACACACACACACACACACACGCACGCACACACACACACACACACACACACACACACACACACTTTTGGGAGTGTCAGTGAACTTTTGGGTGAGCAGCCACCTGAAAGCCCCAAAATAGCACCTTTTAGCTGCATATGATCTATTCTAGCCTGTTCTACTGTTCGATTTATGTTTTTTGTGATATAAATGTTGTTGTTTCTCAAAAACTAAAAATGCAAGAATGTCAATCTTTTTGTTGATCATTAATAGATCCTATCTCGTACACATCCACACAAAAATATCCATCTTGCATCTATTGTATGGAAAGGGTTCAGCTATTATCATTTTTATATATAGAAAAAGTGTCATTTCATCACAAAAACTAGCCTGGAAAGGGTAAAAAACAATGAAAAATCATTGAATATTAAATATGTATGTAAAGAGCTCAAGTGGGGTAAATGGTTTATGAAAAAAAAAGTAAAAAAAAACATTATTGTATAAGGTTTATATGGCAGTTAATTGGGAGTGGCTTCTTGTGGCCGCCAGGTCCTTCTGTGTAACAATTTATTTGCATCTGAGCATACGCAAAAACTAAACATGCATCAAAATAATTTTTTTTGTAAATCATTCATATGCCCTAGACTCTAGTTATTCCACTTAAAAAAATCAACTCTGCATCTATTATATCAGAAAAAAAATCATTTTCTTCGTTTTTAGGGGGAAAAAAATACTGACTTTGACACAAAAACAATCATTTTAAGCATTAAAAGCAAATGAAAATCAACTAATATTAAATATGTATGTACAGAGCACAAGTGGGGTGAATGGTTTATAAAAAAAAAAGTAAAAAAAAACATTATTGTATAAGGTTTATATGGCAGTTAATTGGGAGTGGCTTCTTGTGGCCGCCAGGTCCTTCTGTGTAACAATTTATTTGCATCTGAGCATACGCAAAAACTAAACATGCATCAAAATAAATTTTTGTGTAAATCATTCATATGCCCTAGACTCTAGTTATTCCACTTAAAAAAATCAACTCTGCATCTATTATATCAGAAAAAAATCATTTTCTTCGTTTTTAGGGGGGAAAAAATACTGACTTTGACACGAAAACAATCATTTTAAGCATTAAAAGCAAATGAAAATCAACTAATATTAAATATGTATGTACAGAGCACAAGTGGGGTAAATGGTTTATAAAAAAAAAAGTTAAAAAAAACATTATTGTATAAGGTTTATATGGCAGTTAATTGGGAGTGGCTTCTTGTGGCCGCCAGGTCCTTCTGTGTAACAAAAAAGTTAGGGTGGCACAAGGGTTAATACACAGCCTAGCTCTGTAAACAGGCATGTTGCAAGCTATGGTGGGCCCCCTTTCTTTACATAAGTTTTTTTAACATACCAGTTTACAGAGCCGACAGTGTGTATATTAACACTGGATTTATTTTCAGCACGTATGGATACGTAGTTAGGGGATCATGTGGAGATATTCACTGATTTTGACAAAAAGTGATTTTGACAACAAGCATTCTCCAGATACAAACACACACACACAAGCAGATGATGTGTAGATGAAATGTAATGATGCGTTGTTAGCATCATGCTCCATCCATCTGCATCAATCTACAGCTACTGTATGAATAGCACAAGAAAATGCTAACCATCGTCATGCAGTAGTAACTATATTTGTGGGCTGAAAGTGACCATTATAGTGGTTTTTAGGAATAACTTGACATGAAAAAGTTACGCACTATAGCTTGAAAACTTTTTATTCTCATCCAACTGTATAATCACAAAATCAGACATGTTAAGGAGGTCTGTCTAACACATCAAAACATGTTGTAATCACCCAGGGAGATAACAACATGTTTAGTGTGTGGTGAAGCGTAAGATACAGACGGGCAGATGAGGACTGCACTTGGCTGCGGGGACACACGGGAAACAGCTGCATGACCGGGAGAGGATCAGATTTGCAACATAGTTATCTCCACATTCACACGGCTACTGCTCCAGTTACAGTCTATGATGTTACCACGGTTACTTTTACTGCCTCGGGATTTTTGACCGTCCACAGTGAAAGCCACAGCTGTTGTTATTGGCATTACTGCATTACCGCTACTACTGCAACCACCAATGATAATACTTATAACAGCACATGAGCTTATGATTAGTTTCAAGTATAAAAGATCCGCCTTTCATGAGCTGAGAAAAATAGTGATGGCTTGTGAAAAACGTTCAGACAATTCAGTGTTGTGTTTTTATGCTAGTAGTGTATCTAGAGTTGACAGTCTGTTAGTAACCGGACGGAAATATCTCAACTACTACTGGATGGATAGCCAACAGGCCCCTATCAGTGCCAGGCAGCTTCCTATGCAACCATAGAGGCATAGAGGCCAAGATTGGTATTACAATACAATTTTTTCAAACGCCACCAACAAATGTTTTTTTTTGGTGCAGAAAAGAAGTCTCCTTCTCGTGCAAATAATAAAATTTCGTCAAGAACGAAACATACACTTAAATCCACTGGCAATAGATACTCACTCTTGATTGGATGGATTATTTTGTTTAAAAACTAGGCACATTTTTTCTCAACACATAAAATACTCAGACATTTTAGATGGTTATTGCTGGATAACGGCTAAGTCCTTATATGGAGTGCATTGTGTGTTTCTGCTTAGAGGGGAAAAGACAGCAGACAGACAGTACGTAAACAGGAACCTTATAAGGAACCTTATCTCACAGGCTTGTTTTGGGCAGACGGGAGCATGAACAGTTCATTACTTGGCATGTGGCGCATGCAGCATAGAATGGACCTGGCTTTGATACTGAAGGCCTTCTCCCCCTCACTCAGGCCCTCGTTCACCAGATGCACCACATCGTCTGGAGTCACGTCGCCTCTGCGGGGAGAAGGAGAGGAGAACAATACAATGAGCTACAGTTAAAGGTGCAGTCAGTGATTCTGGAGAACGCTTGTTGTCAGAATCACTTTTGGGGTAAAATCGGTGAATATCTCCTCACAATCTGCTACCTGTCTTTACTGTTTGTGCACTTAAAGAAAATCCAGCGTTAATACTCAGCCAAGGCTCTGTAAACGGGCATTTGCTAGCTTTGGTAGGCCTCTGTGTTTACATAACAGTTTACAGAGCCTAGGCTGTGTATTTACACAGGATTTTCAGCACACAGACAATACATACAGGTTGCGGATCGTCAGGAGACAACAAGTGTTCTCCAGAATCACTGACTCCACCTTTAATACAGTATATCCCTCCCTAAATATCACAACAACACAGGTTTCACCAAAGCTTGCAGCTAGTCAAATGAAGACTTACTCTGTCTGGTTCCAGGGAATGGGCTCCACTTTAGCGTTTGCCAGAAAGTGCGGGCTGTACCTGACCTCCACATAGATCACTCCCTCTTTGGCTTTGTCCTCGACAAACTCGTAGGCTATCCGCTTTATGGCCTCTCTGTCGCCGCTGGAATCAAGCAAAGAAAAACCAAAAAATATGAAGGATAAATGGCCCTTTTGGTTTAGATGAATTTCTTATCTCAGTGCTCCAAGAAAGCCATTAGTTGCAGACAGTCAATCCATTATCTTAACTATGGTGCTTTCAAAATGAGATATACGTATAGGCATTTACACATGGTAACCGATTTAAAAATGTATCAGTTTCATTTAAACACTTTTAGATTAATTAAAACCAACACATGATAACAGAAACAGCTGACACTTCTGAGGAAGACTGCATCAAATTTAGCCTTAGCAAAAAGTTGATACTAGTCTGTATACAAGAATATTAAAGTTAACTTAACATACATCTATGTGCAGTATATATTGTTAGTAATGGTTGACTCTTTTTCGACCACTGCGAGCTGTTTCATATTACTTATTTAAAATGATTTTCCACATACACTTAAGGATTTAGAGGAATAGAGGAAGAGATATGTGTAGGCAGGAAATGGGAAGGGTTGAGTATTTTTTTCCTTTTTGCTGAAAGGAAGGTTAGAGAGGGGAAACTCTTTAAAATGATTTATACTGTTGGATTAAATATGTTATTTCAGAACTTCCCTTCTGAGAAATACTGTACATCTCATCTAAAAGTCTCACACATAAGGTTTTTTTGACCATAAAGATCCAGGGCTGTATTTTTCTCATCAAAATCAATCTGTAGAATTGATATGCAGCTCCGGAAAAAATTAAGAGACCAGTCTGGATTTTTCTTAAATCTTCATCTCTACATTACTCATTGGAAATGCTCTAAATGACAACATTTTTATTGCGAATTTTGTAGAAATGTTGTCAGCAGTTTATATTATAAAATCAAAATGTTCATTCTACTCAAATATATGCCTCTAAAGAGTAAACAAGCTTCTGACCATCTCATGTAACACTGCTAAACGTGTCTCTCTGTCCTGCCCTATGGTCTAGTCCTGTTAGACAATACAGAACAGTGTTGTGAAAATATTAGTAGAATCAGGGCTCCAACTCTTTTTCCGGCCCCCATTATGTGACAAACAACAACAACACACAGCTTCCAGCATTTATTCTCATGCATGCTCAACACACAGGTCAGAATGCCTGTTGTTCCATAACACACACTAACACAGGCAGCCAGACAGACACACACACACACACAACACACACACACACACACACACACACACACACACACACACACACACACCCACCATCACCACCAACCCCATGCAACAGTTCAGTGTGACCTCAACTCAGCTAGCAACTTCCCTATGTGGTTACACACACACACACACACACACACACACACACACACACAACACACACACACACACAACACACACACACACACACACACACACACACACACACACACACACACACACACAACACACACACACACACACACACTTATATAACAGTTCAGTATGACACTCAACCTAACTAGCAACTTCCCTTATATGTTGTGGCTTTTCAAGTGCCCCGATACAGAAGGGTCCATTCAGCAAGACCTACAGGCCGCCATTATTGAAAGCTTTCACGCTTGTTGAGTATTTGAAAGACTGTATTTGGGCTTTTCTTTAACAGCTCTGCCCCTCTCTTACTGGTGCAGGACTAAATATATAAGACACAGTGACACAGGAAAAGGGTCCCAGAATAAATACTTCACTCTCCTCTTAGTTTGGTTGCCAAGGTGACATTAGAATCTTTATAGTGATGATTTCCTGTTCTGAATCGGAAGCCAAGACCCCAACCCCCCTTTCTCTACAGTGACATTGCATAACCCTTCTGCTGTGGCTAACATCCTAATGCCATCAATCACACTATACTACACACACTGCTTTAAAAAGGACTTTGACACTTTGTTTTACCCTATAACGCCTCATTGTTACTGTATTATGCACCAAATTAATCATTTATTTCCCCACATTTTTCATGCGTTATGTCATAGGACAGTGTGAAAATGGTCCAAGCCAGAAACAAGGACCTGGCCTTCATGGTATACAGGCTAAATGACCAGTAAAATTGTCTTCAAAATGTATGTATCAAATATGATACAACAGGTGGCGTTCAAATAATATATCTGAAAATCATTATAATGGCCATATTGTGTTATATTTCATGATGTAATCTGCATTGTGCCATACCAGAATGCCAAATACACTGTTTCATTAGATTAATTTAAGACTTAATATCATCCATTTTAGAGAGGAAATTGAGATATAATAATAATGGATTGGATTTATATAGCGCTTTTAATTCTCTGTGACTCAAAGCGCTTACAGGGTTCCAGGTTCCATTCATTCACACACAGTCATACCGGTGGTGGTAAACTACCATAGTAGCCACAGCTGCCCTGGGGCAGACTGACGGAAGCGTGGCTGCCATTCAGCGCCTACGGCCCCTCCAACCACCACCTCAAACATACAGCAGTCATACTCATTCACACGAGGCAAGGTGGGTGAAGTGTCTTGCCAAGGACACAACAACCATGACACAGGTGGCAGGGCGG
Source organism: Ammodytes dubius (assembly GCA_026122265.1). Taxonomy (NCBI): domain Eukaryota; kingdom Metazoa; phylum Chordata; class Actinopteri; order Uranoscopiformes; family Ammodytidae; genus Ammodytes; species Ammodytes dubius. The sequence continues at coordinate 28,807,300 of CM047511.1, read as the reverse complement.
GATCGAACCGCCAACCCTTGGATCATTGGCCAACCCGCTTAACCACCTGAGCCACGGTTGCCCCGAGATATTAACTTTTTAATGCAAACAAGTATAGTTTGAAATATAAGGTCATAAAAAAAGGTTTCCACTTGTAAATAAAGAACCAAATCAGCTGATATGTTCCAAATACAATCAACAATACTTGTTTTTGTTTCTTAAAATATACTGTACATGTTGTTCATGTGATACACTTTTAAAGTAAAAATAGAACAATAGTGTTCTGTTAATGTAAGCTCACAAGACTTATCTATTTAGACCTGCAATCAAAGCTTTGTATACTGTAGAAGCAGCACATGAACAGCATATGAAGTGCCTTCGGGGACTTTGATCCCTGCACATGAACATGAGGTGCAGCCTTCGGTGATCACGCATGGATTTTAAACACTGTGTCCAGGTTTTTTTCTTGGAAACATTTCTTGGGCGCGTCATACTGAGAAATACAGAGAGAGTTTTCCTACAGCTGATAGGCCTGATGAACTTTGTGTCAACTCATTTGGCAGTTGGCTTGAATGTACCCAACATTAATTTATATGAAAAAGTTACGCTTCATAGCTTTAAATGAAAGGCAACTTAGATGTAAAGTATGTCATTTGAATTTTATTAAATTCGATGTTGGATATACTTTGGACAATATTTTTTTTTGTATATTGTCAATGGACTTTTCAATTTAATATGTATGTAATATGTATTTTTACAGCAAATGATTGGATGTTTTCGATTTCAAAGGGTAACCTTGTGTAACATAATTGCCTTCGTGTGACGCATGACACTAGACTATGACCCTCATTCTAGGTAATAGCAACAATAGTAACATTCTTGTGACATTAATGAGGTTAACCCTGAATCCCAATCACTCTCACCTTGCTCTTTGCACAGCATGAAACACCTTTTGAACAATTATGAAACGAGAATCAGTGACGGCAACATGAAAAAGCACTTACGCAACCACGTGCATGTACTCTGCGAACTTGCCCAGGAAGGTGGTGAGGGTGCCGGGCTTTTCCACGATAATAATCTGTGTCATCTCCTCCACCGTGGTCGCTGGCAGACAGATGCCGCGTCGCCTGGAAGAGAGAGAATGGACAGTTTAAGGACAGTGTGGACATTGAAATGAGAACTTTGTTTCATTTTGAACCCAAAATTTATGAATGGAGTTCACCTAATTTGCTGTTTTCATAAAAAGGAAATTTGAACAGAGATTTGTTGTGTGTGTGATATATTATGTCACGTTAAGGTTAAAGTGACCAAACAAATAATAAATGAATGTAGCTAAACCAATTTCTCTCTATGCTTTCTAGCCTGTACATTTTTATTTGCTTGTTTTATTGTCCTTCAAGTTCTCTGCCTGCTTTCACTTTTTGTTTCGTTATGTCTTTAAGGCAATTTCATGTTATTATGTCATTATTTGATGTATTTGTATGAATGAATGAATGAATGAATGAATGAATGAATGAATGAATGTTTATTATTGTGTCATGTCCAAACAAGAACCCATCCCCTTCGGGATTATAAAACACCAACAACAGTATCAAATTCAAATTATAACATTCACTTCCTGTAAATGGTGATCACATTTCACAGTAGGACAACAAGGAAACATACGCAAAGAAAAGAAAAGAAAAGAAAAGAAAAGCAAACATAAAGATCTCATTTATAAGTGTTTTTTGTTCTCTTGGCCCAGGCCTTCTCCAGATAGCCAAATACCTTAAAGTCAAAGAGCCATTTTGTATGAACCCTGTAAGCACTTTGAATTGCCTTGTGTCTGAATTGTGCTATAGAAATAAACTAGTCTCACCTTGTCTCACCTTGCCCTTTAAAAAGTCTTATAACAATAAACCAACACAGTTTTTTTTCAACATGAACCACATTACCCTAGCAGTTGATGCTCTTATCTGTTTGCACATGTGTATCTGAAACAAACACAACATGCTCTCTATCTAAAGTCAATATTGAAGAATGTAATGTACGAAAAGTAAACTGACTTACTTGGCAACGTCAAGAATGGTCTGCACCCTGATGGCTCCATCCAGGTGCACGTGTAGCTCAACCTGGGGATGACATCATACATAATGAATCATTTAACTTTTAAATTTTTTATTTTCAAACGATTGTAGATGTTGCCATATACAGTATCTGAGTCTGTTCGTACGCTGCAGATTAGAATAGAAATAAAAAATAGATGAAGGTTTGAATTTGTGATTTATGTTTCTACTAGAAACCGTTTTGATAACCTTTATTTTGACAGGGGAACACCATGGTTTATTAATGGCTTCCTGGTGTAGTGTCCAAAACAAACTTTTATATTTCTCACAGTGCCATTAGTAAATCTCCTGGTTTCAGACTATGAAACGCTCCGTTCTAGACCCTGTCTCTTTAAGCCCCGCCTTCCAGAAAGCCCAGTCTGCTCTGAGTGGCCCTGATTCTAACTGCCGGTTATGAAGGGTGGAGGTAGTGGTGGTTATCACAGGTCGAGGAAGTACCAAGTAAGGTTGGTAATGGGGGGGCGTGGCTTCTCCCCTTATGACATCACAAAGGGAGAGAAATCTGACTGGGGTTTTTGAACAGAGGTTTTCAGAAGGTGGAAGTCGAACTAAAGAGAGAGGGTCGTTTTTTGTCATAGACTTCAGGATTCTCCAGACACACCGGGGACCGATATAAATGTGGAAAAAACATGAAAAAGTCAATTTTGCATAATCTGTGACCCTTTCAAAGACAAGATCTATCAGCGGTAGGGAGAGGCAGCAATGTTGGCGGTGGTGGTGTTGAAGTTCAATGCTTTGGCTCCAGCCCATCATGAATGCAACACACACACACACACACACACACACACACACACACACACACCCCACACCACACACACACACACACACACACACACACACACACACACACACACACACACACACACACACAACACACACACACAGACACACACACACACACACACACACACACACACACACACACACACACACCACGACTGGGCAGCGGACAGTGAAAAGGCCATGGCTGCCATAGGAGGGTCACAGAAGAGTAACTGCTCAAGCTGTCCTTACAGCGCTGACTGATGTGATTTATTTCCAGCAGATGACACAGATAAATCTTAACTTATCCTTCAACAACTCCAGCATACAGCGCTCATCAGTCAGCACTTGGATTAGAATTAAAATGTCCCGACAAAATACTTTAATCCTTATTACTGGTGGGGGGTGATGGGTTATTGATCATTAATAATATTTTCTAGACACTCAAAGATGCCTAATGATGAAGAAGAAAATGAGCACGGTTAAATAAATCAGCCCTGAACTAAAGCCCCTACACTCTCAGAAAACAAAGTACATTCTAAGAACCCTCTAATGTACAACTGAGTGTCGATAGTTAGCTGCTTTTGGTGTATGAATGTGTGAGTGAATGGCAATGTGTAAATGGGAACAGGTCTCCCTTGAAAAAGAGTCTCAGGTCTCAATGGGATTAATGTATAAATAAAGGTTAAAAACAACTGTGAGGCCTATCCTGACCTATCCTTGACGAGATATTGCGATATGATTTGCGATATTAGAGGGAATAATGTTTTTTATGATCAAATCTGATTCTCATAGAAGAACATTAAAATGGTTGTGTGATTTTCGTGGGAAGTTTATTCTATTAAAGTGTTAACATGTACTGAATGGCAATAAATGAACCTTGAATATGCAGTGGACATTTTTCAAGACTAAAAGCCAAGTTGCCATGGGAATGAAAGAGCTTTGTCAAACTCTGGATAACTGACTGTAAAAGCACAAATCAAATCATCAGTAAAACATTATAAAATCTGTTGTTTCAACTTCTGAAATCATTTCATAACATAATAACAAATGGGTATTTTGAGAAAGACCAGAGAACATTAGACTCAGGGGCCTTAACATCTGTTTTGAGAATACATTATGACATTTTGAAAAGGTCAATACACTGAGGGGACTTCATGAGAAAATGCGCCATGTCATGTCACAATCCTCAAGATGTGGATTTCATTCGTAAAGGAAGGAATTACATCAGCCAGCAACTTCCAATACAACAGATATTTCTGGTGTATTAAACGGTTTATACAGCCAATTAATCAAATTGTCAATCAATACAGAATTGATCACTACATACTATGATAATCAATGAAGATATGTTTTCAAGCAAGAACCTTTAAACATTCTGTGCTTCCAAATCCACAATGGTCAATATCGATTATATTTTAACAATTATATCTTAAACACCGCTTGGAATTTGAACAAATGTCTTAGAATTTGGTTCGTTTGCATAAATTATTATCAATCAAGACAATAACCTTGTTAATTGATAACGAAAATAATCGTTAGTTGCCAGCCTTATTATGACCGACTTTTTCCTTATCATTGTAGTATTTTTCTAGAAAGTTAAAAACCTTTGTCCCGTTATACAGCTGTGTCCAAGGAGAGAGAGAGAGTTGAGAGTCATATGTTTAGAACAAAAAAGTGACGTGTTGCTTGGAAACTTTTTGAGTGTCTGTTTTGTTACAAACAGCTGGATAACCCATCTTCATGTTCAGGAAATCCTGTGTCTATTATTTGAGCATGCACAGCGCTTCCTCAGTATGTTGTGGTAAGTTATATTAATTAGTGGTTAAATTAGTATTATTTAGAATCTGAAATGCATCAAGTCAAAGTCAAAGTCAAAGTTTTTTATTCTCAGTTCTGATATATGCAAGACATACAACAGAATCGAAATGGCGTTTTATCACTGACCCACGAATGAACCCCCATCAATCAACTTACTGAAAAAGTACAGTCAGTACAGAGCAAAAAAAAAAAAAAAAAACTGTGTCCGTTTTACCAGATACTTGGCTGGTGATCGACCCTCAAGATACTGTTACACAATCCAGGCTTTCCCTCATTCGAGTTTCTCAATTCTGCTTTTCTCTGTTTCAAATCACTGTACACTATGACATTTATTTGGTTTTGGCTTTAGGTTTTGAGAGCATTTTTGTGGACAAAGTGATACATTCCTTGAGGAAAAGAAGATGCCAGATAACTTGAAACTAACAATAGTCCTTGGTATTGCTCAATTACTTCATTTAAACAAAAAAAAGATATTTGAAGTTTTCAGATGTAGGTTAATGAAATGTTGATAACTTACAGGGAGTTAAACTTCGCTGACCTCAATGATAAAATGGAGATTCAATAATCTAGAGATACATTTGGATTCTGGAGAACGCTTGTTGTCAGAATCACTTTTTCGTGAATATCTCCTCACCATACCAGTGTTAATACACAGCCTAGGCTCTGTAAACGGGCATGTCGCAGGGTCATTGTGTTTACATATGAGTTTACTGAGCCTAGGCTGTTTATTAACACCAGCTTGTTCTTTCAGCGCGCAAACACACTACAGACAGGTAGCGGATCGTGAGGAGATATTCAATGATTTTGACGAAAAGTGATTTTGGACAACACATATTCTCCAGTTTACGGACTCCTCCTTTAATCGAGAAACATAATCAGGAGATTAGTCAACAATGAAAAATGCCAAATTACAAACTCCACTTCCTACCTGAGCAAACACTGTAATAACCCTGTAGCTACTTTACAGTCAACCAGTGAATGTTTCTGCTACAGACTCTGCAAGTGGTACCCATACAAATTCATATTTAATGAGATTAGCTGGCAGTCCCTAAATCCCCAGAGGGCTCTCCTCTTACAATTCCACACCACAACACACACCCAACACAACCCCAACCACCACACACAACAACACATGTCGTAACAGGGCCCACACCGCACACTCACACATCTAATAGCACCTCACTCTCTCTCTCTCTCTGTGACTAAGACTTTCTACTTCTATGTCAATAAACCAATCATTTCCTGTCTCCTTATCAGTCAGCTACTGGGCAAACCAGGTGCCCCCCATCCCACTCCTCTCATTCCTCACTCCCACTCCCACTCACCACTCCTCACTCACACTCACTCATCACTCACTCACACACCACTCACTCATCACTCACTCACTCACTCACTACTCACTCACATCTCACTCACAATACACTCACCAAGGCACTCGTGATAATACATATTTCACATGTGCATGCCGGATGTGTACGTCAAACTATATGACTAGAAAGTACATGGTAACCTTAAAGGCTTATGGTTATGCAACCAGTTATCTCTACCAGCCAATAAAAAACTGACATAATGCTAATAAAAAATAATATTGCAAAAAAATTGTGTTTTACTAATTTCTATTGCAGTGTTGGGCTCAGTCACCTATTAAAACTGAAAAGTGAAACTAGCATGAAATAAAGTAGATCACTATATGTACAGAAAATGTTATGTAATTTTCATTACATGTTCAAATTGAATTCTTCTCATAAACAATGACTAGATTTAACATGGACCATTTGGAAGCAAGTTCAGAAAACCTCTATTTTACGCATATAGTAGCCTATTTAACCTTTATTTTAACTTTTTTTTTCAAATGCAAAAATGTGTGTATGGAGTCCTGTAAACTACTGTATATCCCCATTCATTCATTTCCATTCATCGTAGCTGTTTGTTATGTCTGGTTTAAAGCCGGCTCGTCACATGTCAAACTGACAGCACTACAAAAAGTTCTTCCTTGTTTAAAAACGTGGATCATCAAACACATAGCCACACACACACACACAGAACCACAGCGTTGAGTAAGGCCTACATATTATATTAAATTGTCCTCTTTCATATTTTTAACCAGTCCACTTCTCTTATTATTTTTGTCACGGGGACTCAAGAGGGACAATACTCATCCAGACACCGTTTGCGCATTCATAACCATAACGCGCGTAAAACCAGGTAAAAAAATTAAAAAAAAAATCGCGCGCTCGTCAATATTTCCCCGTTTGAATGACGAAATGTAACACTACAGTGCGGCTTTTATAACGTACCTTGGGCTTGTTGAATACCACTTCTTGCTCGGCCATCGTATATAGAGTGAGTCTGCCGGTGAGTGTGAGTTTGCTGCTGGTGCACTGAGCGCGGATGACTGGAGAGCGAAAGCCTATCGCAGCTCGTCTGGCTATTATATGCATGACTCAGGCCACGGACACGCCTTTTGTACAGTTAACGGCAACAGAAAAAAAAAAAAAATCACTGTCCAATACACCGTGAGGCTGTATAGTCCTATGGAGACAAAACTGAAGGCTTCACTATTAACATTAAGACATGGACACTTCTGTGGCTATGGGCAGAGGGATTATCGGCCCGGTCGGTAGGTTATGTCAACAGCTTTGCACCCATGTGATGAGAGCTTTACCCTGCTAATTAATGATGTTAAGGAGATTGTTAAGGAACAAAGACAATTGTAGTAATACTGTCAAGAAGTTTGCATGTACAGTAAGCTTTTATTTAAAGGTGGAGTCAGTGATTCTGGGGAATGCTTGTTGTTGTCCAAATCACTTTGTCAAAATAAGTGGTCTCTTCAAGATCCTCTACCTGTCACTACTGTGTAAATACACAGCCTAGGCTCTGTAAACGGGCGTGTTGCTATAGCTACAGTGGGCAGTACGGGCACCGTTTGTTTATATACCCGTTTACAGAGCCTTGGCTTTGTATGAACATTGGATTATTTTTAAGCACACATATGCTACAGTACGGAGAGGTTATGGATCCTGAGATATTCACTAATTTTGACAAATTTAATTTGACAACAAGCGTTCTCCAGAATCGCTGACTCCACCTTTAAAGAATAATAGTCTTCCTATGTTGACTGTGGGGAAGGTTTTAGTAGGGAGAGATACGTTTACTACAATGTCATCCCTTATTACCCATAAGGCAAAAAATTGTCAAAATCTATAAATCAATCAACCTTTATTTAAGGAGACTGCAAGCGAAGGCCAACCAACCTTGCTATACAGGATTTCTTTTGTTTTGACCACAACAGTTAGACAGTGTTAAATTGTTAGTGCATAAGATCTAGGTTCAACAGGGAGATTGACCTCTTGACCTCAATCATGAGTATGGAGCTGCAACGATTAGTCAATACATCAATTAGTTGATCAATATAAAATAAATCAACATCCATTTAGATAAGCGATAAAGTAACATCCCTATAACATACTGTACATGTATTTGCCTCTGAAAGACTTCTTCACAAGCAAGAGCAAGATTTTTCGTTCATGCACGGGCATAGCTTTAATATTGGTTTATGGCAACTTTTCAATCTTTTTTCACAACTATTGCCTTGTTTGGATTTCATAATATAAATATAGAGCCTATTCAAATACATTATTCATTTCGCACACATATAAATGGCATTTTTGTGGCCACAAACAGTGGCCAGCAAAGAGAATATCAACAAAATAATTCCATGGAGCTGATAACATATAGGCTAGTCTAAACCTCTGTTAAATGTCAAATTGTGTCAAATGTTATTTCTTAGTTGGCTTGTCTGCAAATTTCGGACTTAAACCAGCAGAATTATCCACTGAATGTGGCCCCATCATCTTGTCGTGTGTGTGTGTGTGTGTGTGTGTGTGTGTGTGTGTGTGTGTGTGTGTGTCAGCTCGGAGAAAAAGCTAATCAAATCAGTTTCTGTTCCTTTTGCAGAGGTTCTGAGTTTCCTCCGGTCAAACCAAAATAACAACAAGTTAATTTGTGGTTCTCCATTCTGGGGCTAAGATTAAGATAATATAAATAATATCATAAAAAGCTTTTTTCATTTCAGATGCAATGTCCTGTTTACTCAGAATAATCTACTGCTCAGTTTGTTTAGGAACAAAGTCTCACAAAAGAAACATCTCTAGGTCTGAACTACATTTATTTCAAGTTAAAATTTGTACTTGAAATAGCGTTCTTGGCTACTGAATTATCAGTTAAACCTTGGGGACACCTACAGCGTTTTATCAACAGACAATGTGTTCTGGTTCTGAAAAATTAAAGATAGGATATGAAAAATAGTTAATTAACTCACATTGAAAAAAAAGAGGTTGCTGAATCCTTCACAAGCACACATGTTGAAATAAATAAAGGACAGCATTCCAAGATTACTAATTCATATAGTTTCCACTCAGACATGTCAGGCCAGATTTCCTTTCTCAGTGTGCATTGGCAATCACTCAAATTGAGCGCATGTGTGCACCATCTGAAAACGAAAGAGAAATGCTTCTCCTCTCTTTGGCACAAACAAGTGTCCATAACCTTGATGAGTGTTTGAACCAACCCCGACATAAAGGCCGAATTCCACCGGCTGCCTGTCCAGTCCTTCTCCGCTCCAGCACGGCATCGGAGCAGTCAGGTTTGTTTTTACTTCAGTCAGTGCGTGAGTGTCCACTAGCTCCGCTGCACCGTCTCTCTGCTCCGCTGCTGCTCCAGCTGTCCGGTGAAATACGCAGTGCTTCTATTTTTGCTGGAGGCCGGAGCTCACCGCATCAATTTAGCACAGAACACATTGAGAGAGACAGGAACACAGACGCCGACAAAACAATAAAACCTCCGGTTAATTTTCAAAATAAGACACTCGGTGTTCACTGCAGGTAACAATCTCAAAACAGAGACACATACGAGCATGTCCACTGTTCTTTCAGTCACGTTAACAAGGATGAGTGAGATTGTGTGTGTGTGTGGTGTGTGTGTGTGTGTGTGTGTGTGTGTGTGTGTGTGTGTGTGTGTGTGTGTGTGTGTGTGTGTGTGTGTGTGTGTGTGTGTGTGTGAGGATGAAGTCATCAGGTCAAGAATTATATTGGCAAGAAGTAAGAGTTCACATCTATCTATCTATCTATCTATCTATCTATCTATCTATCTATCTATCTATCTATCTATCTATCTATCTATCTATCTATCTATCTATCTATCTATCTATCTATCTATCTATCTATCTATCTATCTATCTATCTATCTATCTATCTATCTATCTATCTATCTATCTATCTTCATCTATCTATCTATCTATCTATCTATCTATCTATCTATCTAGCCTATCTATCTATCTATCTATCATTATCTATCTAATCTATCTATCTATCTATCTATCTATCTATCTATCTACATCTATCTATCTATCTATCTATCTATCTATCTATCTATCTATCTATCTATCTATCTATCTATCTATCTATTTTCTATCTATCTATCTATCTATCTATCTACTCTATATCTATCTATCTACAGTCAGTGCCATCCAAGTCACAATAAACACCAATAAATGTAAAGTGTGAAGCCATTTAATTGCTGACCCACTTTGCCTAGCTTATTCCCAAGTATTCATACTATATGCTAAGCTAACCTCTGTTGGCTGTATAGCTTCTATTTAGTGTACACTAGACATGAGAGTGCTATCCATCTCCTCTTCTAACTTTCGGTGAGAAAGTGTCCTTTGAGTAAACTCTAGTCTGGACTAAGTACATTGACAAGGCGATGTGAGAATACACTTTTAGACTCAAAGTACTAAAAGTATCGCTTACACCCATTTGTGATTGTTAAACGTCTTATCCAACACCCTGGGCATGTATACACACTGCTCTAACAGCCTGCACTTCTCTGGAAAGATTTTTTACACAAGACATTGGAAGCCAAACGCAGGGTTTTAATTTGTTTTTGAGCCTCGAGAGTAGATTAAGCCATTCAAACTGCCAGTAGGTTTTCCAGTTATCGAAATGGTGTTCAGTTGGGTTAAGGTCAAGGTTGCGAAGGCCAATTCTTACATAACTCAGAAAACCATGAATATATGGACTTTGCCTGGTGCACAGGGGCTATTGTCATGTTGAAACCTGGAAAATCCTGCCACCATATTGAAAGCATACTATTGTCATACACTGTACACATACACTAAACACATCACTATGCTGTAAAAGTAAAGGAATAGTTTGACATTTTGGGATGTTTTCTTGCTGATATAGATCATAAGAAGGTTGATAGAAAGCCACTGTCTTAGCATGATGGATAGAAACAGGGGGAACACGTTTATCTGGACCTTACAGAGATACAATACATTTCTAAAGTTCACTGACTAATACATTATAACCTTTTTATTCCATTCAAAAACGAAAATGTGAAAGTTGTGGTTTAGTGCAAGGTTATTTCTTGTTGAAACAGGAAACCACCAAGTTGGAGGCACAAGAACATATTTGTCATACACTGTTTGATAGTTTTTTCTATTGGCATGCAGAATGTGGAAACAGCTATTCTGACTGTCAAAAAAATCCAGAAATTAAATCTCTTAAGGTCACTAAGTAGCACATTTTAACTTGTTTTTTTAAACATTCAAAATAATTCTTGTTATAACAAAAGTTGTGGTATTGTGTGGGGCCATCTCTTGGTGTGTACAGGACTGCCTGGATACTTGTCATACTTTAGTCTTTGTAGAGATAATGAGTAGATTACTGAGCTTTAGGGGCGTTGGCGCATAGTTTTTGTTATCTTTCAACACAGCCTATAGCGCATAGTCTCCAGTATTTATGTTATGCTCAGAAGGCAAACAAGAACAGTTCCCAAATTGCCATACTACTGGTTTAAGATCTGCCTTTGATGGTGTTAAAAAAGGCCTAAGAGAAACTTTATTATACAAATTTTTGAAAGTCACTAGGAAGAAAGTTGTGTCTGCAAAGTTAAAGTCCTGAAAATCACACAATATGACCTGTCAGGCATTTTGAGGCTTGTGTCAAAAGTGTCCTGAAAATTGAGAAGATTTGACAGTTGGGTCAGTCAGTGGTTAATGTCTGTGAGTCCCCAGTCTACAAAATCACTACACGGCTTTTTCAATCTGTCAAAGCCTGAGAAATGTCTGGACACGATGGCAGAGGAGGAATTCAGGAGAGATTCTGGTCAAGGACAAAACTTTTCATCAGGCCTGTAGTAGCTCAAAGACAAATACAGCATTCCATTGTATTATTCTCCCAAAAGATGATGATTTACTAAAGACAACAAATCATACAGCACTCTGCACCAGCGTTGAATACATTCTGTTCTACAGAAAATGTCATGTTTTGTTTTGTTATATTTTGTTTCTAAAATGGTTTTAAAGATGCATTTTCCCAGAGAGTTTTCATGCAATTATTTGATTTTTTTGTGCAGATGCAAAATAAACTTTTTGGTTTAGATCTAGAAAAACAACTTCTTACGGGCTTCCTTGATCCATGCTTGAAAATAGCAGCACAGGAATGTCACAAGAACTGATAGCTGATGGAACATTTGTGCTAAGCATTTTCAAAAAGGTGCATTCATGAGATTCATGATAATTCAAATTTGATGTAAATAAAAGTATTTATTTAGTTAAGAAACAGTTAATGTTAAGAAAAGTTATGATGAAAATCATGTGTATCCCAGTATTATTAACTGTGTCTAACAGAGAAACACTGTAAAAAGGAAGAAAAAAAAACCTACAGTTGTTGATTTTGGTTGCTATGAAAATGTCCAGCAGATGGCACTCAAACATAACCTAACTAAATAATTACTTTTGACATTTGAAGGGAAGAGGCCAACGGGCCAAACCATTAAAAACAGCCTCAGCCCAAAAGCAACACACCAGTTCGGACAAACATTTCGCCCTTGAAGTTATGCTTCAAAAACTCCACATGGAACTAAACTACACCGTCAAGATCCAACTTTGGAGCTTTAATTTCCACCTTAACTGTGCCTTCCAAATTGTTTTAAAAAATGCAGGTTATTTAACCAATACATTTGAGTTATACAACAAGGTTTCCATGGGCAACAAAAATACTTTTTTATGCACTGCTGCAAGTGTCTGGAACAGGGTTTAAGCTGTCTGATGTAAAATCCTCCATCTCTCCTGTCATATAGTGTTATTTTATTTTATTTTATTTTATTTATTTATTTTATTTTATTTTATTTTATTTTATTTTATTTTATTTTATTTTTTTTATTTTTTTTTATTTTTTTTATTTTATTTTATTTTATTTTATTTTATTTTATTTTATTTTATTTTATTTTATTTTATTTATTTTTTATTATTATTTTATTTATTTTATTTATTTATTTATTTTATTTATTTTATTTATTTTATTTATTTTATTTATTTTTCATTATTCTTATTATTTTTCTTTTTTCTTATTACATTTGATTACATTTTTTTTCTTATTTTCTTCTCCTGTCATGTATAAGGCCTGTAGCTTCACTCCCTGTAAGCAATAACACACTTTTTTCTTTTCATCCTAGATCATATCAAAGCAGCATTGGTCTACCTGTCCTTTGATCTACAAGCAAACCATTGAAATCTTTGTGCTTTTCAGACATGGCACCGAAGCTTTTCAACCTCCTGTCACATCAGAGCAGCGTAAAAAATGGTCTTCGTTTTAGAGACGGAGGAAGTAAAGTGTCTTTTTTAATTGGCTTGTTTTTGATTTCACAGTATTCCCCAAAGATCTGTTTTTACACAAGGCAAGCCATGTTAGCCCCCTCTCTACAGTACATGCTTATAACATAAATACCGTTTTGTTAATATCCGAATATAGTGATGCATATTCACGAAGTATCTTTATAATATGATACTCAAGTGTTTTTATTTTAGCCCCATATTCAGCCCAAAACCATATTTCTAATTGTCACTAAATGCTTTTAGGCCATGATGCCAAAATATCGGATAATAAGTTAATGTTAAAGCACAGCATCATTTGGGTTTGCTATAGGGACAAATAATATATACAGTGTTATGGCGCTGTAGTGTAGTGGATTAGCGTGTGTGTGTGTGTGTGTGTGTGTGTGTGTGTGTGTGTGTGTGTGTGTGTGTGTGTGTGTGTGGTGTGTCCACCCCACCTATGAGGCTCAGTCCTCTTCACAGCTGACCGGTTAGAATCCCGGGTCGTTCTCTGCATGTCTTCCCCTCTTTGCCCCATTTAATCTCTGTCTCTCCGCTCTGTCAAATAAAGCAAAAATGCCAAAACATAATCTTTAAAAAAAAGTAGGCAGCTATGATTAAATAAATAAAACGCTGTTCCTCTTCTGGCCACTAGAGGTCTCTTTGACCCTGTTAAATAAGCCTCAGGGGTTAAGCATCTTCAAGAGCGAGTTCAAAGTGCTCTTTGATCTATTATCCCTCCTCACGGTCTTACAGGAGCAGAAGGGCTCTCAGTCTGTGAAAGATGAATACATTACCTTATATATAAATCCAGTGTTACTCCAGCAAAAATAAAATCAGTATTTAAAAATGGGAAAGCTGGCCTGGTTTTACAAAAGGTTCATCAACATGCAACAAGTGATCAAGGGTGAAGTCAGCGATTCTGGAGAATGCATGTTGTCAAAATAACTTTTTGATAAAAATCAGTGAATATCTCCTCAGCAGCTGTAACCTGTCTGTACTGTGTGTGTGTGCTGAAAAAAAATCAAGTGTTGATACACAGCCTAAGCTCTGTAAACAGGCATGATCCTTTACAGAACCTAGGG